>BOPP01000253.1:1076154-1130129 GCA_017312745.1 Gryllus bimaculatus
TATATATATATATATATATATAGAGAGAGAGAGAGAGAGAGAGAGAGAGAAAGAGAGACTGTATACTCTGTATATCATTGTATATCTGTATAAACCTGTATTTTCTTGTTTTCTTAGAATAAATATTTTTATTTTTGATACATTTATGCAGCAGAAACGACTTTGCTTTTGTCTTAAATTGGCGTACCGACTGTAATTCTTTAATGTCATCTGGCAATGTGTTGTAAAGTAACGTACATGTAATGTATGTTTATTTCTTGTAGTAAGCGGTTGATACTGACACGTGATGAATCTGATTGCTACGTGTGTTGTAATTATAAATATCATTATTGCATGAAAATAAATAGGCACGGCAATGGTAGATTCCAAGCTCAATTAATAGAGGCTTGCGGGAATCACGTGAATGAAATTTTTTCATTGTATCGGGGTACTGCAGAATGAGCTTCCCCAGAATATTATGCAATATACCGGAATGTACATTCGCAAAATACACGCAATCAACTGCATAAAGGCTGACAGAATTTGAAATAATTCTTAATGTGTAACATAATGAACCACGTTAATGAAACACGTTTTCCTTCATTAACTATTAATTTGTTATTACGAAACCAAATTAACACTTCTGAAATCGTACTATTTATTGTTGTTTTTTTGCAAAGAACATTCGTGTCATCGGCAAACGGAACTGTTCTTCCATTTTTAATGAACGAGGGCATATCGTTTTCATATAACAGAAAGAGGCTAGGACTTAAGATCGAACCTTGCGGGACCCCGTACTCATGCTTCATAAGACCCCAACTGAATTGGGGAGCAAACGTTTCACACCCAGACACGCGCGCGCGCGCATACACACCAAAGTAGGGTTAGATACAGCATTTATAACTCAAGAACGGCTGGGTAAATTTTAATTTTCTCAGATATGTTGGTTTCGTCTCCACCCCTAATAGCAGAATAACTATTAAAATGTAGGAAAAAATCACTAGATGGCGCTGTAGAACAAAAGTAAATATTCATGCGAAACGCAACCCGCAACACACACCGCCGGAATTTTTCGCATGTATATCTCCAATGACTCCTTCGTGTTCTATGGCATTGAAACTAATTTTTTGAAACCAAAAGCCAGAAAAGACTTTTCTATCGGCGTAATCCAGCGAATGACATCTTTTTCAACATTCTATTTCAATTTTGCTGGGATGAAGAGGAGGGTAGGGGAGAGAGTGGGAACAGAAGAGAGAGAAAGGGAGATGAAGGCAGAACGTCAGCCGAGTGCCGCTAGTTCAAAATATATAAACAATATATTATCCGTAATCCAAATTAAACGCTATAATGTATTTGCGATGCACGGCGAAAATAATTCTGTTTATGAATTGGGGGATGAGGGAACTTTTTGTTTGAAAGAATGAACCCCCTATATCAACTGAGCAAAACCCCAGCTTCCCTCTGGACGCCTTGCATTTGCCACTTGTGTTCCTGCTACTTCACTTTACACAACAATTACTTTACAAAAATTTCCATATATTTCTAGCACAATTTCTCACGGCATCTTATCGACACGAAACGTTCACACATATAGCAGAATATATCAGATTTTTTCTTCAGTCACGACGTACTATGTTGGTATAATTCAAATAAAAATATTGTTTTTATTGAAATTATTGTTAAACATATATAATATTTTCATTGAATTACGTGTGTAACACACGCGTATATAACACTTGTCTTCAGAAGACAAAATTCTCTTTTCACTAGCAAGAGAAGCATAATTCAGACTATAACAAACAAATCCAGCGGTGCCAAGTGATTAAATGAATATACTGGCACCAGTCAACTTTCAATCAACTTTCATAAATCCTGATATATTCACTAAACTTCCTGGTACCAAAGTATGTTGACTTAAATTATGATATTATTGATGTTATACCTGTTTTATCGCACACAGGAAGTTCGTTAAACTTATACTACAATTAAAATTAGAATGTAATTGGCATTTGGGTGTGGAGGGAGGCGGCGTGCCGCGGCATTGCCGCATATTACGCGCTCTCAACACTAATTATGGTACCAGAAGAAAGAAATGTTAAAAAACTGCTAACATGTTTGCTCCTAAGATTTGTTTGCAGGTAAAATTTGTTATATAATTTTAGCTCACACAAAATGTGAAAATGCGGAAACTTCTGATTGGCTGTTCTTAGTTTACAGCACCGGCATCATCACGTGACCACGAAATGTCAATCACATTCGGCCCTTAACTCGATATCGATTCATTTTATATCGAAAAACTAAATTTAAAAAATGGAACGTTCTATCCTTTTGTACTATGGCATGTGCCACAAAAAGACCATCTATTCCACCCTAATGTTTTATGGAGTGCTTTCACCAATATCATAGTTATTTGTAATATAGGAGTTCGATTTAAAAGTAAAAAAATTACAAACGAATTCTGACTTGTTCATCATCAATTATCGGAGACTTAATCTTGGTATTTAAACGTACCAGGATGTCTTCAACCTGGTACATGGTATCTTCATTAAAATCCTGGTGGAAGTACCAGAATGCTAGTACGTTTGGAAATAGTGAACAAAACACAACAGAATCTGCTATCACTGTAAACAGAATCGTCACTCTGCCAAATTTGGTGTATTGTACAGTGTTGTCGGATCTAGACTGTGAGCGTCAGGTTGTCAGATGACCGCAGGAGATCGAATTAATAAATGAATCTAGATTTCGTATTTGAAGCAATATTTCTTCTGTAATAACATAAGGTAATACAAGTTTTAAAAAATGAGTGATAAAGAAAAAATAACGTATTCTGATTCAGGATGCAATAGTAATCACAAAAAACAGTACATGATGTTCATTAATACCCCTGACGTTCCGAAAATTGCAAGCGTACATACATAGTTAATTACACTTACGTGTTTGAATTCTGTGTCCCCTTATATTAGTTTACACGCTAAAGTGAGTCAGTTATCTGTACCTACATGAGAACTGTAAACGGATTAAAGTATGTTATGATGCAATAAAGTATATGGACAAATCTGAAAGTTATGTAGGATTATTATTATAAATGACAAACTATAATCGTGTTTCTACTATATTTTATCCGCTACAATATTTTAAATCACCTTAATTCACTTTGGCTCAATGGTCAGAAAAGAATCCAAATAATATTTAAATTCTTGTGAAATATTTAACAGGTGATATTTATCTGTGTTTTGATTTTGTTTTTTTTATTTATAATTAAATGATCATTATTTTAAACTCTAAAATGTTAAAATAACCGTCTTACATTGAATAGAAAGATAAATATAATAAACAGGTTTACTACAGCACTCAGCATCACACTTTATAAAAATAGTGGGTTTAAGTTATTTGCTCTGATAATCAGAAAATATTTACATATTTATCTTAGTCATAACTTAATGTAATATCTTTGACTTTCAACCATATATTTTTATCAAAATAATTTTTTAGATATTTATGATATTATCATAGAAGATATATTATTCTTACACATTATTTTTATATTTTATTCATTTATTTAGCTCAGAAGAACCTTTTTGTAAAATTAACTTAAAAATGAAATATATATGGAAACTATACAAAACACAACAATAAACTACAGAACTTTAAAATTTGATTTACAAGTTGTATGTTGGAATATATCATTTATTTATTTGAAGAGACACATATAATCTTTTGAAACATATTTGCAGAGTCACATAATTAAAGAAAGGTGTGATGTAAACATTCATCCATATTTCATAGGAATTAAATGAACTCTTAATGTAACTCAATATTAATACTGCATTTTCAAGATATGGAATTAGATCATTTATTCTGATTTTGTAGAAAATGATCTCTAAGAACATTCAGCCTAATCTCCAAACTTTCACTCAGCCAGCCAATTCCCTCAGGAATTTCTCTCCTTCCTAGAATAAAGAAAGAGCAGATGAACTGTAATACAGTAAACATTATTTTTTATTAAGAAATTGGAAACCTAAAGAACATACCTATAAGTTTCTCAAGTTTCTTCATAGTTATTTTAAGAACACGAAATGTTTCAAGAAGATCATTTAATATTTCAACGTTTAAGTGATCCTTCTGTTGATATGCTTCCACCTTTTCGTTTATTATGAGTACACAGCGAAGTGCTATTTTTATTAAAAGCTTCTCGCGAATTCTTAGTTCGTCCATCATATACCGCTTGTATTACTCCACTTCTGTAAACAATATATTATTTGTTCCTTGTTAATAATTTACTATACACGAATTAATAATTAAATGAAAGTAAGAGTTAATATTACCAGATAAGTAAAATAATTGTGTAGTGAGATAATTGCGTTATAAAACTCTACCTGGAAGTTCTGTGTCGCATGGAAGTCTATCCCGCGATGAATAAGTTTCAGACACCAACAAACACCACTGTTGATAATAGAAATCGACTATTAAACCTTGATCAATCGATCTACTCTCAATATGTTTCACGTAAACAAATAATGCGTGCAGGAAGCTGTGTTCTTGCGTAGCAAATGAGCTTCATGCAACAAATTGCGTCTGATGTGGAGCGGCAAATTTAAATGAAACCTGAAAGGCAAACATCACTTAACTATACTCTATGGAAACATGTTAAAGTAGAATTCCAATTCTCCATCTTAAAGGTACCCGCAATATCTTTCAAAAGCATGGGTGTCTCACATATATGTGTTTTATTTGTCCGCAATTAAGAAATAAATATAATGAATATCGAATTTACCAAATAATAGTAATAGTAATAGTAATAGTAATAATAATAATAATAATAATAATAATAATAATAATAATAATAATAATAATAATAATAATAAATTACAGCCATAAATAGCTGGGCTGTGCCTACGCTGATGTATAGTTTTGGTATAGTAATATGGTCTAATGCAGATCTAAATTTCCAATTTGATTGGTACTTTTTCTATAGCAAATACTGATTAGAGAGAAAAAGAGGGAAGATCTACAATGTTAAGTCTACATTCTCTGAAAAGTCATGAAGCTGCCCTTTACTATCTCTATCAAAAAGCGAGATTATCAATCTTCAAGATTACTAATCTTTCGTAAGATCCATCCGGACCGGCCGGACCTGGTTCAGGAGCCTCCAAAATACGCAATTCTATGTAAACGATTTATTGAAATGTTATTATTTTATAATTATAAATTACAAGGCATTGCGTAGACAGCGAGAGTTTGTCAAATCTTTATAATGAGATAGAAAAAAAAATATTCAGTGTCAGCTGAACGGCTGAAAATATAGTCCGCCAGCGTTTATTAATGAAAGGGATTATATTATTAATTGCGTTTATTAATGAAAGAGATTAGAGAATGATTAATGACAGAGATAGATACAACCCCAACCTAACTGCAGCATGAGTACGCGTCGCCACATCGCCAGACACGTGACACTGCGTGTCTTTCTCTAATGCACTATTACTACACGTGTCACTTTCTTTGTCTTACTCACAAGACACCCAACTGGTGGTTCTGTACGTGCGTACCTAGAGAGCCGAGTGTGTAGACGGTCTTGTCCGTCTCGACTATACGCAAGTGCAAGACCCGACAAATTGTCAACTAAAAAAAAATAATTTTCATAAATTATAAAATGGCCGATTTTTTAGTCTAGCGCATATGTCGCTGCGGATTGCGGATTGAACGTCGAAAATGCAAAGGAAAATGCGGTAATATAAACGATACCTCTGGCAACTGGTGGAATGCTTGCTCTGAAAATAGTTCCACAGACACGTTTCCCTAAACCCGACTCGTTTTCTCGTCCACGATCCCTTTGACAAGCTTTAGAGTAATTAAAAATGAACACATAAATACTGCTGCAGGGAATGAAAAATTGCTCCGAAATATCAAGAATTCGTGTTATCGCCGTTTGTTGTATCCAGGTTTGACTGTGTATTTAAGTTCAAATTTTCAACGTCGGATTAAAAAGAAGAATTTTTGTATTTTGAAAATACAAAGTATTGTCAGAAAGGTATTTTCGACACAGATACAAAATACGTGTTCAACTATGTATTTTCAATACAAATTACAATAGCAAATCGAAATCGAAAATTCGTGTTTAAATACATGTATTTTCGATACTGCCCAACACTGAGAGTATTACAGAAGAGTGCGACTAGTTACGCTGTCCGCTCTGAACTCCAGGAATAAAATATCTGCAATAGTTTGGCGACGCCTGTACCAGAATACGCTTTCGGACAAGTGAACTTTTTGACTGAACAAGAAATTCGAATTACGGATCGAAAAAACAGAAAGCTACTTCGAATACACCATGTGCCCCATCCTCGAGCACATAGACTTAGTGTCATGTACGGAAGACGCCTCAGACAAATTAGGAAGAGGCCTCCTGGCACAATGTAATAGTCGGGCTGGGAAGGTATGAAGTCAATCAACAAGATGACCCACTAATGAGGCATTGTACGTGTAGCAAGAAGCATTGCGAAGAAGACTATACAAAACACGTAGAATAACACACAGACTGAACTTCTAATGCCATTTGACACGAAATATGAGACAAAAAATATTCAAGAAATCGTGAAGAGACAAACCACTTCATGGACAATATCTAAAAATAATGGACAGAGTGCAGATCAATAAACATCAATCATTTCTGTGTCTTAAAAGCGAAGGAATGAAGCCCGAGCAGTTTTTATAGCTGCCCAATATCAGGAGTTGAGAATGCGTCATTATGATAAAACGGTTATAAATATTGCCCATGATGATAAATGCCTCATTTGCCACAAGTAGAAACCATCATATCGTCATAACTCCCTTGGAAGCCCAGTCATATTTATGACTGGGCTTCGAAGTATAACGTGCTGAGTGATCTGAGATGGCCGATATTCGCATAATATAGTAGATAAAAATGGTATTTGCACCTGTAAAGTCTTATACATTTTTCATGTTTATTATTCGTTAATGTGTTTCTTTTCAAAACATGTTTTACTCATTGTTCTAATTATTTACGAAAAGCAAACCTGTGGTTATTCTAGTTATTAACACTTATACAGTAAATAGTAATTCCTGTTGAAAATACGATGTGATTCCAAACTTTATGACTTTTACAGAAATTTCTTACACAAAAAAACGGAACTTATTGTTGACAGGAAAATAATGTAGATCTGCTTCTCAGTTTTTATTTCTACATTTCGCGGGTCCTTTCTGCCGAAAAATTTGCTTCCGACGAAATATCTGTGAACAACCGTGTGGGAACATTGTTAGCGAGTAAACCGGTAAGATTTTTGCAAAATTTGATATTCTCTGATCGGTCTGGCAGCTGTAGTGGACCGTTGAATTTGAAACAAATATTTTAATATCTGAAGGTACTTTATATACAGACTGAACGTTTCCGATTTACGATGAACTCACTCAATATGTGAAGTTGCAAAAGTTCACATTTTAGGGCATCTTCCAAGAAATGCATCATAGAAGACACTGATTTCCTAAATGTTGGCCACAATATAGTAATGACAACTCACCTTATGTATACTCTCTGAATATTTTAGTTGCTCAGAATTTCTATCAAAACCAGGCTCAATATGTTAACTCTGATGAACTCTGCAACTGTAATGATGACTAATTAAAACTTGAGGTGCTGCCAAAATACATACTTCCTCGCATTGGTTGTAAGTGCTCCGCAACATTATACTACTACATTAAATAGCAAAAGTGTTTTCAAGCATCAAATTATTTTCCGCTCCGAGATTCGAACTCACTCAGAGCAAACACGGCGGAGCTCAACCATCTGCGCCACAGAAGCGCCGCAGGGGCCCAACTGGGGCAAAGGCATACATGTACGATTCATGTAGAAAACCCTGCAACAATCAAAATATTTCTTACAAACTCCTAACGTCTCCAGTCCGTTGAGATAAATCAGGGAATATCAATTTTAAAGAAAATCAGCTGAATGGTTTAGGTGGTAGCCTTGGCCACAGACGGACAGATGGATGTACTGCTGTCAATCGATGTTTCGGTATGAAGAACAAACAAACATGGATTCTGACTACACCACGAGGCAGAGGCGTCTTTTCTTCTTACTTTAGCAACGGGATAATAATAATAATAATAATAATAATAATAATAATAATAACAATAATAATAATAATAATAATAATTATAATAATAATAATAATTATAATAGCAACAACTCTTACGGGACTAACGACAATGGTTGCTCAAGCCCCCAAAAACAAATAAATAATAAATGAAACGACCACATTTTTTTCATCCTAGTGTTTTTTCCATTTCTATTGGGTCGGCGCTAATAGGGGTGGGATAAGTTTTAATTGATTTTCCGCACACTTCTTTTTTCAAGATTTGAGAATGCTGTTGCGGCCAGATTCCCTTTCTGGGCATCTGGGACACAGGGATCACACAAATACATAGGCAACACACGCAATAACGAAACACGCTCATCCATCAGGCACGGATCCATGGGGAGGGACATGACGTAAATTAACCCCCCCCCCTTAAATTTTTCAGTAACTCTTCATTTTAACTTGTCATGAAACTTTCAAGCAAAAATATTTTCAGATAATCATTAAAACGAATAAAATCATATTGCAGCATGAGCTGAGTGTAGCCTGCGACATTTTACAAATCTGTAATGACATTATGATAAATAAAGGATAGGAACTTTGTTTTCGGCTCGGAATCTGAAAACTCTGAGGATGATCGCTACGCGATCGAAACGATCATAAGCCTAATAAAATTATTGATACCAGACTTCATCCTTTATTTATCATAATAATAGAAGTTATCTACCTCACCAGCGATTTAATAAATCTGTAATGACATATTCAACAACAACAACAATATTCAATATTGAAAACATTTTTAATTTCCCCTCCCAAAATTTGTCTCTCGATCAACCCCTGCATCCATGCCCGAGGCGTGATACGAACCCAGGATTTTTCCGTTCGAGGCCACTACAGCCCTCGCCTTAACTATCTCGGCGTTCCAGATCGGCAAACCAACGACCACCATCCCCTTCCTAAAAGTTCGAACCCTGGCGCTATAAGTTGGTTAGTTCCTCTTGAAAAGGGCCGTAGTGCAATGGCGCCACCGTCGCGGGCCGCGTGGTCGCCGCGTCGTCGCAGTCGCAGGCAAGCGGCCCAAGGCGGCGACGACGTCCTCGTGGACCGAACAGCGCGTGCACCGGCGCCCCGCCACGGCGCAACGCCCTGGCTCGGGAGGTAAGGCGCTTGAAACTATTTATTTGTTGTTCAGTCCCTCATTTTAAATTAAGGACAACCACAATGATAAGTGCACAAAAGTCTTTACATAATAATTGTATTCTCTATGTGAAGAGATGCGAAGACATTCCTTATGTGCAGACATTTTTGCACTCATCATTGTGGTTGTCCTTGATTTAAAATAAGGAACTGAACAACAAATAAATAGAATTATATTATGACAACCATTTTAAGACTTAATCATAATATTAAGGCGTTTGATAATAATTAGGCACGCCAAGATTCATTACATTTCTTGTTCTATCCATTTTTCTCATTGTTTTTAAGTGACGATTCGCAGGAAGCAAGTTCTAGTTCACAGATCCCACTTAACCCGGGACTTAAACCTGGGTTATTTCCTGCCATCCGCCACTGCGACCCACAGTGGCTTCGTGACATCGCCCCGTAGGGCCAAGCAAGGGGTCCCTCCGTTCGCCAGTCGGCATCGCTAAAACTGTCGGGATTTTCACAGACTGCTGAAGGCAGCCTCCTACGCTGCAATGCAAGATTCAGGCCTTCACACTAAACAGTGGCCTGGTGTGCCAACCCAGTACCTCTCTTGTTCCCTCCATGGGCCAATAACAGGAAGATCAAGGTTCATAACCCTTCCCTCTCTACTTAGTTTCCACTCTCCTCTGCAGTACTTCGACTGACCCCTCACCTTCAATCTATTCAGCACGGAGGCTCTACCTGTAGCTAGACCACCACTGACATATCTCTCAAGCTTCACCACCAACTACAAGGTTGTGTACTCCCTAGGTGGAGTTGTTGTTATTATTATTATTATTATTATTATTATTATTATTATTATTATTATTATTATTATTTTAAGACAGCTTACCATGCGTTCTTTTTTATCACCCTTTGAGAAGATTAACAAATAGATAGTTGGGATACGAATTAATCCAACATTTTCCACGAAGTCAATTGAATTTACTGTTGGGGGCATACAGCGTGTGTGAAACTGCGAATCATATTAATCCTTAACCACTGGCGTGAGACTATAACTCATTCACTAGTGTCGGGTGATTTGAAAGCAGCCATTCTGAAAATTGGGTCCTTTGTATGATTTTGGGGAAGAATATATGGTTCGTAGTACATAATAATTTTTTTAATCTTAAGGTTGACAAAATAAAATAAAACAGATAATTGGTACTTGTTTGTTTTTCTTCCCACGCCGTAATTACTTCACAGCTGATAGCAAGTTTCATACATTTGTAAAAAGTTACAGTTAAGGCTTCTGCAGAGGGTCTTTGAGTTCATCAATATTCGCTTCCCTGTGAATAGACGCAATAATTGTTGATCCTGATATGGCTGGTGTATAAGATGTCATTGTCACTTCCATAGCACAGCCAAGTAAGCTTGAATTTAACTCCTTGTTTACTTGACAAGAATTCGAGAAGTAAACGGTTTGTTGTTTCGTAATGTTGCAAAAAATTGGGCCTGGATAGATGCAACGCGTCTCCAAGCCCTTTAACGCGTAGAGCGCTTTGCCCTTGGAGTAATACTTCATTAATTTGTACATTTGGAGCAATCCTCCATTAATATTGTCTTTATAATGTCTCGTCGCAGTAAGTTCTCAAGAGAACCGTAAAGTAGCATATCCACGTACGCGCTCCTGTGTCACTATTCAGCGGCCAGAATTTGAATGGAATTAGGATAGGGGTAGAGTTTAAGACACTTCACGGGGATTGGACTAGCCCTTGTAAAGCAGCCAAACTCGTTTTGTCAGAACAAATTTGCCATGAGGTTGTCTGGAAATCGACACGGGGACCGAACCCGGACCTCCGTGGTGAAAGGCGAGTGACTTTGCTCTAAGCCACCGAACCAGCTATTGCCGATTGCTTTTTCACCCGGTGGAAGTAGAATTCATCACATAGCTAACATGATCGCTAAGTCCCAGTTCTCGCTGAGGCGCATCCGCTATCTTCCAGGATTCTAAATACTCCAGAACGAACTTTAAAAATTCCGTCCGTAATTATGCACAAGGTTGTTGACTACAACCAAATCATTACAGTCATTAAATCAGTCGCCAAATGTGATTTCACTACAAAGACAGCCGGTGATCAACAAAAAACATGTTTATTACAATAGAAAATTACCGTAATTTTAGACATTACTGTGTAGACAAGAGTAAACAATTATATTCTTTCCGCCACCCTTCTATTAAGACTTTTAAAGCTGTGCTTATGGGCATCCACACACGCTACTCAGAAGCTGACACTTTAAAAGAACTTAAACATAAATACCCTATTACTAAAGTGACAAAAAGAAAGTTCCGAACGAAATTTGTGCTTTAGAAATAAATCACTAAAGACGCAAAATCAATCTTCACTTTAAACCGCCGTATGCATTGTGTCATTGATATTCAACCAAGAACCAAACAAATTATCGAATTCAATATAATCGTTGTCAAGGGCATGGACACTCGCAAGCAAGCAAACAAACGACTGACTCCGAGGTGCATTAGATGCGAAGTCATACCATTACTCACAATGCACAAAGCCGAAAAGTGACTAACCGAAATACGTAAACCGCGGCAAGGAACATACGGCAAATTACAGACTGTCGTATTTTCAAGGAAATTCAACAAGCACGTTCAAACTTTCAAAATGAACGCCGGTCAACGCCAGAGCAACAACCGCCACCGCGCAACAATGCAACTCCAGCGCACCAACCTTTAGCCCTCGCGCATTTCATCCCCTTCCCAAACACAATGATCCTTGGTCAACGGTCCAACCTTTGTAAGCCCAAAAGCCAATTGATGTTTCCCAAGTAATAAGCACAATACTACCACAAGTGATCTCAGCTACAATCCTGCAAATTCAAAATATTGTACAGTCGGTGCTAATAAATTTCCATAATTCCAAATAAAACCACTCTAATAAACTGGAAAGCCAACGACCGATTAAAAGACAACAATCCCTAATAGAATTTTTTCTTCACGAACACAAAATCGATATCGCATGCATAACTGAAACCACTTGGTTGTAAACGAAATCAAAATTTCTGGTTATAAAATGTAGAGAAGTGACAGAATTTCAAATGTTGCAGCGGCGGGTGTTTTGATTGCTCTTTCAACCCTAATCAAACAGCTACTGTCACTTAACCGCAACACTTCTTACCTGGAAACTGTAGCACTTACCGTAACCATAGATGATAATAATAATTATACAATAATAGCAGCTTATAAACATCCGAGTAAAAATTTTGGCTTGAGTTTTAGATGCGTTTATCTTCATTTTCCAGTTTGTGGCCCATTTGTGCTTTCAAAGCACAAATCTAGAGTGAATGAATAGAAATACACCATACACCGCCAAATATTTATTTACTTACTTACTTTATTTATTTACTTATTTATTTATGTATGTATTTATTTATTTATTTATTTATTTATTTATTTATTTATTTATTTATTTATTTACGTCAAAAACGGTTAAAACTGTGTGTGGCGTGCTATGGGGAGAAGTTAACCTGAAGTTACATTTATGTCCAGAAGCAAAAGGGGGGGCCATCTCAGCATTTGCTCGAGGATCACGGAAGCTGGACGAAAATCTGATCGAGGTGGGGGTCATTGCCCCAGAATCTGAAGTACAGTACTTTTTACAGGTTCTTTACAATTATACAATCCAAATGATATATAATACATTAAATGCCACTGTTAAAATTAATATTATTTTCCTTTTGGATGCTTGACACTAAACTGAACTGGAAGCAACATATCAAATCTATAGCAGATAAAGCTTTTACAAAAATATCTAAACTATATCCAATAATAAATGCAAATGCCGCACTTATCACTGACTGCGACTTAATCGTTTATAAAACAATAATAAGACCAACCATCACATATGCCTGCCCGATCTAGAATAACGCTGCACGAACCAACCTAAATAGAATTTAAGTAAAACAAAATAAATTTCTCAGAAAGGTCATTAAACGTTTTGGTTAGGAAGCAACATGCAAATCCAAAACGATTTAAACATATCATCCATTAACGACTATATAAATCTTACTACTCATAAATTATTCTCAGCCTGATCCCAATCGCGTAGTACAACAATATTCCAACTAGGTAAAACGTATAGTTCATCATAGAGAATTATATCACGATTCGCTGAAGACTCCCTTCGTCCACCTAAAATCATTTACCCATCTTCCCCTTGCCTAAACTTTCACCCAGTAACACTCCCCTTAAAAATTATCACAAATAACTCAAAAAACTGTCCTCCGCAGTTTATTTCACTGGCTAATTAAAACGTGTCATCAGGCCCCTGAGAAAGAAGGTGACGAATGCTGATGGCCATCTCTAAAGATTTTGTATAATGAACACCCCTGGAAGGCAGAAATGCAGGGCAGGCAGAAATGAATTTTAAAAAATTAAAAATTAGTTACCTTCATTCCATAATCAACGATCGGAGAGTCGAAATACTGTACTGGAATGAAAGGAAATAATTTGCCCAAATTTCTGATTAATTCCCAATAGCAGATAGACACGCAGGGTGCAATATGACTCATTCTATGGAAAGGATACGCCCTCGAAAATCAAAAACGGAAGAACAGTCTTCTTTGTTGATTATACGAATATTATTTTGTTAAAGTAAGGGTAAATAGAAAAATATCATTGTTTAATATAGGCTAAAATATGCTACCATATGCTTTTATATCACTCTTAAGTAAACAAGATTACGAAATCAAGATACTTTTGATTCATATTTTTAAAATTTTACTCTTAACACATCCATCCGATTTCAAATTCTCAATTATTTTATTTTAATGGTACATTTATTTGCCTTGAACAGAAAAAGTGAATTAATATAGCTAAATGGGTGACAATAACTGTCAAGTAACTTTCTCACAAGGCTGTCATGGGCCAGGTATCCAGGAACGTACTGCCATTCCATAGCATTTGAACAACCCTTGCTTTTAAATCTCGCGCCAATTTTTCTGGACGAAGTGCCCGCGAGTTCTTAGCAAGCTTGATACCTGGCCCGCGGCCTTGATATGCCTGATCTATGTGATTGGCACAAAATTCCATGGGCCGCAAAAATACGCTGTTACCAGGGGCGGGGACTCGATTGTTTACGTATGAGGCGGAAATATCGTTATCTCTCGCTGGCATCGAAGAGATTTCTTCTATGCGTACCCTATGACAGAAAAATATTTCTAAGCGGATGTTTTCGGTCGAGTGTTGGTGTCAATAGACCAACGAATACATCGTACTTTAGCAAAAAATATACCAACATTTATCAATCAATTTGCACCTCCTGCCAAAACAGCTGTTTTGAAATGTTCAACTCGGATACAATTTGTGAACCCTCCCCGTTCGTTTTACCTCTCATTTCAGAATTGTTTATAAAATTGTTAATAAAATTGGTAATTCTCGTTTTTCTGTACTGAGACATCGGGGGATACTTCACAATGGCAAAATTTGAAAATTATTGTTTGTAAATACACAAAATGTTTAATTGTCTCCTCCAAACCCCTTTTTAACTCTATAGAAAATTCCGTCATCCGATCGGTGCTATCATCTTCTGTTCTCGAGATATTTCATTGACACTAAGCAACTCATAATCACCCCCATTTAATAAATATGATGATAAATTGCTTGTTGATGCTCCCCCCTGGACTGACTACATGCTGCCAACCAGGAGCCGTGTGGATGCCGTGTGGATGCCGTGTGGATGCCGTGGGGATGCCGTGGGGACGCCGTGTGGACGCCGTGTGGACGCCGTGGGGATGCCGTGGGGATGCCGTGGGGATGCCGTGGGGATGCCGTGGGGATGTTGGCGTGGAGAGGCTCAACGACGGCCTCTGTTGGCTAGGGTCCCTGATTGGTAAGGCCCCTTATCCGCCGAAGGTAGCGCTCGAGACGGACCATTTGCCTTATTCTCCTAAGAAAATACAAAATTACGAATAAAGTCAGATAATGAGAATACAACATGTGCTAATTCATTGAGATATTAGAGAGACAAACCTTACGAGTTGGGGCGTAGTATACGACAGTATTGTCAATAATAATTAGAACACTTAGAGGATAATGGAGAAGGACTGCCCAGAGTGAAGCTTCCATTTACAAATCAAAAATTAAATATTATTATGTAGAATTAAAAACGGAAGAAATCACTTTTGTATAAAACTGAATGATTTTATTCAAAAAGGAAATGGTGGTTTATTAAAAAATTTATAATCAATTTTACCTATGTGATGATGGACTACCGATTTTCATTGCAAAATTATGTCATCTTGTTGAACAGAGAAATCTACTAAACTTGGTTGAGAAATATTTAATAGAGAGGGTGCAAAATCTCAGATTTTACCACTTTATTTCAAGAGATGGAATTTTTTGTTTGAGCTGAGATTGAGGATTAACACTTAATATTCGTACTGCTCATAAATCACTTGCATTTCTTCCTTATTATTTGTTAATTTTTATTTTAGCAGATTCTATGCATGATACATTCTGAAATGAAATCATTGGATGTGTACACTAACTCACTAACTTGTTCACTAATTAATGTCTTAACTAAATGAGTGTTTGTTGTAATGTAAACTTTAAGTACAATTGAAAGGTGTTATAAACATAGTGAGAAATCTACAAAAATTTAAAAAAAGCAATGGCAATTTCTAGAGAGCTGATTACTACTCCTTCTATTTTTATAATGCATTGAAGTGTCATATGCATTGTGCTCCTCTCTCCAGGCAGAAAATCAAAATCACAAATTAGTGTTTTGATGTTATTAAAGAAACTTATTCATTATGGGTATGATTTAGTTATAAACAATCACTTTGAATTTGACAAAAATATTCATCCCTTAGGCTTATCTTATTTTTGGTGTGCATCCTTGTTGCTTGAAATTATAAAATATGCCAACTCTTGAAAACAAGTCTCCATCCTTTGATTCTTGTAGCTCTTTCTTCATAATTTCATTTAATTGTTATGCGTCACTCATGTGTATGCTCAGTTTGTTTTTTGAAAATTTCATTTGCAATGAAATAGAAAAAAATGCCATCTAATAAAATTTACAAATTCTTATATGATATTATGTATTAATAAATAATTTATGTAGTAAAAAAACTGGTCAGAGACTTTTGATAACCAGTATTTATGGATTATTCATAAAAGAAGAGATTTGTTTTCAACAATTACAACCATTCAATTTTAAAATATTTTGATTAGATAACTTTAATTAACAGGTATAAGCCAAGATTCCAAACATTTCTTAATAAGAATCGTGAAATTCAGAATCAAAAAGCAATATCATTATTTGTCAAAATGTTTTGAAAAAAATCCTGAAGAGTAATAAAGGTAAAATATTGATTTTGTTAAGTTTTCTTCACAATTGGTAGTATAGAGTTCAATCATTTAATAAATTTCAGCCCCATGAATTTAACTCTTGATGATTCACTTTGGCAAACGTTTTTCTTTATAACAAGTTTATATGCCTGCGTAGGAATTTATTGCATTATCGTTGTTAATTAGATGTATACATGAAGGTTATTAAAGAATCTTGTTTTAGAATATACATAATTTTCTCCTTTTTAAATTATTGACAATGTTTATAGTATTGTTGTAACTCATTCATTTTGTATTGTTAAATTACTTATTAACATATTACTAACAACATTTTGGGAAACCCTTGTTTCCATCATTAGATACAGGAAAATAGTGAAAATTCACACATCTTATATTTTTGTACAATGTAATATATTTAGACAATTATGGAATAAAAACATACTTACTATATCACTAGGCAGATGGACTTAATGACTTGTTCTGTAAACTTCAGTGTGGATGCTTCTGTCTTCGAGTTATCCATTTTGTGTAATATTAAAGTACTTAATTTCAGTTCCAAATTTTAAAAATCAACACACTGCTCAGAATAATGTCTTCAAATTCTGGATCTCTTCCTATTCACATTTTTCATTTTCATTCTACAAAATTCTACAAAATTTTCTGGTAGAATAATTGCAAAGTTGAGAAATGCATATTGCAGTTCTATTAAGAAAATTGACAAAGTATTTATTGATGATCTATGTCAATACAGTACAATAATTATTATAAGTTACATTGTTGCTGAAATCGAATGTACATTTAAGACCAACGTCTCCCTGGATCAATGCTCTGAAAGGTCTCTACCGATAATTTTATAATAATATAAAAATAAAATTTTATATTATAATAAATTTTATTATAATAATTAATTACAATAAAATAAAATAATCGGTCTCTATACCGATAACTTTCAAAGGAAAACTTTAATATAGAAAGTGTGATATTTTCCCAGGGTTCACTGTTCTACAAGAGTCAATTTTCTTGTAAGCTGAGATGTGATTCTAAGGCTTTAGGGGATGAGATATTGAAATCTAGAATTAAAAATTTGCTATCAGGCACAGTATTTGAGTTATTTTATTTAATTAAATTTTGAGGTATAGTGGGAATGCAACATGGCAACTCCAAATATGGATGTTTTCTGTGCAAGTGGGATATCTGTGACAAAAATACCCATTACAAAAGGAAGATTTGTCCTCAACACTAATGGTAAGTGGAAAAAAAATATTCAGAAAAATAAATTGGTTGTCAGCAACATTCTTTTTTTTCTACATCATATTACGCTGCATCTTACGAAACAGTCAAATTCTTGAATCACCTGGGATGATGTTTATTTATCTTTCACAGAAGTTTCTTCAACTTTCAGCTGCAAAAATAAAGGAAGGTGTGTTTGTGGGTCACCATAGGTCAAATTAGAGAACGTCTCAAAGATATAAATTTTGAGCAATGCCTAACACCAAACGAGAAAAACATATGAATATGTTTCAAGAATGTAACCAAAAACTTTCTAGAGATAAAAACAACAAAACAAACAAATAAAAAGAACTAGTTGAAGAGTGAGCTAAAAAATGCATATAGGTCTTTAGGATGCAACATGTAAAAGTGTATTTTCTTCATTCACAATTGTTATTTTCCTGGGAACTGTAATAACATTTCCGAAGGACTTAGTGAAATATTTCATAAAAATTTAATGACCATGGGAAAGCAATACAATGGGAAATGGATGCCTCCAATAGTTGCAGACATCTGTTGGAATATTTGAGGATGCAAGAAAGATTTTATGAGAAAAAAGAAACCTGTCTAAATTCTAAGGGGAGAGATGATTTTGTTACTATATTCTGTCTGAAAATATGTTTTTTCTTACAATGTATTGCATTTTATAGGTCTATACATGCTGTTAGTTTTATTCAGATTGGAAAGTTCTTTTACAATATTTTTCACAAAATATAGGAGACTAATCATTACATATTTTGTTAAAAAAAGAGGCAGAGAGTGGAAAGTGAAGTAAAAAGAAATTTTTTATAACTAGAAGGCTGTGCTTGATAGGAAGAACTTTTTTACAGATATGAATTCAGGAAACACATTTCCACATGAATCACTATTGTTTACCTCAGAAAAATGATTTTCATTTTTTTGTAGAATAGTGTTGTTAATAATCACAGTAGATTCATGACCAGGCAGTAGAAATTAGAAATTGAGATCACAGGATTTAATCAGAGAAAAGAAACAAAAAAATTGACTTTGCCAACATGATTTTTGAGATAATCTCTCTTACTGTAACCAATCAATGTGTAGTTTTTTTGAGTTTTGCAATGCGTGTCTATGAGAGGATATAAACATTTTGTATTTTTTCAGTAAGATTGGTACAGTTTTGTGACCATTATGTACATAATGCATTTTTAAAAAGACTATTATCTGTTTTTTCTAAATGTTTATTTCTAGCCATGAGGATGGAATAAAAGTATTCTGAAATACTGGCAAACTCAATATTTTAATTTACGCTGACCAAATCCTGTGATCTGAATTTCCAGTATTATTAACATTCATAATTCAATGATGATAATCTTGACCTTTTAAATTCTGAAGTACATCAATTGCATTGAATCATTAATTTTATTACTATTGCAAATATTTTCACCATAACTAATTACTTTTGAGTGCAAGTAATGACAAATCACAAAAATTTTAAAGAAAATATTGCTTTCGTAAGACATTTATAATAAGAAAAAAATCTTAAAAGAGAATTAAGTAATATTTGACCCAATGAATATCTGGATATACGTTTATTATATTATCAAAGATACCATTTTCCCCTCAAGGACATTAGTTACTGTGAATTTATTTTCCATAAAAGAACATTTTATCAAATATTCTTAATGTTGACATATATAGGATTAGTATGCAAAGCATAAAAGGGACTATAACACATCAAAAATGTCTTTCCAATTGCATACTGGAATATATCTGTTATGATTTTGGTGGCAAATATACTAACTCCCAACGTTGAAATTAGTTTGTTGAATTATTTTGATAGGAGAAATGGTGTGAAATAAAAAAAATTGTTCTTTATTTCATAAGAATTTAATAATATTACGGATACAAGTTAGAACTGAAGATCATTAAAAAGAACATCTTCAAATGAGCAAGGACAAACATTTCCTGTTCTCACTCAGGTTCTTTTATGCTGGCTTGGATGGATTCCAGCTTGGTCTTCAGTTTGCCAAGGTTCAGAATAACTTTTAAAGGAATACCATCCTTCTCTGGAATAAAGAACAAAAGAATTGTAAACAAATGAAAAATTGAGGGTAATATTCTTTTCAAGAACTGAAAAGATGAAGAACATACCATCTCTAATTTTGTCAAGTTTCTTCAATGTTGTTTTGAGTATTTTATATATTTTTTTTATCTCTTTCAATTTTCTTAAAGTTTTGTCGGGGCATAATTGAAACAGCTCCATTTCCTTTCGTATCTGGACAGCGCAACGAACTGCTTTCCTCATGAGAATTTTTTCTTGACTTCGTTTCATCATATTTTGGCTGTTGAATTTTCCACTTCTGTAATAAACTCTCCGTTTAGTTACACACGTTGTACATAAACTAATAATACAAGAGAATTTTTAAGTTTATATTACATAATTAGCGATGTAATTGCATCATAAAAGCCTGTTACCTGCAAGTTCTGTATCCTTGCCCCCAATGAATTTCAGTCACTAATATGTGTTAAAAGATACCATTGATAACAGATAGTTCTTTCTCGGCATATCGTACACCAATCGACAGCACTATCGATCTTGACATGCGCAGATGCATTGAAGCAAGACAATCTGTAATACTTAGAGATATTCTTGTTAGAAGAGATGCGAAAATCGAACTGCGGATGCGCGGAATATCGCTAGTGCTATCGATTGCTATAACGCCTCTCCGTGCAAAAGCTCACCAATAATGTAAATCGACTATTAAGTTTCGATAAATCATTCTTCATTTTTTTGGGTAACTTCAAGCGTCACCTAAGACATTGTAATAGAATATTATATCCACGAAGATCGCTAGTGTAGCGTTGCGAATTGTATCGCTTCCTGGCAGCCATGTTGGGGGCAGCCAGGGGGGATACCAAACCGGATTGGAGCCGGATTTAATTCTCATTTTTGTGTTTGCGCAAGTGGTGGAATATTCTGTAAGATAAGAAGTAAAATAGTGAAGAATCGTGCGGTTTACGAATGCATAAATCGTGCGACGAAAGCCTGCACGACGTAATTTAACAAGTATATCATTTAATTGATATAGCTTATTGAATGTGCTGGCAAAGTTTGCTAATTAATATGTTCGGAAATAAAAATAAAATCGATGAATTTTAATTGCACCAGAAGGGACATTAATGTAACTGTAAATTACCACTTTCTTTTGCAGAGAACTTGTGATTTCTCTAAAGTAGATAAAGAAGTATCTAAAATTCAAAGTTAATAAAGGAATATCGAGGCTGGTGGAAACTTAAAGAACGGCTATATTTTAACATAGATACACATGATCATTTACTCCAGGTATATCCATGCACTATACTAAACTTTCTTATAAGTCGTTGATATCAAAAGTGGTCTACGTCAAATTTGAGTTAGGTGCACTGGTAGGTGGTTTTAACATTGTTCCATCACGGGCTAAAATGGTGTGAGTCAAACTTCAATATTCCTTCGCTAGAGACCAGAACAATGCAGAAGTAGCAAACAAGTTGCTCTTACCGCTGAATGTCATTGTGGTGTAAGTCACAGGTGGAACAAAACAACTTCCAGGGGTCACAAGAAATGGCTTCTTGTTTACCTGTACCCACACAGAAGAAGCATCTTAGGGGGAAAAATAAATTGCTTTTAGTGATATGTGCACAGGTCAAAATCGCAACGTCAAACGAGGAAAATAAAAAGTAAGAAAGCCACCGGACTAGAAGGAATTCCTAATGAAATAATTAAGGTTGTGGCAACGGAATACCCGGAATCCTTATTGAAGGCCTTCGATCGTTGTTTCAGACAAGGACGTTTTTAAAAACTGGAAGAAACAAAAACTAATTCTCTTACGGAAAGGAAACAAACCCCTAGACAGGACATCGCCGTTTAGGCCGCTATGCCTCTTGCGCACAATGGGGAAACACACAGAAGGGTTGATTCTCCAACGCCTAGAGAAACATCATCAGGAATGAATTTCTTGGATAGACAGCTTGGATTCAGGAAAAGGCCGATCGACTACAGCCGCAATAATGGATGTAGTACGTATAGAGGAATCTGCAAAAAGGGGAACAGGTGAAAAAAGGAAGTTATGCGCACTGGTTGTAATCGATATTAGGAATGCCTTCAACTCCACTAATGCATTAGTGGAGAAGAAGGTCCCAGATTACCTGCTAAGAATAGTTGAGGGCTACCTATCTGAAAGACAGATTATATACTCGGACGTTTTTAGCTGCCTGCCTGTCTGTACGGAGGATTTGCAAGAACTCAGACAGCGACTATACAGCTGCCCACCGATACAGCCCTGAAGCTCTTGAAGAAATGTAAAGGCAGAATAAAAATAGTTTGGATCAGGAATGAATTTCTCGGATAGACTGTTTGGACACGAAAGACCGATCGACTACGGACGCAATACTGGAAGTAGTACGTATAGTGGAAACTGCAAAAAAGGGGAACAGGTAAAAAAGTTCTGCGCATTGATTGCCATCCATATTAGGAATGCCTTCAACTCTGCTAGCTGGAAAGATGTTATTAATACATTGGTGGAGAAACAGCTCCCAGAATACCTGCTAAGAACCATTGAGTACTTCCTTTCAGAAAGGTATATTATATACTCGGACGTTTTTAGCCTTGAGGAAGAAATGGCATGCGGAGTCCCTCAAGGACCCACGTTGTGCACCTCTGTGGAACACCAAGGACGACGACCTACTGAACATTGAACTCCCACAAGACCCTTCACTGATCGGATATGCAGACGATATGCTGATCATCAGCCACAACGATAACTAAAAGTGCTGGAGATGGACTTAAATGAGGCCCTTTAAAGGGTCAATAGATGGATGAATAAAAGTCGCCTGCAGATGGAAGTTGAAAAGACGGAAGCAGTACTAGTTATTAACAAAAGAGCTTTTGGATTCCCGCGCATCACCTCGAGCGGAATAAATATCACTTGGAGCCGACAAATTACATACCTGGGTTTGACATTGAACACAGACTGAGTTTCAGGCCACACATTAACAAGACAGCAGGTAAAGCAGCAACGACTGGATCCAAGTTCTTCACGCTTATGCCCAATGTAGGCGGACAGAAAGAAGCAAAGCGGCGACTGATTTCTAATGCGGTTCTATCGAAGATGTTGCATAGGCGGCTTCTCTAGAGAAACAAGCCACCAGGAAAAAATAACGGATAAAAATCAAAGGAGATTGGCTATCAGAGTGGTATCAGCGTATAAGACGATATCTAACTGCACAGTTTTAATGTTGGCGGGAATGCCTCCCGTAGACTTAGTAGCGAGGGACAGGGTGAGAACTATCAGCCCCTTAAGGATTGAAAGGCAAAGGAAGGATCGCTCCCCCCAAAGTAGATCGACACCATTAAGGAGGGAAACCGATGCACGCTACTGAAAGAGTGGCAAGAAAGATAAGACGTAGAAACAACGCAAATGGACTTATCGAATGATACCTAATGTAATAGAGTGGGTGGAAAGAGGCCATGGAAAGGTGAACCTGAATCAGGCGCTGTCGGGACATGGCTGTTATAATAAATACCTGTACGAATACAAGCTAAAAGCCAGAGATATGACCACTGCCAAACCGATACAGATGACCCCATGCACACCCTATTCCAGTGTAACGCATAGAACCAGAATGACAAGATACAGAGAACTGGGAGAAACGGTTTCCTCTACAAATCTTGTTAAAATGATGCTTCCCTCCGAAAAGAAGTGGAATGCAATAGAAACAATGATCACATATACCATGAAAAAGAAAGGAAATAGAAATTGAGTAGTAAGAGCTCTAGCTACCCGCCTCCCCCCCCCCCACGAAGTAATGTCTGACAACGGTTTTTCCATGGAGGTGACAATATGGCTCTAGCGAAAAGAGTTTAGGTTTTAGTCGGTAGACCAGCAGGGAGTCCTACATAACCGGTTCACCGGAAAATATAAAATATCTCCCCTCAATAATAATAATAACAACAACAATAATAATAACAACAACAACAATAATAATAAAAACAACAATAATAATGATAATAATAATTGAATATAATGAAATGGAATCGAATGGAATTTGAATATATATTTTAGTAAATACATTGACATAGTGTACATCCATAAAACTATCACCATAAAAATAACAATAACAGACATAAAAAGAAAACTTAAAATAAGATTGGCAAAATTATTAAGATACTTGTAAAACTACAGTTTATTTTATTGATGAAATTTACCCAATGTACTAGAAATCTCATTAGAGTACACTCCTGAACCTCTTTAAGTGCTATTATAATTAAAAAAAGACAACTAATAATATTAATGATAATAATAATAATAATAATAATAATAATTATTATTATTATTATTAATATTATTATTATTTACCCACGCAAATCACAAAAGAAACACTTAACTGATTAAAATTTACAAAATTAAAACAACAAAACCATTTATAATTAAATAATATTATTGAAGGTAATGGACAAATAGCAATAACAAAAAGAAGTTAACATCATTAGAGTAATCAAAACAACATAACAAAAGTAAATAATATACTAATAATTAAACAAAGTGAAAAAATAATAAAAAGTAATTTAAGTGTTGACATTGTCATTAACAATAATTAGTCCCTAGGAAGTTGATTATACAAAGCAGTTGTTTAAAATTATGTTGTGTATAGAACTTCAGGTTAACATGATCAAAAATACAGTACAGCAATATCAGACTTTCTACTATTAACAGACAATTAATGGTAAATTTAAGATATAAATTATAAATTGCAAAAGCATTTTATCATCAACTAACTACACAATTAACATTATCAAAATTACAATACAACAATAGTAAACATTCTATATTCCACAATTATTTTCTAATTTAACATATGAATTATAAATTGCAAACACATATTTTCATTAACTGCAGATTATTATTTAAAAAACAAATAAATTCATAAATAAATACATTGTAAAAGTGCAACAGACAACAGGCAAAAAAGAGATGGCCTTTTACTTAAGTAACAAATATACATCATATTGTAGGTAAAGTCTGTTTTTGGCTTGTTTGTTTTATAAATAATTAATTATTTTGTTTTGTTTTCTCTTGTGCTTTTTGTTTTTGTGTTTTGTCTAGTAAACCATTATTTTAGTTGCTTTGTCAATTCTCTTTTGTTTGTAATTTCTATAATTTCATCTGGCAGTGAGTTGAACAATTTTGGAATAGCTCTTTTTTAAGCATTCTCTCTCCAAATTTTATTAAAAGTCTCTGGTAATATGAAATTTTGTTTCTTTCTAGTTTCATAATTGGGCCCACTGTTTTTTTTTACATTCTTCATTGAAAAAAATTTCTTCCTAAAATTTTAAATTTGTGCAATTTTCTAACAGTCATGATTCCATGCACTGCTGTATACACTTCCAGGGTTAGGTTTGTTATATTAATTTTTTCATTGAGAATTTTAATGTACTTGTTCTGCATTTTTTGTATAATATCTACATGAGTTTTTATGCCGCTCCCCATACTGCAATTCCATATCTGATCAGAGTCTCTATTAACAAAAAGTACAATGTTATGTTCAAAAGAGAATTGAAAAAGAAACCAAAGATGGTTTACTACACAAAACATAAAAACAGAAAGCACCTCAGGAAACAAAACAAAATAATTAATTATTTATAAAAACAAACAGGATAAAAACAGATTTTCCATACAATATGATGACAGTTTGTTACTTCAGTAAAACACAATCTCTTTTTTGCCAGTTGCCTGTTACATTTTGCCTGTTGCATTTTGCCTGTTGCATTTTGCATGTTGAATTTTGCATGTTGCATTTTGCATGTTGCATTTTGGATGTTGCATTTTGCATGTTGCATTTTGCATGTTGCATTTTGCATTTTGGATGTTGCATTTTGCATGTTGCATTTTGCATGTTGCATTTTGCATGTTGCATTTTGCATGTTGCATGTTGCATGTTGCATTTTGCATGTTGCATTTTGCATGTTGCATTTTTACAATGTATTTATTTATTTGTTTTTTTTAATAATAATCTGCAGTTAATGACTGCTAATTTGATAATTTTATAAGATAAAAATCGCTAATCCTCATTATTTTCGCCACACGTTTTTATTTTCATTTTTTTTGCTTAAATCCAAAATCTGCCCTCTACAGCTTAGATTTTGATCAAAAGTTATTCTTAAATACATCAGTTTACATATAGAATGAATTATACTATTACATTGAGAGTTCTTAAAGTTTTTGTGTATAAAATCGGCTTTGTGAAAGAATATTTTAACTTGTGTTCTTGGAATTTTTCGTGCTGTGATATGCAATTTTTTAGTATTTTTCTCATTTATTATTGGCCCTTTGTCATGGCACCATTTTTGGAATATTCCAAATTTTTCTTGTAACTCTTTTTCTGCCTTCTTTGGGCTCTGTTTATGGATTATAACATCTTATTATCCGCATATATTTGATGGGAACCATCTTCTAGATAATTTTTTAAAGTCATTCACAAATATTAGGTAAAGTGTAGGACCTAAGAAAATTCCTTGTGGGATTCCAATTTTAACAGTTTTTGTTTCATCGTAAGTATTATTGAACTCTAAAAGATATCCCTTCTAGATAGTATACTATTGTAACTGTAAAACATTGCCTCTTACTCCTAAATGTTTCAGTGTGTCTAACATCTTTTCATGGTTTATCACATCATATGCTTTTGACAAGTCAATGCTCAGTGCCATCACATACAATCCCTTGTGCAATGTTTCATTTAGTATTTCTACTAAATTTTTGAATAAGTCTACGCTTTAGTTTTTCTGAAATGCAAATTGATTGTTATCTATTATTTGATATTTTTCAAGGTAATTGTCAAATGATAGCAAAATTTTCTAATACTTTGAGTTCCTTTTTCCTAAATTTTTCATTATGACTTCATCTGAAGATTTTTTCTCTGGTACCCCGAGAAGTTGATTTATTGTTTTCCAAGTATTTTTAATGTTATGACTGCTATTTTCAATTACTTTGTTAAAATATTCTTTCTTTAGTTTCTGGATTCAATTAATTACATTTTTTCTAATTTTTTTATACTCTATCCTTAGTGTGCCTTTTGAAACATAATTTTCAACTCAGGTCCTTTTCCACCTTTTAAAAAGGTTTTTTCTTTATTTTATCAAATCATTAATATCAATGCTGATCCAGGGTTTTAATATTACGATTTTTCTACTATAATTTGATTCTTTTGAAACTAATGATTTATGAAAGATGTTTTTAATTACATTATATATTTATTTAGCTGATAGATTTTAAAGACTTGATTCCTTTAAATTCACATGTTCTTTCTGAACTTTACTTTTATTTAGAAATTCGCATTAATTGGTTGTTTTATCAGATTTTTTTCTTATTTGTGAAGTTGCACGAGATTCCAATTAGGTAATTGTCTGCAATTTTGCTCTTTAAATTGTATGAGACAATATTTTTGAAATTTCCACCTATAGCTATCTGATCTAAGCATGAAATTACAAACTTACAATTTCTTATTTCTATCTTTGTATCTTTTTTTAATACAGTAAATCAACTTGTGACTTCCAGGTAATCAATTGTAATTCTATCATCATTGCAAATATCTATGTAACAGTGTCCAATTATATTTTGTCCACTTTACTATCTGTGCTCACAATATTATCAAGTTCTTCTGAAAAGAGAGGTTCACTTTTATTACTTACTATGTTGTTGTTGTTTTTTTTCATTCTAAATAACCTGCAACTACCTGATTGTGATAGCTTACTAAATCAACTAGTTCAAAGTTGCATCTTTCATTTATGAAAACCATGAAACCTCCCCCCATTTCCCTTCTCTTGTTTTATGTATCATTTAAAATTTGACAAATGATAATCTGAGAGATTGTCATACCTATTAATATTAATCTTATAATTCCACAAAATTGATCTCAGTGTTCCATTATTGACCTTGCATTGATATGAATTATACAAAATTTGTCCTTTTTTGAGTTTATTAACAGATTGAAATTATTATTATTATTATTATTATTATTATTATTATTATTATTATTATTATTATTATTATTATATTAAGGAGGAAAATCCAGTGAAGCTGGTGATGTCGGACTCCCAACTAGATTACCGACTAAAAACCTAAGCTCCGTCTCTTAAACTATATTCTCTCCCACGCGGAAACCGTCGTTAGACATTACTTCACGCAGGAGATTGACTGGTAGCAGATGCTCCACTTCTTCAGTCTCTTCTTCATAATACTAACTATGAAGTTTTCTATTGTTTTCCATTTTTCCAGCGAGCTCAGCATCATGTCGACCACGTTGTCTGTATTTATAACTTGTTGGAGGTTGGCATTGCAAACCTCTCGTTCCGCGTTCCCTGCCTTGCACTGGAATAGTGTGTGTTCCGCATCATCTGTGTCTGCGTGACAGAGACTACCTGTGGGCCTCTATACGGTCCTGAAATCGTAGAGGTATTTATTAAATGCCCTATGTCCTGTAAGAGCCTGGGACAGGTAATAACCCACCTCCCCAGAACTTCGACTAACCCATCTCTCGATGTTTGTAATTAACAGATGAGTCCATCTGCCTTTCACATCCCCATCCCATCTTCCTTGCCATTCTTCAAGGAGCAACGCCCTTGCTCCTGCTTTAACACTCTCAATTTGCTTGGGAGGGAGATGACTCTGTTTGTTGTGCTTCCTTCAAGGCGAGGTACGTCCTCTTTCTTTCCATGGCCATTAAGTCGATAGGTGGTGTACTGGCCAATACCAGCACTGCGCAAGTAGACACTGTGCGGTAGGCACACGCCACCCTCAAGGCCATTCGTCTTTGAACTTGGGCGTACTTGTGTCTGATAGACAGCTTCTCCAGCGAACTCGCCCAGACGGGAGCAGTATACAACAACTGTGAGAGAACTACGCCAGATATCATTCTTCTCTTAGTTTCTCTCGGTCCACCGACGTTCGGTAGCATTCTTGCGATGTTAGCTCCTGTCCTCTCCGCCTTCTCTGCCATCACATTTATGTGGGGCCCGAAGCTGAGTCTATGGTTTATTTCGACTCCTAAATATCTTATCTGGCGCTTCCAGCTGATTCTCTTCCCACCCAATCGGAGATCTCGGTAGTAAAATGCCCTCCGGTCGGTGATTAAGACAGCTTCGGTTTTCTGCACTGCCATCTGTAGCTGTCGTCTATCTACCCATCTTTTAACCCTAAACTGCGCTTCGTTCACTCTCAATTCGAGGAGTTCAGTGTCAACGCTGTGACTTATTATTAGCGTATCGTCAGCGTAGCCTATGACTTGCGTGTCTTTCGGCAGGTCAATGCTTAGAATATCATCATATAGGACATTCCATAAAAATGGCCCGAGTCTGGACCCTTGAGGAACACCGCACGTCACATTCTCTTCTATCCTGATACTGTCCACAAAAGTTATCGTCCTTTCATGGAGGTAGTCTTCAATAAGCCTTATGAGATATTCCGGAATCATCTTGTTAATTAACACTTCTATAATGTCCTTCCACCTGGCGGAGTTGAAGGCGTTTCTAATGTCAATTGCCACGAGCGCGCAGAATCCCTTCTCCTTCCTCTTCTGGCTGCGCAAAATTATTATTATTATTATTATTATTATTATTATTATTATTATTATTATTATTATTATTATTATTATTATTATTAAAAACAATTATGGATATTTCCTTTATTTATAATTTAGAGATTCAAGAAACTAAAATTTACAACCACATTAAGGATTTTAATCACGTAATTAATGCAAATAAAGAGAAATTTACTTTAATTCATTTAAGCATAAGATTAATTAGTAAGCACTGGGATGAATTTCGTGGAGTTAAAAGAGATAGCTTCCAAAATATGGATGTGATTGCCTTGAGTGAAATTAGTGTCAAAAAGAATGACGACCTTTTAGAATATAATTTGCCAAATTTTAATAGATACATAAAAACAAGAGAAGAGAAAGAAGGAGGAGGTATAATGCTATTCGTAAAGGAAATGTACAAATTTGAACTTGTGGATTTGGTAGGTTATCAGTTTGAGGTATTAGCAGGTAATTTAGAAATAAATAATAAAATCAAATTAAGCATATTTTCAGTCTATAGACCACCTAACAAAAGCAAAATTCTTTATTTTCAATAACTAAATGAAATTTTAAATACAGATAAAAATATGAACAAAATAATAATTAGAGATTGTAACATAAACATCAGCAATGACGAAAAAGCAATGATTGATTACATAGATATCTTCTTAGATCATAAGTTAGTGCACTGTATCAAAAAAGATATGAGTTGAAATAAAAAATGATAAAATAGTGAGCTCATGTATCGATCATATAGCTGTTAGTGGAAATGCCAAAGACATAATCCCATTCATACTAGAAAGCAAGATAACAGATCATTATTTAATTGGAATCTCATGTAATTTCAAAAATAAAAAGATAGTTCTTGAAAACGTAACAAAAAAATTTGAATTTATAAACAAAAGTAAACTACAAAAAGAACTATTGAACTTAAATGAATTTAATCTTCAAAACTTAACAGCTAATGAATTGTACAATGTAATAAAAAATGTATATGATACAGCGTTAGTCTCTAAAGAATCTAATAATAGTATAAAAAAGGGAATATTGAAACCCTGGATAAAACTCTAACTAAAACAAAGAGATAACTTGTTTAAAAGGTGGAAAAGGACTTCAGTCTAAAATAAAGAATTAAAAAACACACTAAGAATTAATTATAAAAAAATCAGAAATGACATAACAAAAAACAACCAGCAGCTAAAGCAAGAATATTGTAACAAACTATTTGAAATTAGCAGAAACGACATTAAAAACGCTTGGAAAACAATAAATAAACTTCTTGGTGTACAAGAGAAAAAATCTTTAGATGGTCATAATAAGAAATTTAGGGAAAAGTAACTCAATTGAACATATAGTAGAAAGATTTGCTATTATTTTTCAACAACAGACGGAAGACGAACATAAAGTAACCTAGCAGTCCTGCCAAAAAACGTAATAACACAAAGTAACTCTTTTTATTTGCCTGCAATCACATTATATTAAACTAGTTCTTTAATTAAAGAGATGGAGTGTAATAAAGCTCCTGGAATTGACAAAATAGCTATAAGAGATATAAAACTGAACATCAACTCAATGATACCAATTGTAATGAAAATTATCAACTCAAGCATTAATGAGGGAACTTTTCCAGATGAATTAAAAGTATCCATTATCAGACCAATACGTAAAGAAGACGGTCTTTCAATCTATGAAAACTGTAGGCCAATTTCCATATTAAATACAATAAGTTAAATATTCGAAAAATACATATCGCAAAGTCTGACCAACTACCTAGAAAAATATAAAATGATATATAACAATCAATTTGCATATCAAAGACCTTGGAAAATCTGGGAGAAGTATTAAATGAAAAATGACACATGGGATTGCATGTGATAGCATTGAGCATTGACTTGTCAAAAGCTTACAATGTAATAAGCCATGAAAAAATGTTAGATGCACTGGAAAGCATAGGGGTTAGAGGCAAAGTTTTACAGTTATTTAAAAACTATCTAGAAGGAAGTTCATTTATTGTCAAAATAGATAACACTTATAGTAAAATAAAAACTGTGAAAAGGGGAATTCCACAAGGAAGTTTCCTAGGCCCTATACTTTATCTACTATGTGTGAATGACTTCAAAAATTATCAAGAAAATGGTTTCTTATTATATTTACATGGATGACAAGATCTATAAACAGAGACCAACAGGCAGCAGAAATTGTGTTACAGGAGAAATTTGGAATATTTAAAAAATGGTGCCATGATAAAGGTTTAATAATAAATGAGAAAAAGACAAAAATACTGCTTATCACAGCTCCACAAAATTGCAAGAGAACAAGTAAAAATATTCTTTCTCATAACTGACTGCATACACAAAGTCTTTAAGAACTGTCAATGTAATAATATAATTAATTCTGTAAGCAAATTGAAGTATTTAGGTGTAACTTTTGATCAAATTCTGAGCTGGAAGGACCAGATCTTGGAATTAAGCAAGAAAATAAGAACATGTGTTTGGAAACTAATGATAATTAAAGATTTTGTATGTTATAAAATTTTCAAATTGGTCTACTTCTCATTAATAGAGTCTCTGATCAGGTATGGAATTGGAATATGGGAGGCTGCAGCAAAATCACATGTAGATATTATACAGAACCTACAAAATAAATGTATTAAAAGCCTTAATGAAAAAATGAGCATAACAAACCTAACCCTGGCAGTGAGTGTAGCAGTGCATGAAATCATCACTGTTAAAAAACTGTATGAATTTCAAATTCTGAAAAAAAATAACTTTTCAATGAAAAATACAAAAATATCAGGGGACACAGCTATGAAACTAGAAAAAAACGTAATTTCATACTTCCAGAGACTTTTAATAAATTTGGAGAGAAGATGTTTAACACAGCCATTCCAAAACTGCTCAATTCAATGCCGGTTGAAATATTAGAAGTTACATCTAAAAGAGCATTGAAAAAAAAATGGAACACAAGATACTAAGAAACATGACATGAAAATAGAAAGCTCAGAAGTTATCTCTTTAGCTTGTTACCTATTGCCATTTTGTTTTATTTACAATTTATTTGTTAATTTAAAAAAAATATATTTTGTTTTGGAGAGGGAGGGAATTTTTTTAGATTTTGGATATGTCATCACAAGTTTCTAAGATGTGAATTAAGTAAAACATAATTCGCATTCTTGCCAGTTTTTAACTGCCGTACTGTCATTACAAAATTTTTATTTTGTTGAGTATGTACAACTAAGTCTTCACTGGTACTGTAAACTACCTTATTACAAGATTCAAATTTGTAAGAAATGTATAATGTTCCTGTTACACTCATTCAGTTATTTGGTTTTAATTTGGTTATTCTATTTCTTTTTTGTTTTACAATTAATTTTTAATTTAGATAATAATTGGATGATTGTGATTTCTTTTTGCGTGTTGAGTTTCCTCATTGCAAGATTTTATGTTGTTAATTATATGGAATTTAAATCTTCACAAGCGGTTATCACAAGATGATAATTTGAAAATAATGTATAATGTTCCTGTTACTTTCATTCAGTTTCATTGTTTGTTTTTTATTTGATTAATCTTTTTTTTTTAATATATATTTTAGATAATATTTTGATTGTAATTTGTCAACAAGTAATTATGTCAATTGTTAGTTGGTCACTGTATACTACGCTTTGTTTGTGTGTCCTATTATTTGTTGATTTGATTTGTCACTACAAGTCTTCAACATGCTAATTAAGTATATCTTAATACTCATTTTTGCCTGTTGCCAACTGCCATTTAGTTTCATTTATTTACAACCAATTGTTAGTTTAGAGAATAATTGGATGATTTTGTTATCTTTTTGCCTGTTGAGATTTGTCATTACAAGATTTTATGTTGTTAATTATGTACAGATGTGTACATAATTATTATAAACAGCAGTTATCACAAGATGATAATTTGTAAAAATTGTATAATGCTCCTGTTACTCTCATTCAGTTTCATGAATGATTCACGGTATGAACAATTTTTTGTGTTTGAGTCCTATTATTTAATTTCTAATTATTTATAATTGGACAATTTAACACAAGTTAATGTCAGCTGCCATTTCGCATATAAGTTCTATTTGTTTCTTGATTTGTTAATTTAAATACTAATGTTATTTCGCTTTGCTTGTTGATTTGTCACAACAAATTTTCAAAATGATAATTAAGTATAACATAGTTTTCATATTAGCCTGTTGCCAACTGACATCTCTTTTTATTTATTTACAATTTATTTGTTATTTTAGATAATTTGATGATTTTGATTTAGTATTGCCTGTTGAGTTTCCTAGGAAAAAATCTTAATTCCAATAAAAACAATTCACGCATCATACAGTAACTGGCAAACAGTACTGATAATGGGTGAACTATAATCAACAAAGGTAATACAAAAAAGAAAAATCAAAACAAAACAAACGTACAATGTAACACACCCCTCTCTGACAAGTACATAAAGTACTTAGAGAGGGTTTGAAGTGTACTGAATAAAATAAAATAAATATATTTAAATTGAAAATTTAAATCTGATAAGACCAGTATTTTTACTGAAAGGTTAAACAGGATGTATAATATGTAAAGTATTTGAACAAAATTGGTATTCTCTTATTGTTTTTTTATGGTGATGGTTTTTGTACACTGTCAATGTAATTCTTTTGGAGATAAATTATTATTATTATTATTATTATTATTATTATTATTATTATTATTATTATTATTATTATATTAATAATAAATTTGTCACATAAATACAACATACACCATCTATGGCAAATCAGGATATGTAAATAATTATATAATGCGCAATACATGTATTTCTAAAAATTAAATGCATGACATAAATTAAAGTTGAATTCAATTCTTGTACTAAATATGATATCATGCAATGCTAATTAATATTAGTGATGGTAGGACCTGAAGACTTAAGTTAACAATCAATATCAGTAATAATAAAAAAGAAAGAAGGGAAAGAAGAGAGAAAAAAAATCTTCATAGATTCATGCTTGGGCTGGGTCCATACTTTATATCCAACAAGTTTAGAGAGGGGGGTGTTCAAAAAATGCAACAGAAAATGCAAAAATTATTAGTACTAGTTTAAATTGATGTAGATATGTGTTTATGATGTATATATTATTTTGTACTGTAGAATGTAGGGTTTAACAGCTTTCGATTTATTTTTGAATGTGTGTATCCAGTTTTTTGCTTTTAAATTCACTAGGAAATTTGTTATATGGTGTATTGCCTTCTATAAGGGTACTTGGGTACTTTTTTGAAAGAGTGAAGTTTCACTGGGACATGCGGATTTCTTTTTTGTCTAGTATCATTGTTATGAACTTCAGTGTTCAGATTAACAGAACCCTTGTTTCCTATAAGTGTCTTCTTTGTGAAGATTATTATTTCAAATATGAATATCCATGGGAGTGGTAATATTTGTAATTTTTTTAACAGTGATATGCTGGACTTCCATTTATGAATGTCATTGTTCTCAATATTCATTTTTGGATAATGAAAGAGTGAATACTTTTTTGGGAATTTCCCCAAAATACTATTCCATATTTTAAGTGTGAGTGAACATTTGAAAAGTATATCATTCGCAATATATCTAAGTTAGAATTTGACATAGGAAGTATATGGCTTAACATGAATTGGTAAGCTTGTTGTTTAGATCTGTGATATGGGAGTTTCATATTAGATCATCTTGAATAGTCAATCAAAGAAAAGTTATTTTCTGGTCTATTTATACAGGCAAGTTTTTTATCATCATTTGTGCTGGAGACTTCTCTTTAGAGAGTTGATTCCGAAAGTTTAAAGAGATACTTTTACTGGTGTTTGTGATGAGTTTATTTACTAGTGCCTCTAAGACTGTTTGGGCTTCTTTTTGTAGAGTTTGTTGGGTATTTGCTTTAATAATAATGTTTGTGTCATCTGCAAATAGGACCATTTTGCTCTTTTGTAGGGTCAGGAGCATGTCATTGATGTATAATAGAAATAGTGTAGGGCCTAGGATTAATCCTTGTGGCACTCCATAATTTATCATTGTAGGTTGGGAAAAATGTGTAGAAATCTTTTTATCTCTAACATGCTTGATTGTGACTACTTGACAATGATTTGAAATGTAAGATTAAACCAATTGATGTGCAATGCCTCTATTTCTCAAAGTTTCAAGTTTGGATAACAGTATGTAATTGCCAATAATGTCTAATGCTTTTGATAAATCTAGAAGCAAACCGATGGATTTCTTTCTGATCTAGAGCAACAAGTAATTTAGAAAGGTGAAGATAGCTGTGTCTGTAGAACTATCATTTCTGAATCCATGTTGGGCCTCTGTCAATATGTTAGTTGAATTGAGAAACTTTTTGAGTCAATAATTCAAAAGCTATTCTAGAATTTTTGAGAATCCATATAGTAAGGATATCAGTCTGTATTTTAATTATGTGTATTCTATATCTTGTGTATTCTAATTATGTTACTCTTCTCGATTTTTTTAATGAAAATTTTGCCATTTTGGAACAACTTAAACTTGAAAGATTTATATTTGGCCTTATTTTTTTGCCTTCCATTTAAAAAGTTGCATTGTATTGTATTAAGTTTTCATATATATACAAGAATTGATTGTCTTTGTTTTGCAAGAGGTCTCTATTTTGTACTTTCTTCTTTTTGTTGCTTCGAACTTTGTCTTTTACTTTCTTTGAATTAAATTTTATGATTACCTTTGCTTTTTCACCCCTAATTTTTTAACTACAAACATATCGTCTATGTCACTGTCATATATGTTCTCACCACACACTTTACTTAATAGTTTTAGTACATTTCTTAACCAAGTCAGAATTTTTCACTATTGATTCCTACTATTTCAATGTTTCTATCAAAAAGCTACTACTCAAATTCATTAATTCTGGAAGATGTACTGTTAATAGTTTTCATTTTTTCTTCATTTCTCCTTTTACAGCATTCAATTTTTTTATTTCTTGTATCACATCATCATATTTAATACTTAGAAAGTCTATGGTTTTCTTTAAATCATTTAAACTTTCTGTGAAGGTGTCTATTTTGTTGTTTATTTCTTCTAGGTAGCCTTCAAAAGGGTTGGGGAGTTAATTGTGTAAACACCATTCATTGCATTATCTTGTCTACATTTAGTACGTCACCAGTTCTTCGTTCTTTCAGATTTTTCCTTATGTGTGTTTTCACTTATTGAGCAGGCAAAGAGCAGGTGTACATTGCACCCAATGCAGTACACCTTGTTTTTCATGTTTTCATCACATTTTCGGCAGAATATTGCAAGCATTTATTAAAAATGATAAAAATATAAACAAAATGTTAATGATAAAAATGTTAAAAGTGATAAAAGTGATAAAAGTGATAAAAGTGAATAAAAGTGATAAAGAAGTGATAAAGTTGATAAACGTGATAAAATGATAGTGATAAAAGTGTTAAAAGTGATAAAAGTGATAAAAGTGATAAAAGTGAATAAAAGTATAAAGTGATAAAAGTGAAAAAGTTGACTGATAAAGTTGATAAATAGTTAAAGTGATAAAGTGATAAAAGTGATTAAAAGTGATAAAAGTGATAAAAGTGAATAAAAGTGATAAAGTGGATTAAAAGTGATAAAAGTGATAAAAGTGATAAAAAGTGATAAAAAGTGATAAAAGTGATAAAAAGTGATAAAAGTGATAAAGTGATAAAAGTGATAAAAGGTACAAGTATAAAAGTTGACTAAAGTTGATAAAAGGTGATAAAAGATAGTGATAAAAGTGATAAAAGTGATAAAAGTGATAAAAGGTATAAAAGTGCTAAAAAGTGATAAAAGTATAAATGATTAAGTTAATAAAAGTGATAAAAGAATGATAAAGTGATAAAAGTTGATTAAAAGTGATAAAAGTAGTTAATGGATAAAGTCGATAAAAGTGATTAAAAGTGATAAATAAAGTTAAAACAGTGATAAAGTGATAAAAAGTGATAAAGTGATAAAGTGATAAAAGTGATAAAATGTGATCAAAGTGATAAAAGTGAATAAAAGTGATAAAAGTGATAAAAATATTTCAGATCCTGCTGAAGCTGTGGTACCAGCGGACTTTGAATGTTTGTGTGCAGAATCTATAGGAGTATCCTTGGCAATGTAAGATACTTGAAGTGCAGGTGATACCAAAGGAAGAACCCTATCAGGGGTACAACAAGCTGCAGTTCAAGCACAAAGAGCACTCGAATTCTGTCAATATGTAACAGGAGGTGATAACTTGTCTTTTTTTCTGCAATTTCTCTCCTGTTGAAACACTTTTCCTAGTTATGTAATGTCTACCAGAAATTAATTCTATGTATTTGAGATGTAGAATGCTGAAGTTGTGTACAACAATGAAGGAGCACGTGTCATCAGAAAACATCAAAAAAATTTTGAGTGATATGAATAGGTAGGAAAAGCACTTGAATGTTTTATTCATAATTGCTTAATATATTTATTTTTACCTAATGTTTCTCAAAAGTATTTAATAGTCTATTTTTAATTTTTTAAGTATTAATTGTATCCTGACTGTGTGGTTACCATTGATTGTAAACAGTGTAAATCTTTTTTAAAACTCCTTATGAAGGAATATTACATTCTAAAAGATTAGCAAATTATTTTTTTTATTTACATATGTAACATCCTATTATGTACATAAAAATATTACATTGAGAGCTGTGTTAGTATCTCATCTAATGAAACATTTGTTTATAACATGAAATGAGTCTAAATTTCTGCCTAGAGAATTGAAAATAGTAGAGAACTACCAAGGTGGAACAACTCTGAGATGGGAAAAGTATATGCTGACTACAGGAAATACTAATAATAAATAAGTTTTAAAAAAATCATAGCTGTACATTTCATAGAATTTCACTTCACTGTGGCTCTTAAAATAGTAGTCAGATTATGTTTAAATTTCAATGAATGCTTTTAGATAAAAAAATGCAATAGTTTCCTAGTACTGTTATAAATAATTTTTTAATCATAATTAATTGTAAAATCGATTATTGTAGAATAGAATAGATATTGTTTAGAGATTAACATGAAATCTAAAAGATTTAAGTTCTTCTGTACAATAAATTAAATGCTAATATGGATAGTAAATTCTTTTATTAAAGCAACAAAATTTGCATGTTTTTATTAAAAATATTGGTTTATTGAGCTGTATTCAATACATCTCGGAAGATGTATGTGTAGCATTTCATAATGTAGTGAATATACGCATCTTATAATATTATCGATATATAAAATTTTACTATTTATTTATTGTACTGACAAAGAGGAGGCGTTTTTCACTAAATGTGTTCTCATTGTATTAATTTTTCACAGAACATTTTATGAAATTTTCTTTAAAAATGGATATAGTACTAGATGCCAATGGTAAAAAATTGAATGAATCAGGATGTAGATTTGATTATATCAAATATTACTTTGTAGGCAAGTGTACACAAATCCTACCAGTTTATCTTAGTTTTGGTATTATTTTAAATAAAAACAACACATATATGGTACTAAAATCATAATCTTTATTTCATGGCAAATGAATAAACTAACATACACTTAAAATAGTTCATGTAGAACACTTAAAAAGCATTAAACCATCATAAACAAAAATGATGACTTTCCTTGGTATTACATTTTACTGAATTTGGCCTTAAGAAACTTCAGCTTCCTATCAATTTTTTGGATTTTAATTGTAAATTCAGGAGAAAATGGCTTCTTTCCTGAAACAACAAGCAAATTAAATAATGTAAAGAAAAAAATAAAATATGCTATGTAACTAGAAATTGGAAAGATAGACCACATACCTGTCATTTTCTCTAGTTTGGAAAGAGTTGTTTTAAGGATTTTAAGTTTGTGGAAAGATTTTTGTAAATATTTAGGTCCTTTTGCTATGTTATTTTGCAATAATAGCATGCTTTTCATTATTTTTACTAGGCAATGTATTGCAACTATTCTCAACATTTTTTCACGAATTCTGGCTTTCATATTCCAAGGCGTATGTGTCTCACGAATTATATCAGTTCTGTAAATAACATTCACTTTATTTTCCCAACTATTTATATATTTACATACACACATACCAACGATCTAGTAATACAATAAATAAAGTTGTAATTAAATAATAATTCCATTACCAAAGCTTACCTCGACCCTGTTCATTTAGAATTTTAGGCGCTACAAATCATGGTGGAAAGTTATAGGTGAGTTTATGTTAGAAATAATCACCATTCTATCATTGGTGAGCTATTGCGCATGGTATCAGACTTCCACTAATGAGCTTTAGGCATCAGTCTGCGTGACAATATTAGCGGGAATTTTAATTGGGACTTGTAACAGATACGAAGCATTTCTTCAAACATTGGAATTATTTCTTTTAAAGTTGTTTTAAGTATTTATAAATTTATTGTATACGTATATATGGAGTAATATAGAGAGTGTACAGAGGGTTACGTAACAACGTGGTAAACAGATTTAGAGATTTCAACAGAAAAACACGTTGGAGACCCCTATACCTAAAAAGTAGTTTTTTTTAACGTTAGTAGGTCCGTCCGCCCGTCCGCCCGTCCGCCCGTCCGCCCGTCCGCCCGTCCGCCCGTCCGCCCGTCCGCCCGTCCGCCCGTCCGCCCGTCCGCCCGTCCGCCCGTCTGCCCGTCTGCCCGTCTGCCCGTCTGCCCGTCTGCCCGTCTACCCGTCTGCCCGTCTGTGGCAGGTTATTACGATTTAAATGAGTTTGCCCGTTAGTCGGCGCAATAGAGATGTGGCATAGCACCTCTAAGGTCATGATGAAATTTGGATTTTCCCGTACGACCTGTGAATATGAGAATTCCGGTAATACTTCAACCTCCGGCATCGCTGCGGCTACAAAAAGGTCGTGTAAGAAAGGGGCCGACCACGACTGAGGAGAATCATTACACGTAACAGAACGGCAATCCTTCCGCAAATTTCTGCAAATTTGAATGCTGGGCCATCAACAAGTGTCAGCGTGCGAACCATTCAACGAGACATTATTGATATGGGGTTTCGGATCCATGTCGATAATGTATGACCCTTGATCACTGCACGACAAAATGCTTTACGCTTCAACACGAGCATTGGACTATTGATGACTGGAAACACTTTGCCTGGTCTGGCGAGGCTCGTTTCACATTGTTTCGTGCCGATGGACGTGTACGAGTATGGCGACAACCTGATGAATCCATGGGCCCTGCAATGTCAACAGGGGAGTGTTCAAGCTGGTAGAGGCTCTGTGATGATATGGGGCAAATACAGTTGGGAGTAATTTGGGACTCCTGATACTTCTCGATACGTGACACCCACGTAAGCATCCTGCATCCATTCATCTCCATTATCTGCACCCATTCATGTCCATTGAGCACCCCAACGGACTTGGGCAACTCCATTAGGACAGCGCGACAGCCCACATGTCCAGAACTGCTACAGAGGTGCTTCGGGAACACTTTTCTGAATTTAAACACTTTCACTGGACACCAAAATCTCCAGACATGAACATTATTGAGCATATCTGGGATCCCTTGCAACGTTCTGTTCAGACGAGATCTCCACCCCTCGTACTCTTACGAGTTTATGGACAGCCCTCCAGGATTCATGGTGCCAATTACCTCCAGCACCACTTCAGACGTTAATCGAGTCCCTGCCACGTCATGTTGCGGCACTTCTACCTGCTCATGGGAGCCCTACTCGATATTCGGCAGATGTACCAGTTTTTTGATTCAACTTAAAACAATTTAATATATTAACATATTTTTTATAGTTTTTTTGGATTTAAATATATCGGTATATTTATACTGAATATTAATATTTAAATTTTAAGTATATTTAATAATACAAGGCACATGTGATTAATTCCTTCGCCCCAAACCTGTCTGGGCCTTTCAGTTTCACAGCCCACCCTCGAAGCTACTATTTCGAATAGGATCTTCTTGCTTCAGACCAGAACTCCTCAAAGGCATTAAAGAAGCAGTGGTATGGAGGAAGAGCAAGTCGTTATTCTTCTTTTCTTCTAGAATCTTGTCGACAAGTCTATAAAAAACAATTTAATCAATCTTCAATTCAACAATTCAATTTCACAACAACTCAACAATATTATGCAGTAACCAGGGTTTTCATTGAGAGGTATTAATTGTCTGGACTCATTGCTGAAAATTTGAAACAGTTCTACAAATATTGTTATACATGTTACATGATTGATTTGAGTGTATTAATAATACACTGCCTGAGAAATAATGAAGCGCCCAAAAAAGTGGTTGGAAGTGAATAAAATTATATACGCTGAAAGCCCATGAAGCTTAATTGAACTGAAAGGGGTGAAAGAGACAAGGCCGTTGGCTGTTAAAAGTTGAAAGTGGGCACCAGGTCAGTAGTGTGTCGCACCTCCTCTAGATGTAGTGTATTAAGAGATTCTAAATGGTGTCAAACAACCTTTGGATCCTCTCTTGAGGCAACTTCGTCTACAATTGTTGCAGATGTTCCTCCAAATCTAGCTGGTTGGTACTGCGACGGATCTGGAGGATACAATAACATCCCAGAAGTGTTCAATGATGAAGTCCGGGGATCTTGCTAGCCATGAGCGGACCCCAACACGCTCTATATAGTCCGTAGACACGTGCTGTGTGTGGACGTGCATTATCTTGTTGGAACACTGTCCCATAGTGCGGTGCAATAAGGGATAGCACATGTGGACGCAGAATGTCTGTGACGTATCGCTGTTGATCCTAAAAGTTTCCAGAATCTCCCCACTTCTGTCCTTGGGTATGCGGTCAGCCATGTCGCTGATCTCAACACTTCCCAAGCTGATGAGACGAATTGAAGTCGAAACAGTATATACTTGGGATCAAAGTGTATCCCAAGACCTTGGCAACCCTACCAGAACTCAAACTTTCTGAGTGGTATTTGGGACCCGTTGGTCAAGGTGTTTTAAACAAGATACCCTTTGGCAAACACTAACAAACATATTCTTTGGCTTACGACTACGTCATCTTTTCCTATACTGTTTCGACTTCAATTCGTCTCATCAGCTTGGGAAGTGTTGAGATCAGCGACATGGCTGACCGCATACCCACGGACAGTAGTGGGGAGATTCTGGAAACTTTTAGAATCAAACTTTGTACTCCTCGAAGCAAACGCCTTTTGCCTTTTGGCTGCAACAGACGTATCGCTGTGCCGTCACAATCTGCCGTAGTACTATTAGGTGATTTGAACGCATATCCGATGGCTCCCCTACACCAGGATGCCCGGGGTTAGGCCGGTGAATCTTTCCACAATATATAATAATAATAATAATAATAATAATAATAATAATAATAATAATAATAATAATAATAATAATCGGTCAATAAGGTGTAATATTAAGGGTAAATCGGCCTTGCCCTTCACGCCGCCACACTCGACCACGATGGTCATCGGAAGGTATGGCGAAGGGCGACCCATCACTGACCTAATGCGACGCCATTCTGTCCATGCCTGCCGAGCACGGCACCAATCCAAACACCGGCGTTGGTGGTCTGGTGTCAATGGCAACCGACGCATGGGCCGGTGGGACCTCAATCCGGCTGGTGCGAGTCTTCGAGCCACTGTAGGGAACTCGCAGGCCGGTGAAGAGTCGTCAGTACATGTTCGCGGATGGATGATGCCGACGTCATGGGTTTCCAAACTGATTGGCGCATCTTACGATGGTCCTCCCTCGGGGTGGTGTTCTTGGTCGAGCCGAGCCGGCACGGCGTGCATGAGTGCCTTCATGTACCCACGGATTCCAACATCGGGTCGCTGCGACATCTGAATAGACCACATGCCTGGCAATTGCACGAGACGAGTAATCAGCTTTATGAAGTCCCACAGCCTGTCAAATGCTGTCAATTGGTGGATATGCTGTCGAATGCGTCTGCGCAGCATAGCAAGTGCTTCGTACTGCACCTAAACCTTGTTCTTTACTGTCCGATTTACAGCAGTTGACAGATAACAACTATGTAACAACAGGGCGGTGACTTCACGAACGCACTCTGGTGGGCGTTCTATTCGTTACTGATACATGTGAATCTAATCATTTATTCACACATCAATGGTATTACTCGGGCAACTTTTCTTGAACGATGGATTGACGATTTCGGGTGGAGGGGGGGGGGGTATTAGTTACAAAGTCGGCCACTAGAGTATTTTAAGTAATGCCAACGACTGTAACATGAAAGTCAAAACTGCATCTTGTGCTCAACTTTTTCGGGAGTTTTAGGTGACTCCCTTGAAGGACCTGGACCTGACTCAGCCATTTCTTTCCATATTGAAAATAAATCTGAACAGGGGTTCTGCACTATGAAAGCAACTGGCTTTGACTAGCTTCTGTTTCGCGCCAACGAAGTTTTAATGCTTGGAAGGTTGTCATCAGTGCCCGTTGCGAGCTTTTGCCTTCAACTGTTTATTGCACAAGGGAGGGGCATCAAGATCATCGTTCAAGAAAAGTTGCGCGAGTAATATGCATGCCGAAATGGGATAATATTGACCACTTCTTTAGGGGGGCAACACTTCTTTTGTAATACAGAGTGCATGTTGGACTCATTTTTCAAAGTCCTCACTATTCATAGTACCATGATAATCTCAGCCTCTTTCCAACTTTGTATATTGTAATTTAAACTTGCCCGTAAAATAATTCATTTCTATCAATATATTTACAGAGGAAATTATGCACCAAAAATTATCTCTTTAATTCCTAATAATACAGTAAATTTGAAAGTTTTTATAACACAATAAATTGTAATATATATTAAAAATGTAACTACTCAACAAAATATTGTCACTCACATTGGAGAAACCCTTTTTAACTTTCAGTGTGACCTATTGCTAAAATGCTGAATTCATCTGCCAGTTTTGGATGGCCTACAATACAACGTAATTGATTTTTAAAAGTTAAACTTACTAGACTTAAACTTATCGAAGTTAAGTTAAGGGAATGGACAAATTGGTGATAGCTTCATGTATTAAGTCTTTCCATAAATTAGTGGTAGTAAATTGATCTTGAAAATAAATTCCTTAGTCTCTACACAATCAGAAAATAGTGCTGCTACAACAACATATACTTTCTCGTATTTCTCAATGTGTTATTTTCGAAAATTCAAAGACCTGAACGAAGATAAGACCCGCGCCATTCTTTTAAGAATCCCTTCGTCAATCCGTGAAAAAAAAATGGATCAGTTCTTGAGAAAAAAACAAATTTCGCGCAAAATAACATGAAAACTACTCATATTGTCGAAATATTCAACATGAACTTCCTTAAAAATCAGTCTTTAAGGAACACATTTCATTAACGAAAATCATCTCTATCTTCAAACATCATAGTTGTAGGATGATGCCCACCGAATAATTGCACTTTTACTATTTGCAAAAAATCGGACATTTCAATGAACATGTGACGTGCACCATTGCTTGATTACAGTTTTTGTGATATTTTTGAGAAAATTTTGAAAAATGTTTTATGGAAAGTTCTCTCAAAAACCAAAGTATCCGTTTGAAAAGCCTAACGCCTCGAGACCATTCCAATCGATTGGGGACTATCCATTTTGAAGATAATCGGCTGAACGCTTTAGCCGTTATCGCTGTCCACGAACGGACGGACTGATGGACAGACAGACGAATTGCCGGGCAGGCACGTTTTCCTGTCAATCGATTTTTCGGTGTTTTTGACCCACAAATCGTGAATTCTTGCTACATTACATGTCAGATTTTTTTTCTACATTCCACAACTGGATTTATCCACTTTTTCGTTACCAGGGCCCGGTAATGAGTTTTTGTCCGGAACATGCGCCGTTTTCCGGCGCACGATTACATAAAACCTAGTCTCCCGAAGTAATTCTTAAGGCGATAATAATATGTACAAGACACCACAGTGTAGCATGCATTACATTATTTCATACAATATGAGACGTTTTAAAAAAAAGTTATTATTGAAAAAGTATGGGAATAAATGTTGTTGAGAAAATGGTTAGCCAAAAATATTGATTAAAAATATTAAAAATTATTGTTACGATATTCAAATCCTAAAACTGTGACAGGTCTGTATAAAATATATGCAACTAACACTTTCTTCAAAAAAATTCACACTTCTTTTCATTTTTTATTTGGTGTATTTGCTTAAAGGATATTGTTTTTAAATTTGAGATATTTAGAAAATCATGAGATGGGCCGATTTTGCACACACGTGGCAAGTCTGAGCAATTTAAGTAAGTTCAAATCATATACATTAATTTATACTATAGTAAGTGTTTAATATAATTATTATTACATTAATAATATTAATAATAATAATGATAATGATGATGATGATGACAATAATAATAATAATGATAATAATACTAATACTAATACTAATAATAATAATAATAATAATAATAATAATAATAATAATAATAATAATAATAAACATAATAGATAATAAATATAATAGTAGTGTTATAAAGTTCTTTGGATCAATGAGGGAGAATATGCCAATGAAAAACATTCCACAAATCATTAAGTGAAATGAGTCGGCAAGAAGTGCACTACCCTATATTTACACTATAATGTAATATGTTTTCACAATCTAATGTATGTTGTATAAATATTGAACTATTCATTTTTAATTTCTTAAGGGCCTATTGTTTCATTGCTGTGTGATTACATGTGATGGTATACAATGTTGATGTGCTTTTAAAAACTCTGATGAAAGAATAATACATTCCAAAACGATTGAGAACCTAATTTTTTTCATTCACATACACAATGTTCCATAATTTTCATACAAATAAATTTTTAATAAAAATTTGAGAATTCTGTTTCCAGTTCATTAAATCTAACATTCCTGTAGAAGAAAATAAATCTAAGTTTCAGATAGCAGAACTGGAAATTCGAGACAATGTTAAAATTTTAATAATATATCTGATAAATAATGGGGCCATTAAAAAATACAACTGATCTAAAATTCAAAAAACATATACTTACCACTGAAGGATGCTAATTTTAATAAAAACGTGAAAGTAAACAATGTATTGGTCATTGCTTCAGTACAATTAAAAATACCTCACTTGTAAATGGCATTGAACTTCAAATAATACAGTATGATTCAATTCCAATGAATACAGTGTGATGTTCTACAGTGTAAAGGAATTTTCAAATTACTACATTTCCCTTAAAAAATATAAATATATAAGAATTTCTTATCCCATTAGACTTTCTGTTTCGTGTAAACTGTTTCAAGCTGAAGCAAAGAAAAAAAAAAACGGCATATCGCATGCTGTGAAATAGAAGGAGAATAGATGAAGAAAAAAAACTGGTCAAAACTTGCCTCCTCACCATTTCAAGTTATAAATATAGAATGTACTACAGTTACTATTGTTACAGTGCACTATTGTTAAATTTGATGTAGTTGCAAACATAATTGATATGTATTATTAATGTAATTATTATTATTATAAGTAGTAGCATTAAAATAATATATTGAAATGTTAATTATTAGCATATATTTTTTCTACTGTATAATATCTTAATCTAACTAACAAGTATTGTATTTGTAGAGCAATGACCCCATCTCGATCAGGTTTTGTTCAGTTTCCCTGGTCCTTTGAGCAAATGCTGAGTTGGCCCTTTGTTTGCTCCTGAACAGAAATGTAACTTCGCTCTCTCCACCCAAGGCATCATATTGACTCGTCATACACGGTTGTAATTGTGTACGTGACTTAATAAATATGATTATTATTATTATTATTATTATTATTATTATTATTATTATTATTATTATTATTATTATTGTTATTATATATGTTATTATGTTTATAAAGGAAATGCAATGGTTTTCCAGCACTATCAATTACAATTTTCGTTTGATAACTTAGTGATGATTATCATGAAATCTAATAGTTTTAGATACTTTCTTTACATTAAAGATAATGCTTTTTATTAATGCAACAATATTTACATGTTTTTACTGAAAATATTGGATAATTAAGATGTAGTATTCAATATATATCTGAAGAGATATGTGATGTATTAAATACTTGTGAATTAACACTTCATCATATAATTTCCTCAATAAATAAAGATTTTCTTGCTATTTATTTTATTTTTGAAGAGAAAATGTTCATCTTCAAAAGAAATTCAATGTATTAATTTGTCATCGAAAAACATATTACAAAAATTTCTAAAATAGAAATTTAGTATAAGGAAAGTGGAAAAAATTAAATGTTTCAACTTGTCCATCAGACATTTTTTTGTAAACAAGCATACAAAATTTTAACATTTTAACTTAGTCTTGGTATTGTTTTAAATACAACACAACACATACATGGAACAAACTTCTTAATCTTTATTCAGTTACAACTTAATATACAAACATATACTCAAAACAGTAAATGAAGGACATTCAAAAAGCGTTAAAGTAGTGTCACATAGAAAAAACATAATGCCTTCTGTTCGCACTTAGAATAAAGTGTACTTCTTAAGATACTTGAGCTTGCGATCCATATTCTCAATGCGAATTATAATATGTGAAGGAAAGGCCTCCTCTCCTGCAACAAGCAAATAAAATTAAATAAAAATACATTATGTTATTTACTCAGCAATTGGAAACATAGACCACATACCTACTAATTCTTGAAGTTTATGCACAGTTATTTTGAGAAGTTCAATTTGATATAGAGACCTTCGTAAATACTCAGATCTTTTTTTTACGTTAGTTTGGGATAGTATCATGTTTTCCTTTATATTTAGTAGACATCGTGTTGCGATTTTTCTGAACAGATTTTCACGAACTTTTTCTTCCATCTTAAAATCCATCTGTCAAACGTATTTGTCAGCACTACAAAGAACATTCGTTTTATATTTCTACATGTATTTATTTGCATTTACAACTCACAAGAATCTAATAATTTAATACTTTGTCAGAGTTGGAATTAAATAATTAAAAAAGTAAAGCATTATCAAAAGCTTACCACTTTGCCCTGGTAGATACGAATTTCAGACGTTGCAAATTTGCCACAAAGATAGGATACAAAACGTTATTCTTCAATCATGTACACTTTTTTGCAAAGGATAGCGCTAAACAATCGATTGAAATATCTCGATCCTGTCTTTTTAGCATTTGCGCATGCGCAACACTAATAACGTACATCTTCATTGCTGTCAGTTATTGCTGCAATTTGCTCATATAGTCGGCGTTCGAATTAGAGGAGTATTTCCGTTATACGCATACCAGTTCACTAGCTAAAAGATTCGGTTACTTTGTTCGTTCATCACAAAGAACTCTGTTCTCTACAAACTGATCAGGTAAACGCTGTGAAGCAAGTCAATCAACATTTACGCCGTACATTTCAACATTAGTTTAAGGAAAATGCTCGGATTATTACAATTTAATAGTAATACTATTACAATATTTCTAATTTATTAGTGCTCTTCGGTCGGTTGCCGCTTCGAAATCTCTGCTAATGTTATGCGACTAGTATTATCTTGATAAATCGGAAGTTTATGTTGGCCACTCTTCCTTTGGTTCAGTGAACTGATTATTCGTATATTCCACGCTAGAAATCCAATTATTTGGGCAACGCATATTGACACCAAGCACTGCGCGGCGGATCGAACGTGCTGGGTTCGCAATGGCCTTCCTGCCTGCGCTCTCGGGACCTGGTTCGAGCCTCTGCATTTGCTCCGGCGCTTACGCTCTTTTATAGAGAATGAGTCAGTTTTCACGGAAGTGCACGAGGGAATGCGGCTAATTGATACGTGTATTGATTTTATTTTCATCAATTGTATTTTACGAGACATTTGAGGAATTTTTTTTATTTAAATGGAACTATACATATTTTTTCAGTCTATCATAACAAATGTAAAAAGACGAATTCAATGATCTATATATCGTCATATGTTAGATAAGCATTTTTTTGAATATTTTTGATCGTTTTGCTAGTGTTTAGCGAATATTCTGAATGTGGCAGTTCTCTACACAAGGTCACGGAGCATTCTCCCTACTAGCGCGCACACGGAGAAGGGAAGGAATTAGTATTACTCGGGCAACTTTTCTTGAACGATGGATTGACGATTTCGGGTGGAGTGGGGGGTATTAGTTACAAAGTCGGCCACTAGAGTATTTTAAGTAATGCCAACGACTGTAACATGAAAGTCAAAACTGCATCTTGTGCTCAACTTTTTCGGGAGTTTTAGGTGACTCCCTTGAAGGACCTGGACCTGACTCAGCCATTTCTTTCGATATTGAAAATAAATCTGAACAGGGGTTCTGCACTATGAAAGTAACTGGCTTTGACTAGCTTCTGTTTCGCGCCAACGAAGTTTTAATGCTTGGAAGGTTGTCATCAGTGCCCGCTGCGAGCTTTTGCCTTCAACTGTTTATTGCACAAGGGAGGGGCATCAAGGTCATCGTTCAAGAAAAGTTGCGCGAGTAATATTTGAAGTATGAAACATATTCCAAATATTTACAAAACTGTTGCAGTTCTTTTCATGAACTCTGCTTTCCATCCAATAGCATTTTTATATTTTTTTTACTTCTTAAAAATTAAAAATATGGATTTGTCATAGGTAGTATGTATTGCAATAAGATTGTTATTTCAGCATCGTTTAAAGAGGTGTCATACCACAGGATATGACTCGATGCTGGTCGATAACGACAGGCCACTTTTGTGAGTCTTGCATCCTTTGTAGGAGTTGGCACATATGCGACCAAATTAATTTAAATTTGGCCCCGTATTTGGAGCTTATTCATTTTGACATTTCTTTGATAACCTCAAAGACTGGTCCAAATGGATAAGCTCCAACTGTGGCGCCAAATTTGAGTTAATTTAGCCGCCTATGTGATAATACCTACAAAGGATGGAAAGCTCTCAAAAGTTGTATATCGTTATCGACCAGCTAGAAAAAGAGATCCTAAGTTATTAAGGCAACGATGGAGTGAAGCTGGAACAGGCCTTCTGGCCTAAACCGTGAAAGGAAGGAGAAGGTCATTGAATCCTTTGATTTTTCGAACCTTTGCAAAAGTTAAAATATTTTCCTGATCTTCCAACTATTACAGTTTTGAAGATATAACATTTTCGTTTGTAAAATCCGTTGTGTGTGTTACTTTCTCGCCGTTCGGAATGGAAGAAGCGAAAATATAGTAATCGAACGCTGAAACACAGCGCAATTTCGACAGAAAAACTCTTATTGGTGGGCCCTGGGATCGAAATAGTGGATAAATCATGTTTCTGTAGGAACTTTCTCAAAAAATCCCTTCTCCTAACACGTGGTGTAGAGAGAATCCATGATACCCAAATATCGATTGACGCCAACACTCCTGTCTGTCTGTTTGGCAGCCTGCCTTCCTATCTGTCGGCCAGCCAGTCTGACTCTCTGCATGTTTACATGTCTCTCTGGCTGTCCGGTGAACGCCAGCGTCTAAACCGTTCAGCCCATTTTCTCCAGAATTGATTTTCCCCGATCGATCTAAATGACCCCAAGACTTTGCGAGTTTCAAACCGATATTTTGATATTTGAGGGTACTTACATGAAGTCTTAATAATATTTCAAAATTTTCTTTAAAATGGCTCCAATTTTTTAAAATTAAATTTTATCGTCGGTTAGCGTAAAGGGCGCTTATGCGAATAGTGTAGTCTCATGTTAAGTGAAATCCCTGATTTTGCTATATATTTTCCTATATATTAGACTTAAACAATATTCATCAAACTTGATTCTATCAGCTTAAGCAAATAGGTCATGTTCAATACAAAGTTATCTTACCATCCAATGACAAAAATGTTACAAATGGAAAATACAAATGTTATCCATTCTTGCTCAATACCAAAATGTTACACAACATTGAAAAACGCAAACGACTAAATTACATAATGCAAAATATTCCAATAAGCAAGAATAATAAATGATGATTTCAACCAATTATCAATTGACCTTTTTGGAAAGTGAAATAGAATTACAATATTAAAAAAACAATTTGTGTAATAAAGGCATCAGAAATTGTGACACTAAAACTGACTAGCGATTACTAAAATATTTGTGCTCTTTGCATTCTCAAAGTTGAGTTTCAAAATACATAAGTATAAGTATGATACATTAACATTCAATTACGATAACTTACAATGAAAAATATTTTCCACCACAAACATTGCATTAAACATAAGTTTATACAGTAATAGATATGCAAAGTTTTACTATTCAACAATATTTTAAATTATCTTTATTTGGATTAAATGTTACATTTTGCCCCCTGTAAAGTCCACTTCTACATCAATTGGAATCCTTAGTAGAAATAAAAACATGTTAATGCCCAACATGTACAATACTAATCATATTAATACAATTGCCCAATATTTGGGCATTTTCTCCATACACTCTCATCAACGTAACCAGCATTGAATAACAGAAACCAATAACACTAACCCTCATCATCATTAAATTGTTTGTCTCCGTTTCCTAATAATATGATTGCTGAATACATTAAAAAGATATGTAGACAACTCATATTCCTGTCTGAGATTGCAGTTTATTGTAATGAACTTCCAACACACATACATTACTCTTATGTTTGAATTCAGGTAATGGTTTTTAAATTTGTTGATTATTTCTGCTAGTTTCTATTCTTTCTCTAGTGTTTCCACTGTATTATTCCTTTTGAAATTATAAATAGTTCGTAGGTTGGTAAATTTATTTCATTTCGTGTGTTTTGTTTAAATATACAATAAAAGTTCATATAAACTTTTTTTTTTTGTGCTCTTTCCCTTTCTCCCATCAATATCAAACTTAATTTGTTCAACTTTTATCTCAATATGCTTTTGATAAGTTATCACTAAAGGTGGCATGTCAATGCAAGGTTTTAGCCTTAAAACATTTCTGCGACAAACAATTTAAAATATGCCCAGAAGTCTTTAAAATATGCAGTTTTCAGGATATAACTTCTGTCACACAGTAGCAATTTGTTTTGTAAAAATTTCTCCCAACAAAATTTGAAAGGTCCCATTTTATATCACTCTTAAGTTCTTAGTATCGTAATGTAATTGAAATATTTTGTTGTTAGATAGGATTTCAATTATCTTCATTTGAAAATAATACTGTTATGTTCTATCATGTATTTTTCTTTGAAATTTTAATAATAAATAATACTTTGTATATAAAATGCAATTATATTATTTTGCAATAATACTATAATATTCTGTAATCTATTTTGCTGTGAACTTGTAAAAATAATAATGATGATGATAATAATAATAATAATAATAATAATAATAATAATAATAATAATAATAATAATAACAACAACAATAAATAATAATAATTTGTAATAAAAATTGTGTAAAAATATTCAGCAATACTATACTACCCTCTTCCTAAAGTACATGAAATTCCTAGATTTTTAAAAATTTGTTTTGTTCTGGTTGCCTAGTTTTAACGAGACCAATTAGAATAATTATTTTAATAGAAGTGTTGCTAAGCACAACAGAATCGGTCATTTTTAAATCTTTTCTAGTCAAAAATTTTAAAGGTGCGGGAAAACAAAAAACAATTGAATAATAAAATACAAAGAGAACTTTTCACTTTTTTTAAATTTCTGATTAATAAATCTTGATTAAGAATGCTATGTGACAAGTAATTTACTGGTATCAATAGTACAATAGTTGCTAGACTTATTTAAAAAAGTATGACTTCTGGGATTTAAAAAACTAATCAGGAATTTTTACCTAAACATGTATATACATAAACATTACAGGTTCAGTTTGTAATTGCAAATTTTTAATACAATATTTTGTGAAATTACTATGTGCATCTACATGAAACATGATTCACATGACAGAAACAGTTGCTTGAAATATGTGTTTCCATGGTAGTTCATAGGAATATTTCCAGATTCAATATCCCTTTTATCCAATCCCAATCTCTCTGTCAGTGACATCTATCATACACACTGCACACATACCGTCTGTCTATCTTGTTGAAGGTTTAAAATAATTTAGGCAAAGGAAAACCGCCCAAGATCTTCTCATTCAAACGGCAAGGGAAAGACAGGTGGATGTCTTACTGATTAGTGAGCAGCACGATATTAACGACATATCCCTCTACCAGGACACGACCAGACGAGCAGGAATTATAATACGTGACTCCAAAATAAGAGTGTCTAAATTTAAAGTTACAAACCAAGGTTTTGTATGAGTAGAAATGGACAGCTTTAGAATATATAGTTGCTCTTTCTCCCCAAACGACCGAATAGAGAAATTTAAGAAGCAAATAATAATAATAATAATAATAATAATAATAATAATAATAATAATAATAATAATAATAATAAAGCATGGATTTCCTGCGCGACCCACAATTTATATTTGACGACAGTAGTAGTATGAAATTTTGTTCTTCTGAGGGTTGTTGACGGCAACTATTTGTCTACCAGTTTGGATAAATATGTTTTGATCCATTGGCCTGCAATGCCTCCGAATCCCTATGCATTTCTAGTTTTCTAAAAGAGTTGATGTCAATGAAGTCAAAGCTTTTGACAAAATCTAAAAAAGCAAATCGATGAACTGAGGCAGC
>BOPP01000253.1:1130547-1144851 GCA_017312745.1 Gryllus bimaculatus
ATGAACTCAGCCCCAGGTGAAATAATATTGACTGGAGACTTTAACAGCAAGTCCCCTGAATGGGGCGAAAGCAGAACTGATCGCAGAGGCAATATTGTTTGCGAATTCCTGGCTAGGAAGGACCTGGTTGTCCTAAACACAGGGGGCTCATGTTTATTTCAAAGGGGCGCAGCTTCTTCGATAATAGACTTAACAATAGGAACCACAAGGATTGACAAGAATGTCCTGGATTGGCTGGTTCTCGACGCTGAAACACTTAGCGATCACCGCTACATTGAATTCTACACTTCATCCGCTGGAAACAGAGCTAGAAGAAGGAATCAGCCAAACATCAGTCCATCTTGGAAAACCAAAAAGCTAAAAGAAGCTGATGCCATAAAATTCCTTGACGAAGCTAAATTACTGGAGTCTATGGGGTGGAGTAATAGGGAAAGTGCAGAGTCCCTCGAAGAGGTAGTACGGAAAAAGTGCGAAACCGTTAAAAAATACGTGTGACATCGCAATGCCCAGATGTAGGAGCCCAAAGGGGAAAAATCAGGTGTATTGGTGGACAGCGACTATTGCAGAGCATCGTCAAGCATGTGTTAAAGCTAGAAGACTTGCAACAAGAGCTAAAACGGACATTCTGCTGACGGAAAATTACAAGACGGCCCGCAAAAGACTAAAATCGGACAATAAAAGAAGCAATACAAAATGCTGGAAGACCCTATTAAACGATGTGAACAACTGCCCCTGGGGAAAAGCCTACAAGATTGTTATGGGCAAATTTAAACCATTATTATTATTATTATTATTATTATTATTATTATTATTATTATTATTATTATTATTATTAAATTCTGTAAGCAAATTGAAGAATTTTGGTGTAACTTTAGATAAAAATCTGAGCTGGAGGGACCAGATCTTGGAACTAAGCAAGAAAATAAGATGTGTTTGAAAACTAATGAGAATTAAAGATTTTGTATCTTAAAAATTTTTTAATTGGTCTACTTCTCATTAATAAAGTCTGATCAGGTATGGAATTGGAGTGTGGGGGGCTGCAGCAAAATTGTGAAACCTATGAAAGAAAAGAATAATTGGAGATTATAACATAAACACCAACAATGACAAAAAACGATTGATTACATAGATATCTTATTAGATCACAAGTTAGTGCACTGTCCCAAAAAAGATACAAGAGTTGAAATAAAAAATGATAAAATAGTGAGCTCATGTATCGATCATTTAGCTGTTAGTGGAAATGCCAAAGACATAATCCCATTCATTCTAGAAAGCAAGATAACAGATCATTATTTAATCGAAATATCATCTAATTTCACAGATAAAAAGATAGTTCTTGAAAACATAACAAAAAAATATGAATTTATAAACAAAAGTAAACTACAAAAAGAACTAATGAACTTAAATGAATTTAGTCTTCAAAACTTAACAGCTAATCAATTGTACAAAGTAATAAAAAATGTATATGATACAGCGTTAGTCTCTAAAGAATCTAATAATAGTAGAAAAAAGGTAATATTGAAACCCTGGATAAAACTCAGATTTCAATGAACTGATAAAACAAGGAGATAACTACTTTAAAAGATGAAAAAGGACTTCAGTCTAAAATAATGAATTAAATGACACACTAAGAATAAATTATAAAAAAATCAGAAATGACATAACAAAGAAAATCCAGCAGCTAAAGAAAAATTATTTTAACAAACTATTTGAAAATAGCAGAAACAACATTAAAAACACTTGGAAAAAAAATAAAATAAACTACTTGGTGTACCAGAGAAAAAATCTTTAAATGAAGTCATAATAAGAAATTAAGGGAAAAGTAATTCAATTGAACATACAGTAGAAATATTTGCTATCACTTGTCAACAACAGACAGAAGACGTTGTACATAAATGTAACCTAGCACTCCTGCCAAAAAACGTAATAACACAAAGTAACTCTTTTTACTTGCCTGATATCACATTAGAGGAAACTAGTTCTTTAATTAAAGGGATGGACTGTAATAAAGCTCCAGGAATTAACAAAATAGCTATAAGGGAGATAGTAAAATATTCAAAAAATATGTATCGCAAAGACTGACCAACTACCTGGAAAAATATAAAATAATAGATAACAATCAATTTGCATTTCAAAAAAACAAAAGTACCACAGACTTATTGGAAAATCTAGGAGAAGCATTAAATGAAAAATTACACAAGGGATTGCATGTGATAGCATTGAGCATTGACTTGTCGAAAGCTTACGATGTAATAGCCCGTGAAAAGATGTTAGATGCACTGGAAAGCATAGGGGTTAAAGGCAAAGGTTTACAGTTATTTAAAAACTATCTAGAAGGAAGTTCATTTAGGGTCAAAATAGATAACACTTATAGTGAAATAAAAACTGTGAAAAGGGGAATTACACAAGGAAGTTTTCTAGACCCTATACTTTATCTAATATTTGTGAATGACTTCAAAAATTATCTAGAAAATGGTTCCTATTATATTTACACGGATGACAAGATGCTATTATCTATAAACAGAGACTAACAGACGGCAGAAATGGAGATACAGGAGAAATTTGGAATATTTAAAAAATGGTGCCTTGATAAATGTATAATAATAAATGAGAAAAAGATTAAAATACTGCTTATCACAGCTTCAAAAATTGCAAGAGCACAAGTAAAAATATTCTTTCTCAAAGCTGCTGCATACACAAAGACATTAAGAACTGTCAATGTAATAATATAATTAATTCTGTAAGCAAATTGAAGTATTTAAGTTTAACTTTTGATCAAAATATGAGCTGGAGGGACCACATCTTGGAATTAAGCAAGAAAATAATAACATGTGTTTGGAAACTAATGAGAATTGAAGATTTTGTATCTTATAAAATTTTCAAATTAGTCTACTTCTCATTAATAGTGTCTCTGATCAGGTATGGAATTGGAGTGTGGAGGGCTGCAGCAAAATCATATGTAGATATTATACAGAACCTATGAAAGAAATGTATTAAATGCCTCAATGAAAAAATGAGCATAACAAACCTAACCCTTGAAAGAAGTGCAGCAATGCATGGAATCATAACTGTTAAAAACAGTATGAATATCAAATTATGCAATACATTTTTTTCAATGAAAAATACAGAAAAATCTGCGGGCACAGATAGGAAACTAGAAAAAACACAATTTCATACTTCCAGAGACTATTAATAAATTTGGAGAGAGGATGTTTAACACAGCCATTCCAAAACTGCTCAATTCAATGCCAGATGATATATTAGAAGTAACATCTAAAAGGGAATTGAAAAAAAATTAAAAGAATGGTACACAAGGTACTAGGCATGACATAAAAATAGAAAGCTCTGGAGTTATCTCTTTAGCTTGTTGCTCATTACCATATTGTTTTATTTATAATTTATTTGTTATTGAAAAAAAATGGGGGGGGGGGGAATTCTGTTAGATTTTTGATATGTCGTTACAAGTTTTTAATTATTAACTGCTATACTGTCATTACAAGATTTTATTTTGTTAATTATGTACAACTAAATTTTCAATGATACTGTAAACTACCACATCACAAGATTCTAATGTGTAAGAAATATATACTCTAATTCAGTATGTTGGTTTTAAGTTTGTTATTCTATTTCATTTTTGTTGCACAATCCATTTGTTAGTTTAGATAATAATTAGATGATTGTGATTTCTTTTTGCGTGTTGAGTTTCGTCATTGCATGATTTTCTTTGTTAATCATGTACAACCAAATCTTCATACTGTAAACTGCTGTCATCACAAGATGATAATTGGAATATAACATACAATGTTCCTGTTACTCTCATTCAGTTTTATTGTTGTTTAATTCATGGGGTTATTCTATTTTATTTTTGTTTTATATTTTAGATAATAATTTGATTGTAATTTGTCAACTAGTAATTATGTCAATTGTTAATTGGTCACTGTATATACTAAGTTTTGTTTGTGTCCTATTATGTTGATTTGATTGGTTACTACAAGTCTTCAACATACTAATTAAGTATAACTTAATACCCATTTTTGCCTGTTGTCAACTGCCATCTAGTTTCATTTCTTTACAATCCATTTGTTAGTTTAGAGAATAATTGGATGAGTTTATTTTATTTTTGCCTGTTGAGTTTTGTTATTACAAGATTTTATATTGTTAATTAGGTACAACTAAATCTTCATATCGTAAACTGCCCTCATCACAAGATGATAATTTGTAAAAAATGTATAATGTTCCTATTACTCTCATTCAGTTTTGTTAATTGTTCACTGTATGGACTAATTTTTGTTTTTGTGCCCTATTATTTAATTCCTAACAATTTATAATCGGACAATTTAACTTATGTTAATGTCAGCTGCCATTTGGCTTATATGTTCTATTTGTTTCTTGATTTGTTAATTTAGACAATAATTTAATTTGGTTTTGCTTGTTGATTTGTCACTACAAATTTTCAAAATGTTAAGTATAACTTTATTTTCATTTTAGCCTGTTGCCAACTGACATCTCTTTTTATTTATTTACAATTTATTTGTTATTTTAGATAATTTGATGATTATGATTTTTTTTTTGCATGTTGAGTTTCCTGGGAAAAAGTCTAAATTTCAATAGAAACAATTCACGCAGCATACAATAACTGGCAAACAGTACAGATGGTGGGTGAACTGTAATCAACCATGGTAATACAAAAAAGAAAAAAACAAACCAAAACAAATAGCACAATGTAACACACCCCTCTCTGACAAGTACAAAAAGTATTTGGTGAGGGTTTGAAGTGTACCGAATAAGATAAAATATATTTAAAAATATATTTAAATTTAAATCTGATAAGACCAGTATTTTTACTGAAAGGTTAAACAAGATGTAATGTATGTAATGTAGTCGAACAAAATTGGTATTCTTTCTTTATTATTATTATTATTATTATTATTAGTATTATTATTATTATTATTAGTATTATTATTATTTATTTTTATTTATTATTATTTTTTGTGTAGGAGGAAAATCCTTTATGGATACCAGTGAAGCTGGTGAAGTTGGACTCCCAGCGAGGTTACCGACTAAAAACCTAACCTCCCTCTCTTAAACCGTTTTCTCTCCCACATGGACACCGTCGTTTGACACTACTTCACACAGGAGATTGGCTATTCGCAGATGCACTACTTCTGTCCCAATTCTTTCTTCATAATACTAACTATGAGGTTCTCTATTGTTTTCTATTTCTCCTGGGAGCTCAGCATCATGTCGACCATGTTGTCTAGATTTACATCTTGTTGGTGGTTGACATTACAAACCTCTCGTTCCTTGTCTCATGCCTTGCACTGGTTCTGCATCATCTGTGTCTGCGTGACAGAATACATGTGGGCCTCTCTTCAATCCTGAATTCGTAGAGGTTTTTATTAAATCTCCCATGTTCCGTAAGAGCCTGGGACAGGTAATAACCCACCTCCCCAAAACTTCGGCTAACCCATCTGTCGATGTTTGTAATACCGATGAGTCCATCTGCCTTTGACATCCCCATCCCATCTTCCTTGCCATTCTTCAAGGGGCAACGTCCTTACTTCTGCTTTAACACTCTCAATTTGCTTGGGAGGGAGATGATTGTCTGCTTGTGCTTCCTTCAAGGCGAGGTACGTCCTCTTTCTTTCCATGGCTATTAAGTCGATAGGTGGTGTACTGGCCAATACCAGCACTGCGCAAGTGGACACTGTGCGATAGGCACACGCCACCCTCAAGGCCATTCGTCTTTGTAGTTGTGCATACTTGTGTCTGATTGATAGACAGCTTCTCCAGCCAACCAGCCCAGACATTAGAGCAGCATACATCAACTGTGAGTGAACTATTCCAGATATCATTTTTTTCTTGACTTTTCACGGTCCACGGTCGCCGAAAACGAAGCAGAAGGGGGCCACGTGACCCCACGGACCAAGGGAGGCCGCCGCAACTCACAAGCTCGGCCATTCGAATGTAGACGGCGAGAGCGGAAAGTAGTCAATGATGATGAAGGAAGCGAGGGTGGAAAGTTGGCCATTCTGATGAAGGAGGCGAAGGTGGAAAGGTTTTTTTATCGCTGACGAACGCCGCTGAATGCGCTGCTGCGCGTCGCCGAACGCCGCGCCGCACGTCGCTAAAGGGCATTGCCCCTCCCCCCCCGAGACGCCACGCCGCAGCCGCACAACTACCGACTCGCCCGAATGCATCACCGCAACGTCGCTGACCGCTCCGGTGTCGCTCGGGCCAGGACGAACACCGAGAAGTAGCTGCAAAGAGGAGGCTTGGCGGGCAATGTATGGGCGCCCGAACTCTAGCCCAGGACTCACGACGGGCCGAGGCGCAACCACTGCTGCCGTGAGCCACGCCGCCGACGTTCGGATCAAGCGTTGCTAACGCCTGGGACGCCATTATGCCACCCGCTGTTCTGAACGCCTTGCGAACGGGTGAGGAGGAGGTAAACTAGTCGACGACCCGCAGCGGGAAGCCAGGGCCCGCAGTCACTTGACCGCGCTGCACCAGACGGCCAGGGGAAAGGTCCGCTGCTTGCGTCACCGAAGTCATGGGGGTGGGCGCCGTCCGGCCTGAAAGGGCGAACATTGGCCTCAATGGGCCGTACTAAGATAAGCTAGATTAAGTTAGTTTTAAGAGAGAGACATGTTTGTAACGAGAGGCCTCACCTCGGTCAGAGAATGGATATTAAATCCACTTGAAAAATGCAGTCTTGTGTTTCAATGCATTCGAGCATGAAAAAAAACAACCCTATCATGCATGCATCCTATCAGAGCCTACAGACTGAACAGCCGGGGCTACGCTGGATCAGGCAAACAAGTAATCATGTGAGTCGGGTCAGCTATTAGGTGATTACAATATTCAACATTTTCGAAATTTCCTCAAAAAGTACTTAAATTTTTTTGAAACATTATCCTTGGATAGCGAACTCTTAAAAGAACGATGCAGGTCTCAGTTTCGTTGAAATTTCTAGTTTTTCGAGAATTGTCGAAGTTCGACATTTTCCCGGCGATTTTCTGCAACTACGATATTGAAGATAAAAATGTTTCTTAATAAAATCTTGTTGAAAGGCAGATCTTGAATTATGGCCAACTACAATTTTCAAAAAATGTGAGTAACTCTTATGTGATTTTGAGTGAAAAATGAGCAAGTTTTAAACAATTATTTTATCAAAAACGACTCCATTTTTTCCTCGTATGTAGCGAAAGTTAAAAAATGATGTTGGTCCCACTTTCGCAATCGGTACACATTGCAAAATCAAACTCTGTATTTTCGAATATTGCATAAAAAATAACACTGCCAAAGAACAATTTGGATGAAAGAGATTATCAATTTAAATTAAATCACTTCTAAAACCTAGGTCGATCAGTAAGGTCTTACATAATTTTTTGAAAAAAGAGTAATTTTCAAGTAATTTCTGATTGAAGTTACTGCAATTTATAAAAACAATTCTCAAAAATGGCCCCAAAGTTCTTTATTTTTCTAAGATAGAATAAAGAATGCTTGAAACTGGTGCAAGTTCCATTTTCATTGAACTTCCTGCACTTTCGATTTAAAAAAATTGTTGTGTCTTCGTCGACGCAAAGTTTCTCCGAACCCTTGTTGGTCGTTGAGCGCCTGGCATGGAGTAATACCCCGTTATTATTTTGGTGAAGACTCGCCACAACGCAGTCAGTCAGAGCCTTTTAACCCCTCGGGCCGGGGGTCGACATTTTGTCTACGGTAAGTAAGCAAAAATGACACGATGAAGGTGTACAAGATGCAGTATTTAAAATGTACTTCATAAATGTGTTTCAATGTCTTGTAGCAATGTGGTAGATAGCAATATTGGTCTCTGGCTACATTTAAAATTCCCGCAAACGCAAACTGGCGCCGAAGCCTATTGGATGAAGTCGGATACAAAGCAAAAAAGTCCCTCCTGATAAGGAGCACAGTGTATAGCAATCGACTTTCCCTAGAGAGAATGGGAGAAAGGAGAATACGGAGGAGAATATACGTGCTGTTTTAGCACCACTAGTTTTTTTCGCCTATTTACAGTTCACCAGTTCTTTGTCCTAAAGACGAAAGTTGCTGTAATCATTGTTGTGAACGCTGTAACTTGGGAGACGAAACTGAAATTGGTAACAGACAAATGACAAGAACACTACTAATAAAATAAAATTTTGTTTTTGCCTTTGAGATTTCAGGTCTATATTGAATATTCCGCATTTATTAATAGTCTGATGCAAGGTAATTATTTATTATTATGATATAAATGTATATAATTATTGTACATCACACTTGTTTTCTTATTTAAAGAAATATAAAAAAAGCACATTCAGTGGTTGAGAGTTGTATGTTTTATTCAACAAATACATACAATAATGGAATATTTGTTGTTGTTTTTTTCTACAAAATTAGTGTCCCATACGAAGTCCATGTTTTATAGTTGTAGAGTTCTATAGTTCATTTCATGTTTTACGAGGTATTCATCTCAACATTAACAAAATTTGATAAAATATTCTCCTGTGCTAAATAGATTCTAAATTGAGAGTGAAGAGCAGAAACTGAGTGTGCGTGAGCGCCTCAAAATCATGGAGAGGGCGGCAGTGGGATGGCGCCACCGTCGCGGGCCGCGTGGTCGCCGCGTCGTCGCAGTCGCAGGCAAGCGGCCCAAGGCGGCGACGACGTCCTCGTGGACCGAACAGCGCGTGCACCGGCGCCGCGCCACGGCTCAACGCCCTGGCTCGGGAGGTAAGGCGCTTGAAACTATTTATTTGTTGTTCAGGCCATCATTTTAAATTAAGGACAACCACAATGAAAAGTGCACAAAAGTCTTCACATAATAATTGTATTCACTATGTGAAGAGATGCGAAGACATTCCTTATGTGAAGACATTTTTGCACTTATCATTGTGATTGTCCTTAATTTAAAATAAGGGACTGAATAACAAATAAATAGAATTATAGTGTGACAACCATTTTAAGACTTAATCTTAATAATAAGGCTTTTGAAGTGCAGATGAGAACGGGGTGGATTCTTGAATTGAGGTTTTGGTGTTCATATGCCTCTGAGTGTTCTACATACTATAATTCATGACAAACTCCAAAGAATTTCGAGGTTACTCGCTTTCATATTGAAATGAGTGTTATGAATTGAAACAATATTCAGCGTTTATGTGTAAACACATCCCCTTAATGTGAATTGCGGGTAACTTGCGAGAAATAATGGCCATATAGCTTGGAAAGTTTGATTAAAAGACGCAGAAACTTGCGATATTCATTTCTTTAATTAAATAAATCTGTGTTATTGACTTAAGAAGTATTTGTTTACAGGAAAAATATTTTCGACAACCATACGTCACGTGTAGGGGAGAAGTACAAACTCCACAATCTTTTTGAACTCTGGAATATCGTCACCTTCATTATTTACGATTAGTTGAATTATAGATAAAGGAAGCAATGACGTTGCGAAAAAACTAGCTAAAAATAAATGTAAATACGCTTGCAATTTTCTGTTGCTCGCCACCTTTACATCACCTCGTCAGTCACCGCCCCCCCGCAACGATCCCTGGACCTTTTTCTTAGGGTATTGCTCCGGCATTCACCTAGGATTGGTCGGAGAAACAACGGAAAACTACCGGTCAGAGCAGCTGGCCTGTCGACTTTAGACAGAGGCTGAATTCGACTTAGATTTAGATGTCAGATTCAGTCAAAAAACAGTAAAAACTGTGTGACTTAGGGGGGGGATTATCTGCGCACGTTTTCTTGAGTTAGAGTATCCTTTCCGGTCAATTCAACTATAAATAGTTGAAAGATGAATAATGTTGAACATAAATAAAAAAATATAAACCGCAAGATTAGCAATACTTGAAAAAACAATTTTCGTTACTGAGTTATAGAAAACTTATTTGCGTCGGTACACGAATTGCAAGAATAATTTTTCTGCATTGATAACAAAATAGCAACTCGCCCTTACCTCTACTCTTGCCATTGCAAGGAAAAGGAGAGTTCAACAAAACGTGCGCATAGTGAAGCTACATTTACGTCCAGAAGCAAAACAAGAGGCCATCTCAGCATTTGCTCAATGGTTCGGGGAAACTGGACAAAAACCTGATCGAGATGGGACTTAACTTGTAGTTACTACGCGACATCGCCAGCCTGACTATTCCTGACCTCCCTGTCAGAGACACCATCGGCCACGAATATTGTCACCTAGCCATTTCATCTTGCGATTTCCATACATAGTATACTGTATTTTAATATTGTACTATACGTCTGTTTTAGTAATAGAAGCAGTTAGTTTAAACGACTAGTATATATTAGCCAAAAATAACAAATGTTTTACAGCACATCTCTTTCCATTACAACATTTTTGTCCTATTATATGGTATTTTTGAAATGTCGGATATATAATAAAGTAAAAAACATAATGTAAAATTAAAGATTAAACAAAATAGACCACTAAAACAAAATACTGTGGTGGAATACATGGCACTGTTTTTATTCGTTTGAATATATTATTTTGGAGGGATATAAAAATCAAGGCTTAAACATCATAAACATATTACGAAAATACTCCACAGATATATGGAAGAAAACGAAAAAAGCAAACCTTTCTTTTAAAAAATTTGTTTTCCCCGATCATCCAAATTACCACACTATAAATTGACTTACAAATCAATGTAATTGGAAAAGTGTTTAACTTTAAACGTGCTTTTGTAGCACCAATAGTTCACCTTTCTTTGGTAACCACGAAGCATTCTATCCAGGTACGTTCTCCCAGTGCATTGCTATGTCGGTCAGACGGAAATTTGAATTATGATCGCATCCCATACTATTTATTCATATTTAATGTTTATTTTCTTTTAAAATACTGCCGTATATGAACATTTTTGCAAGAGGACAGGTATATATTTGAATGACGAATTATTCCCTTGTTTTCGGTTTTGTTGTTTTCTTGAATCATTAATTTACTTGGGTACAGAAGATATGTGAAATTAAGTATCTCTAAGTTAACTCGCTTACGGACGGCTTACAGTTTTCTGAAGAAACAAGAATCCTTGTCTGTTACTCTCCTAACCTGAATGTAGAAAGTTAATGCTCTTATCGCAATCTTCAGTAAACACGATCCCGCAATCAAGATATTTTGAATTCAAAATATTTAATTTTACTCTCAATTGTGATATGGAAATATGAATGTTGTATTATTTGGTTTTAATGTATGAATTCTATGATTTAACAAATAAAGTGGAAATTAATACAGATGAATTTGGAGAAAAAATTGTAAACTGACTATTCCAAAAGACTATTATTTGTCAAGAAAGTTGGGCAACTCCTACTTTTCTGGCTTCAATTGCTCTTGCTCCCCTGGGAACACTGTTACATTACCTCTCTCGCCTCTCGACCTTGAGACGCCACAAAATTCAACGTGATACGTTCTCGGAACTTTCACAAGTGTTTCCAAAATTTCATTTTATGAAAATATGAAATTCATCAAAAATAAGCTAGTGGTGCTACAAAAGAATATAACTTCTCGCATTATTTGGAACGATTATCTAGTATTATAATATAATACTCTCTGTTCTACTGCCGCTTCAGAAATCACTTCAAAAAGTGCTAGTCTCTCAACCGAAGCAACTGCGGTGCATACATGCAAATATTTCTATCGCCAGAGAGCGTCAATTTTTTTCATTTTCATCATATTGACACAAGAGTAATTTCTTACTTCTACAATAACCAAACAAACGTGAAAAAATCTCATCTCTTACAGTATTTGTTGCAAAATTAGGTAGTCACAGATAAATTAACAACACATTAAAATGAGCTATCCATTTTGAATAATTATGCCAACATCAAGTGATCTAACTTTCAAAAATATCAGTAAAAGTGCAATCCGTAAGAACTGCACATCGTAAAAAGTGTACAAGAATTTATTGTATCATAGTGTTTTAATTTGTATTTCTATTAAAATTGGTGTTCTTTGTCAATCAAAGAGATATGTCTGGCGGGGTGTGTGTGTGTGTGTCTGTCTGTCGGGCGGTGTGTGTGTGTGTGTGTGTGTGTGTCTGTCTGTCGGGCGGTGTGTGTGTGTGTGTCTGTCTGTCTGTCGGGCGGTGTGTGTGTGTGTGTGTGTGTGTGTGTGTGTGTGTGTGTGTGTCTGTCTGGCTGTCTGGCTGCCAGCCAGTGTCTGGCTGTGTGTGTCCATCGCCACAGTTGCCAAAATGGTTAGTAAATATGATTCTTGAAGCGTCCAATAAATCAGAAACATACATTTATTTTCAAGATGCGTTTAATCTATTTGCAATTAGTATTATAAACAAATATAATGATTTGTAATATATTTGTGAGCCTCTTAAGTAAATTGGTTTACATTTAAAACAGTGTATTTATTTTTGAACCTTCACACATTTTCTGGACGTAAAAATCTTCAAATTATTGAACATTATGAATTATCCACCACATTTAAACTTTAATTGTTTCTAACTGCAAAGAATACTAATTCAATGAATTTACTTTTAATTATTACTCGTTACGGCTTTATAATACTACACTGTTTAAAACATTTCGAGAGGGTCAGAAAATATAGAATTTTTGGAGGAAGATTCACCGCCAATTATGTAATAGAAACGTCAACTCTTTTGAATTTTGTATTGTGTAAATAATAATACAAATGTTCTTTACAGAAGCAGCTAATTATGGATGAAGCGGAACAAATTAAGGCAGAACCAGGACTCCGAGAGAAGCTTTTAACAAAAATAGCACTTCGTTGTCTACTGAGAATAAAAAATAACATGGAATTATATCCAATGTCCCGAGAAAAAAATTTCATGATTTTATCAGAGACTCTCAAAAAGTTTGAACTTCTTAAAATAACAATGTGCAAACTTGAGAAGTTTGGAGGTATGTGCTTTGTATTTTCTAATTCTCCGTAGTTTCTCAATCGCGGCCGTATACCTTTGGTAATATAAAACTCCTGTATGTCAGAAGGCATCTATTACATTACATGGCGTCGAGGGCTGTCAGCTCGGAGCTTCCAGAAAGGTAGCGAGACCTAGAGTTCGGAGGGCATCACTTAGTTAATAGCGTCCATTCCGTTCGTAGGGCATCTCAGATGTCAGCTGTTTTCTTCATATTCCTATTTATTTATTTATGCTAAAAAGAGTGAAAAACCTGTGTGTGACGTGCTAAGGTGAGAAGTTAATTTGAAGTTACATTTATGTCCAGAAGCAAAACAAAGGGGCAATCTCAGCATTTGCTCAAGGATCAGAGAAACTGGACGAACATCTGATTGAGATGGGGGTCATTGACCCAGAAGTTGAAGTACAATACTTAATACTGATTCTTTACAATTATACAACCCAAATGATATAGAATACATTAAATGTCATTGTTAAAATTATTAATACATTCCTTTTGGATGCTCGGTATAGTATCCAATAGTATAGAAGCAGTTGTGCAGCAGAAAATATTTTACTTGGAACTTAAATTTTTGTGTCGAATTTAATCGTTTAATATCATCTAGCAAGGTGTTGTAAAATAATGTAGATGTATTATATGTGAATTTTTTGTAGTGAGCTATTGATACTGTTACCTAATAAATATGATTACTACGTAGAGTGTTGTATTCCGAGATAAGACCTCCATCCCACTATGAGACAAAGCCGTGAATCGAAAAAAGATGTGTTGAAATACATACGAATGCTGTTGAAATACACACGAATGCTATCCGATAGAAAATATTTTGCTACGCTTATTCATATCTTGACACACTTGTCCTGGTAATCTGACCATCCATCTAGGAGAATGACTTCAGCTGTTTTACACATTAAAAAATCAGGGGTGATTTGAATGTAAAAATGATGTCTGTATACATTGATCTTTGTATTAAAATAAAATAATAGTTTTCTTGCATTGTATGTCCGAAATGATATAATCAATAAATTTAACTTCTAAAGTGGGTGCATTTGTAATGTTTTTTCAAAATGAAAAAAAAATATAGTAATTTTTTGTATTTATTATTCGAATATTACATAGTGAAGTTACAACAAAAATAATGAACGAATTGAATACTTTTTAAAATAGAAGGTCAATTGATTCGAATGTAACAAACGTTCACGCGAGACCTCGAAACAATCGCCGATCGGACGGAAGTCCGAAGAGTGCAAATTCTCAGAGTCAACGCACCATTTTATGTCATCATTCATCATTCATTGTCATTATTATTGTACATCGTCATTATGTCATCATTATTGTACATCGTCATTATGTCATCATTATGGTACATCGTCATTATGTCATCATTATGGTACATCGTCATTA
>BOPP01000253.1:1146416-1167498 GCA_017312745.1 Gryllus bimaculatus
AGGGTTTCGCCAGTCTAAGTGCGAATGTCACGGACGACAAAGTTAATTTCCCTACTTTTGTATTAATAGGTAAGACGGGACTTTGGTTGGGGGTCTCAAACTTTAAGATCAAGCGTAACACCTACAATCCTGGAGAAGATTCGCATACCCATTGAACGAGAATCTTTTCAAAACGTTTAAATAGCGCGTTTATTATGAGAAATTAAAGATTTTTTAATGAAAAAAGACGTATTGAATTATTATTAGTAAAAAACAGAATTTGAATGAGAATTAAAATTGAAATATAACAAAACAAATCCAACTCCTGGTGAAACATTGCTTATCCATCAAACACTAATGAGACTTTAATTGCTATTTTGCAAGAATGACATCGCTATCAAGATCAATGTTACTAATATTCAGTCTCAAGTCATTTTGCACATCCTATTGATTCAGATTTTTAAAATGTAAAATAAAAGGAAAATGACCATTTACAAAGATGAGATGATATGAATGGATACTGCAAGGCTTTGTGCGGACAATGCATAATATTCTTTTTGAACATCCAGCTAAAAGGTCGCCCCATCTTTGCACTTGAAAGCACATTTTAAAACAATTACTGGTTGCATGACTTTGACATTAATATTGTGAACTGTAACATTTCTAATTGAATTTTAGATATTTATATGTAGTTCACTGTTTTTTAAAATAAATACTCCGTTTCTTCCACATCGTCAGTTGAAACTCGCTGAGAAGTATTTAAGATCAGCAAACAACATGAGATGTTCGTTTCGCGCGCACTAAATATTGTTTTTATTCCAATCTAACCCCTAGAAACATGATTTATACAGAAATGTGGATAGTTTCATTTCATAACATTTCGACACCGCGGGCGAGACGGCGACCCCCCTCCCAGCCTCTTTATTTCTAACATGAGGCCGACCCGCGCCCGGGGTGGTCCATGTCCAGGCCCCAGTTGCCTCCAGTTGCCTCTGGTGCTTCGCTTTGTCTTACTATGTACGATTGTAATTGTAATAACAATTGTAAATTTTGTAAATAACATCTGATTGTACACTGTAAATACATATTCAACTTCAATTTGTTGTAAAGTGTAATTGTATCTTTTCTTTCATCTGGATACATTTTGGTATAATACTAGTTTTATATAATAAGTAATTATAGTAAGTATAACTGCAAGTCAATAAGACACTATGTATATTGTTTTTTTTTTTTCTGTATCGTAAATCAGCCCGAGCCGAGGCTTTCAACTAATCGGATACTAGGTTTGTGTGTGAAAATACTTTGTGTGCTTGGACTCAAATAAACATGTTAAATAGCCAAATGAGGTCGGATGTCGCCCAGGATCTCGGTGGGATAGGTGGCGCTGGTAAACCTATGCCAACAAATGCCGAGAAGCCCTCCTGTAAGGTGGGCTCCTTCACGGTGTTTTATCACGCATGTTCCGTTTTCGTAAACCCTATGTAGCGTAGTCCCAAAATTTCCTGACTTCACTTCCTTCCTGAGCAGAACTACGCAAGTGGCGCCGCAACCTCCGAAAACTTTGCGACGTGCGTAACTAGGGCACGTGACCCTGAGCGGCTCGTTGAATGAAACACGATAAGGTACAAGGTGAACGCCAAAGCATTTGCTTAAGAGAGCGATATCCAAGCAGATATTTAAAGGTATTTTGGAAAGTGTCTATTGGACAATTGTTTCCTATGATATAAAATAAATAAGTGCGAGAACAAGTGCCTACCAAGACATTGGTATTGAATTTGTTGGTCAATTTATTGACAATTCATGAAATATTGATTGAATTTCTTGTCAAGTGAAATCACAGCGTAGCATATAATTGTTATTGTTTATATAGAAAGTTCGCCTGTTAGCGGCATTGTCAAACTAATTTTTGCGCATCTCGGGCGCCGTAATTTCTGTAAAGATTTAATGTACTGAATAACTAAATTATTTCAAATTTCAGAGTTATTCCACTATTTGGAAGCCCATTAAGTTGTATTGTGCGAATTATTCGAATATTAATTCTGAGAAAATAGTTAGTCTGTAAAATGGTAAAACTGCCGTTCCGCTCCACTCACATCCTCACAAGGATTTGGGCAGGAATATTGTTCATTTATTTCAGGACATTGGGGCTCTAATTTCATTGTTGTACTAAAATTTCTCCTGTACTTTTTCTGTCGCCCTATGTACCTGCAAGGTTGCGTTCCTGTGTGTCCAGTTCAGCGTATGTGTTGCTGAAGTTTTCCATTGTGAAATAAATTGATGTTTATGGAAAGTTTGATAACCTAATTTTTCTCTTCAGTAGAAAATCTGCCCTAGTAGCTGACCCTTTGACCCGATTCCTGCTTCCTAATTTTTATGTATTGAGCGTTTCGGAAACGATCCATACGTCATCTGCTGAGGGTCTTATGTTAGCTCGTGTTCGCCAGAAAGTGTACGCTGCGGTCATTTCTCTTTTTGCATTTTCAGACTGGCGACCGTGTAGTTTAATGTTTTAAATGTAGGTTCATCTATTAAAGTTAAAATTCATTTACTTATAACAGCCCCCTTTCCGAAGGCCGACTTTGCGAATTTCCTAGAAATTTGGCATCGGGAGGGACGGACGGACGAGAAATTCGGGATTCGTACTATAACGAGGAAGACCCTTTGTCAGACCAGTTTAGTAACTGTATTGTTTCAGGACCCACCTAACTACCTATTACAGATATTTTATTCCCGGAGTTCAGTGGTGACAGGAGACATTTATTTTGTAAGCCTATTTGCGCATTCTTTCTTCATGTCGTTAGATATGTTTTCACGTTTGATACCCAGGTATTTGTAAGATTTCGCTGCCCCAAGTTCTTGAATCACAGTATGCATTTCAACATCAATGCCCACTGACGTCATTTACCCATTTTTTAAATTGAATGACAAAATTGAATGCAGATGTTAATGCGAGAATCATTGACGACAGTTGGCATTTGAAAGAGAATCGCTTCACTGTTCCCGTTTTAAGATCAATAACGTGAAATAAATGGGATACTGGGTTTCTTCGCCGTGGAGATTCAGGTTTTTCAGTATAAAACAAACTTCCCTACAAACAACGTACATTTCCAATTTTCCAAACAAAATTAATTTCTTTCAGAATTCTGTACAAAGAACGCTAAGATCCTTGAAACATGTATGTATCGTAATTGCCTTTGATATTCTCCCAAATATATTTTCCTGAAAGAACTTTACCTGTAAAGAAAATTTCATATTATAATATCTTCATTGAAAACTATACACTCCTATGTTAAATGTTGCATTCATGAGCTTTTTTAGAGATGAGTTTTGCAATTGCGTCCTTCTCAAAATAATGTATGTGATTTGATTCAGTACCGACTTCACACTACTGGAAGAATATTGATAAAAAGAGGCCACCCGTAGCTCTAAACAAATTTTACTACAGCATCTATGCCAACACCAGGAGAGTTTCATTGACAGTTGACTCCCCTGAACTAGACCTTTACTAAAACTTAAAGTCCCTAAACCAATGTCGTCAGAATGGCGGGTGATTTTTATGAAGTTAATGTAATCACTGTTTTGGGTAAGATTCTCAAAAACCTTATAACCACAATCCAAGTTTAATACGTTCATCTTCATGGGTCATTCTCAATTAGGGGAAAGGCAAAACTGATTAAAAAGCAATTTAGGCTCAGACGAAGTCTCCCAGCACTTGTGAAATAGATGCTAATAATTTTTTATATAAACAAATCTGCAGAAATACAACACTGAATTTGGAGGAAAGTTGCCAAAATAATTGGGAGCATCACCAGGGCTTTTCAACTCCCATATAACGTGATGGAAACCATTACGGTGGCTCACTCTACTGTATCACCTTCTTCCAAGAACTAAAACACGAACTGCTGCAAACGATACTTAAAACGTGCGAGACTGCTGCATTAGTTTACGGGAGGCAAGCAGGCCCATAAATTTACAAAATATACCGGAGATGTTTATGCTTTCTGAAACTATGGCTTTTATGTGTAAATTAAGGATGATTAAACATTTAAAAGACCCTTTTCCTATTGCTCACAAATTAGACAATTTTATGTGGGGAAGTTGGTGAACCGGCTGTATCCGGCGATACTAGCGCCTCCTAGAGTAGCACGTTCGAGCTTTCTCCACGGCTCTCATGGAGATTTCAAAGGCCCTGAGCATCAGGGCCCTATAACTCCCATACAACGAGGTGGGGACCATTACAGTGGCTCGATCTACAGCATCATCATCTTACACGAACTAAAATACGCACTGCAACCAACGTCATTTAAAACGCGCGTGGGTTCTCGGGACGCAAACACAAGCGCTTGACACAAAAGGTCGCGCCGCTGTTTGCGCTACCTTTTCTTTCATGCGTGTATTATTGTGAATAAATGAGTTTTAGAAGATAAACACATAGTATTTAACTTCTTTTGTAATTTATTTTAGAAATCGCTCTTAGTCAAAGTGTATTCGTATTTCTTGACCAATTTTTATGTCCGAAAGTTGGCGAGCCTTACAAGCAGCTGAATGTGGCAACACTAGCGCATCCTATAGTAGCAACCTCTAGCTTTGTCCCCAATTTTGATGGAGAGTTGCCGGGCCCTGCGGAGCATCACGGAAACAAGAAAATCACCGACCAGTGGGAAGCGTTGCTGCCTTTTCCCCTCCTCGGATTGGCTCCTCAATTCCCCTCCTCGCCTCTCGTCACCCACCCTTCATCACTCCCCCGAAGTGAGGAAGGGGTAAGAGTTTTGCAGGTCATTTGCACGTAGGCTGCGGCAACTGCAGGGGATGGCGACTGGGCGTTGCAAGGCTGGTGGCAGGGCCCGGCAACTCTCTATCAAAATTGGGGACAAAGCTCGAGGTTGCTACTATAGGAAGCGCTAGTGTCACCAGGTGCAGCTGCAGGTTAGGCTCGCCAACATTCCGACATACAAATTGGCTAATTTGCTAGAAATACGAAAAGTGTCTTCTAAATGTACAATTATTCATAATGTCTACTTGTAAGAAACCTCTGAAGAAAGCGCGAACGTAGACGTTATCTTTTGAAACATTATGATCCTGCTTGCGACCCGTGAACTCGCGCAGCAGTCACGCACGTTAAAAGTATCGTTGGCAGCAGTTCCTGTTTTAGTTCCTGTAAAGAAGGTGATGCAGCAGAGCGCGCCACCATAATGGTTTCCACCACGTTATATGGGAGTTATAGGGCCCTGGCTGGTGGTAGCTCCAAAGGAACGCCGAATTGCTGGCAACGCTGAGAAAATGCCCCTAGGTAAGGATAGCAATTGTTTTGTTCTAACCGAAAACGTAATTATTTTTGTTGAAAATTGGAAAACCGGTGCTTGGTGGTATTTAGTTAATTGGCTCGTCTTCTTGCAGTCTCCCGTCCGCAAAAAAAAAAAAAAAATTGGGGAGAGGGCCTTACGAAATAAGATTTTAGAAAGTGTCACTCATGTTGTGTTTGTAAAATTCTTTTTTGGAAGATTTGTAACGGTTATTTCATGTTTAATGAATACAACCGTGTTTTTCTAAATTCCTTCAATTATTGAATGATAATGGTTTTAGAAATTCTTTTAAATCTCTCACGGACTTAATGTTGACTACCAGTGCTCAGGAAGTTTCCGATTTGCAAGGCTAAGTTTTCAGATATCTGTCTGGGAATACCAATCTTGATAAAAATATTTCGAACGGTTTATGTACTATTGCATTGCTTAAGGAACGGGCGTGTTGAAAAATATGGTGTTTGGGGAAATATGGACACCAATTTTGTGCAGTAGTACATAATTTTCTGTGTATGAGGTATACTCAAGATAAGCCGACTTATGGGGACATTCTGTGAAATTACGAAATTAAACTCTTCCAAAATTCCAAAATGTTAGTGATTATTGCATCTTTACTGAAAGTGAAATAAAATAGTAAACGTAGCCCGTTTTAGAATTTTAAATGAACTCTTTAAAACCAAATTTCGTAATTTGGGCTCCTAGAGTAACTTCTTAGAGCAGATTCCCGAGGGTATCGCAGGAGCCTGAAGGTTTAAGAATGTTAGCAGCTCAGCTAGTATAGTGTCTCGCCAGCGACAGGCCAACTTTTCACTTTTACGATTCTAAATGGAGACCTCTCATTTGAGAGCATTGCAGACACACTTTGGAGATCTAAAAGATTGAACGTGCAGTGATGAAGAGGACTACTGGGGATCGATGGCCGAATGTGCACCAGCCACTGACGGTATAATTAGCACCAAAGTTTTATTTTAATAAAAACATTTGCATGGTAATGTTTGGCGTTTTCTGATACAAGATAATGAAACACTTTTACAAATTAAAAACTCGCTCCTTTCGGGAAATTCATTTTGCATTAACACAAATGGACCTTTGTGATATTTCATTTTTTAAACAAGATTTTGAGGTTTTGAAAGTATGGAAATGTACTCGTATAACTGATTTTGCAAAATTTCATAAATTTAATGTAAAATTTGTTCAAAACGGTTCCTAATTGTCATAAGTTTTAGCAATGTAGTGTATATATTTTTGTTAGATATATTTTAGCGGGAAAAGTAAGAGGGTCGATTAATAAAATCCTAAATTTGTGAAATACAAGTTTGTTAAATACATTGGTTGGATTCACGGTTTTCGGTTGTAAAATATTAGTTAAAAAAATTTAACAAATAATTTGCGAAGGAGTAAACTAAATGTTATTTATCAATGTTTAAAAGTAATGTTAATTTTCTCAAAGGTGGTGAGAAGCTTTATTGGCGAAACTGTTCCCTTCAGCCCCGCTTGCACGAGGAAGTTGGCCTTCGCGGCACAGTCCATTTCGGGTTGGCAACAAATGCTGCAAATGTTTGTTTCTAAAGGAAAGGGCACAAATATCAATATGGCTTTTCTGAATGAAAATGTTTGCCTTTTTGAATATTGGCGAGAATCGTTGAATTGAAATTGTTGAAGGAGCAAGGTAGCACTTCAAACAATTTAACGTAAAAGGTAAAATAATTTCAATAAAATGTAAGTAATACGCAGGTTTCAAAAATACCTATATAATTAATCTGTTCAGATCGATAGTATCTACTCGTAGTACTTAACCGGTAAAAATCTTTCGACTTTAATTGCAATTAACGGATTTCAATTTACAGAATTGTTAACTTCACTTTCAAAACGGTTGTAATTCAACAGAACATTGTTGCAAGGTTTGGTAAAAAATTATCGGCAGTTAATGCAGGACAGACGGTCCAGAGATAAAACGTATTGAGCTTAAAAACATTCCACACGCTAAATAAATATTATCTGCGACAGTTTCCTTGAGCCGGCGTTTCACAATATGCGACAGGAGTCGATTGACAGGACTGTATCAAATCGTTTGAATGCAACTAAATAATTTTTCGACTAAATCTTTTTGAAACGCAAAATACACTGCAGCGAGCATTTCTGGATATGAGATTTAAAACAACGCTCCTTGCTTCAAATTATTCTGAATTCAACTAATGTTAGTAAAGGAGTTTGGGGTAGGTCTTCCAGGGCTCCAAATTGAACTGATACACGTTAAGCATTTTGAAAATATGCGAGATTAGATTCTCAATCAATCAATTTTTTTCCTGAGTAAACTGTTCATTAATTCACAGAAACGATTATTTCAAATTTTAAAAATTACTTAAGGCTGTTTAAAATATTTCTGGAATTATTTCCGGGCATATAGAAGTATTTGCGATGATTAGGGGGGGGGGGCGGAAGTCTAATAAACAATCTGCAAATGCATTTAAAATTGCTGAATATTAATTTTGTAGTTTACCCTGTTGTTTACACTTTCATCAAGAGAAGTTGCAGAATTTATCAAACTTTTTAGAAATGTCTGGCGTTGAAATGTGTCTCTAGACCCTTCGTGGAACCAAGTGCACTTCTCGTAAGAGTAGCTTGAATTTACACTGTTGGTATTGTTGCTCGTTATCCTTAAAAACATTAAATCATTTCGAAACTTTGTAGAGCAATTCTGTGATATCCTGCATTGCTTTAGTTCTTATTTGCGTTACAAAGATCTGATATTAAAGATTTTCTCCTGCGCCATCACTGCCAAGAATTTGAAACGATTTGCGCGCGCTCTAGTGCGTTTTTGAAATGTTTGAGACGTTTGCCGGCAATATCCAGATAACTCGAGAACGGTGTTCGGTCCTCTCAGCTCCCCGCAACTGAAACGCTTGTTGAAGTTGCTTGCTGAAGTTGTCATATTCGAGCGCTGGTGAAATGCAATGTCTCGCATGCAACTTTCCTTTTGCTGTCTCGGAAGTCCTCCAGATGGTTTGTATGTTCGATTTTCAATTTCACAAACAGGCTCAGTACTAACGGTAGTTTTCTCATGTTCACGAAAAAAAACCTGGAATATTTTGATTAGTCTTAACAAACTGTATACAACACGCCTTGAACTTCATTTTTGCAGTAGGAAATCTTGAATGTTAAATCTGCAAATACATTTTTAGAAATAACTTCGAAACTGATTGTCGACTTTTCCAAAATCTTAATATATCTACTATACTATAAATTAGTCGGTTTGGTTGATGTGAATGATTATGAAATATTTTTTTATGAAAATATTCCGAAATTTGCGATAAAATACTGGAGAAACGAGAAGTGTACTGTGTTAAACTTTAGTCTCTTTTCGTGGTCTAGCGACACTTCAACGCTAATCCTGCTAATTAGAAATGTATGAATGTGGATCACGCGGAAATAACAAACTAATTTCAAGGATACATTCAGAACAATAATTTGATCGTATTTAATAGATCATTGTATCTGCAGGTATCTGCTAGTTTCATTGCAATGAGTGTCTCTAGATAATTAAGGACAATACTCTACTTATTTTGCTGTACTTTTCTTAGTGCTTTATTCGTTTTGTCTGCCAATGTCTTTCAAAATGCCCTTTTGCTTCCAGGAAATTGATCTCGAGATTCACTTTCCTGCCTCGGCCACGAGAAAAGGTCAACCTATGCCTGCCAAGGTAGGACCTCGACAAGATGGCTATTTATGGCGCCTTCATGCGGACTGAGTCCGGAGGAGTTCGCGCTGCACTCGGATGCAGATTTGTGGAAGTGTCGACGTGTCCAGATAGATTTCATTTCAACCGGAAACTGTTACAAATGTGGAACATGTGCCGAAAACTATTGGTGTAGCAATTTCATATCATGAAGGTCCCTATAAAATTATATTTGGAAGTACATTATTTAAAACCGTAAATTTAATGGTTTGAAGTTTTGTTCATAATTTTCGCTAGTACTGAACACTGAAGCGTGATGCTAAATCTTCTGCAAGATGACATTGCCGTTGCGACAAATGGAAGCGAATTAAGAGCTCTAGATCGTCTGTGTATCAAGAAACAGTGTAAAGTAAATGCTTTTACTACTAATGAAAATTTTCCAGGAATGAGAATTTCAGATTGTTACGCCTGCATATCGAAAGGAAGCACGTGATCCGACAAACCCGCTTTGGACTATTCTTTTTGGAATTACCTTCAATTTCGCTTTGCTCGGCTTACAGAAGTTTATTGCAGAAGGAATTTATGCTATTGAAGTATGATATATCAGAGAAGCTTCGCAATAATGATAGATTGAAGTTGTTCAGAAAATGCCCGTGGTGCCTTAAATTTGCACTCCCCTTCGGTTTTTCTGGACTTGTGCAAATGGTTTCCAAATATTCTGCTCAAAAAACGATAAGATTCATTTGTTTGTGTGAAGGTTTATGCATTCTAGTTTTTAAATCAATAATTTAATAGGTAGATGGTCATAAACTAAGATTTTGAGTTCAAGTGGAAATTGCCATTATTCTCTGAGCAACTTGATTACCCTGAAATATAAAACTGTAGTTTTCTCACCGTATGGAAGAACAAAAATTAAAACATTTTCTCTGCGCAGATTTGTACGAATTTGGCAAAGATTAAACAAGCTGCACAGTGACTAATGATTTTCTCACATTGGGATTTAGTTTTACATTAACTTTATTGACAATCCAAAAAGGCTTTAAACTGCTAAGTAAAGAGTGTAAATGTAAAAAGAGAGTAACTGTTCCCAAAAATATGAAAACATTTATTTGATAGCTTTTCAGTGACTGGGGCACTTCAATAAAAGTAGAAATGTATTTCTTTCAGGGCAATGGAAGAATATAAATTTTGAAGAAAATCCTATGACGGGTTTAGTCGTCGCAGAAGTTTTGCTGTCAATACATTTAAATATCAAGGACTCACGTTAGTGTTAGAGGAAGCATTTTGGTACACATACAAAAAATTGTTACCTCAATAAGATGGATTTGTAACTAAAAATCAATTGCTGGTGCCGTTATTGCAGTACTTATTATGCTTATGATGTACGGCGAGCAAGTAAACACCTTGGAGCTACATTCAAATGTTGTATATACAGATCGTCGTTAATTCTCAGTTTCCTTAGGTTAGTGTAATCTGTACAATTAAATTTCCATTATGAAACTCGTTCCACGGTCATACACACACTTCACCACACCACCGCGGATCTGATGAATTTTATAAAACGCCCATCTCTAAAAATTTTCCTTGAACATCCTAGTGATATTAAATGTTTTTTAATTCATTTCTGTAAGATACATTAAAAGAGGAAAAATCCCGAAGTTGTAATGTAAACTAAAATAAATTAAAGCAAATTTTGATAGGTTGCCTGTAAATAAAAAAAAATTATATTCTTAAATCATTTGATCGAAAATATACTGTAGCTCACCTTCAAACAAAACATTTCTTACATTAATTGTACATTCCTGATGGGTATGGAATCATCTTTAATACACCATCGATTTATACCTTCAAATTTGTTATCGGTTTCAATACGTACTTGTATTAATTCTCGTTCAGCTTGCGTGTAACGAAATAGATAATATTTTGCTCTCATTAGGGAATGAAAGACATATGTCCCAAATTGTCACAGGACAAATATCGCGCTCAGATTACCTTAAAAAACCGATAATTTTTTCCAAGACAGAAATTTAATTTGCGTTGAGGACCACCTTCACTGGTCAGTATGCTAGGTCATGGGGACAATGCTAGTCTTCAGTTTTTTGTTTTTTTTTTTAAATCAACACCCACCCTTAGCATGTTAGCCATTTTGTGACGCGCCCAGTATAGACGCGCAGACTTTCCTCTCAGCTTGTAGTGATCCGCACGCCCACAATGGTCAAGAGCGTAGATGGCGAATCACTGTTGCTCATTTCGCGTTGCATAGGGGACACGTGTGGTAGACTACGGACGCGAGCAACTTTGTCCCCTCTGTGAAATATTTATTATTTTTTTAATTTTATTTTTAATTTTATTAAATGATAGGATATTGGTGAAAGGCGATTGTAGACCCGGGAATCGAACCCGGACCTCCCGATTACTAAGTCAGCTACGCACAGTGCCACTTCGCTCGATAGTCTTCATCGTTAATTTCAGTAATATTTTCAAGGCCATTCAATATCTAGTGATAAAAGTTTGATTGATCATAACAGGTTCATCTTTCTAGTAAGTCTTTTAGTACAGTCACATTACAGATATTGGCTAGGAATGTTCTTTCATATTTATTATCAGCCTCGCGCCGTGGTGTTTCTGCAATTAGCGCAGCGTCGCGACTCAACGGGCGGGTTGTCCCCGAGGGGGCAGGCCGCCGTGTCGTGCGCAGCGCCGCACTTCCCACAGCGCGGGTGGCGTGCGCAGTGCCGCTGCACATGACCGAAGTCAAGGCAATTGCGGCACTGCACGGGTCCTCTCGGCGGCCGATACCGCTCCGAGATCCGTAGTCCTTGCAGTTCTCGCAGCGCGAAGATTCTGCGCTGGTCCGGCAGCGTCTCGAGGACGATCGGAATAGGTCGTCCTCTTCTTCCGGGCTCGCTGCTTGTCTGCCGTTCCGCTTTCTCCGCCCGAAAATTAAGCGGAGGCCGCCCGAGGGCGGTGATTAATGATGGCGCATCTGTTGACAGCGGGACGCCGCGGATGACGACCCGCAGCTTCCGCGCATTACCGATGGAATATGTATGATATAAGTATATCTCGAATAAGTATGGTGTTCGGTAGTTCCCTCGCGAAATAGACGGAGGATATGTAATCCTCAATTGTTGCTGTGCAAAGTCGCATGGCTTCTCCGGTTTTTAGCAGCGACCAGATCGCTGCATTCACCCCGCAACGCCTCCAAGAGGAAGAACACGCCCTCGCTCCCGTAGAGAGGATGGGGGAGGGCGTCATTGGCGGCGATCGAGCGTGTACAGGTCACCATCCCCTTCCTCGGCGCCGGCGTCAGTAGTTTTGTCCTTGCGGCGGCGGCAGTGGTAGTGTGGCGTCTTTGCCGGGGCAATAAATCGCAGTGAGAGCGTAGGCTTTCGCGGCCGGACGGTGCAGACGAGGACGTTCTGCCGTCCTTTCTCGAAAAAAGTCACCAGACTCAGACCCAGGCAGCATTACGGATTCTTCGTAGACCGGGCTTCGCTCTCCTACGCGAAAGGATCCGCCATACTAGGACGCAACTCTCCGACGTCGAACGTAAGTTGCTTAATATTCGTTTAATGCTTGCATGCTGTCTCAGTGCATCTGATTGGATCACACTCGATACTGTTTCGGCTGAAGCCGCGGAAAGTGTACTTGATAAATCTAGATGTAAGCAAATTCGCAAATTTGACAAACTGAAGGCCAAACAGCCTGAGGCCTGTAGGGTCGGCTCGACGAGTACTGTCGTAAACCTAACTGATGAACAGTTAAACGAAGCTACGGTGTCACCTTTGAGTAAAGGTCTCAATTTCGCCCTCGTACCCGATCGCGTCCCTACCGCGGATATAGTGGCAGGGGTGGAAAACGCGGTCTCGAAACTGCCCGCCGACCAGGCTGACTACATTCGCAGAGAATCGGCTCGTCTTCTGGCCCGTTCTAAATTGCTACGTAGTAACTTGCCACGCGAGGAACGCGTGGCGTTGCGCGAACTACGTTAGCGAGAGGGCCTTGTCGTAGTACCCGCAGACAAAGACAATGCCACGGTGGTCATGAAAACCAGAGACTACCATTGTAAAGTTGAGACGTTGCTGGCAGATCAGGCCTACACTGTCCTAAAAAGGGCATCCCCTTCCCGCCAGCGTTGCCCGCTGTCGCAAACTACTCCCTCGTGCACTTCGTGTGCATGAAATGCACGTGGCTAATATTTTATCTAGTTTGTACAAGGCGACTGATATGACGCCTCAGTAGCAGCCGACGGCGATGTGGCTACAGGCGATACGGCAATATTTTGCGGTGCGGAAGGTCCGCGCCTGTCAGTGTTCCTGCGGGCAGAAACATGGAAGCGCTTCGGCGTCTCCGTGAAGCACAACGCCTAGCGCCCGTGGCCGCCACGGCCGCTGCTAGGGGACGCAGCTCGTGACGTCATCGCGTTAGCACGGCCCAAAGGGCCTCGCTTCGCTACACTTTCTGCTCTTAAGTTTAAAGGACTGCTTATCCCACGGCGACCGGAGCTCGGGTAGCGAATAAGCATTCTTAGCTACCGGGGATGAGCCGCGTCTCGGTCAATTGTACTAACGTTTCGGCCATCTTTCTGAGGCCATCTTCAGAACTATACTTGAGCAGTAGAGCTCTGAAGAAGGCCAGAGCAAGATGGCCGAAACGGTACAATTGACAGAGACGCGGCTCATCCCGGATAGCCACGAATGCATCGAATCCGCCCGCGGAAGCCTACGCAGGTAGTGAATACCGCAATCTCGCAATCCTAAACCCCCCACGCAAGGTTTTGCGGCATTCCCTTTTAAAGGCACGTTCCACGTCACTTGGTACGTCATCTACTCCCACGCGCCGCCCTGCGATGTCCCGCAAGAAGCTGTCTGCCTGCTACATCCGGCACCAGGTAACCTCGCCCCGTTGGAAAGCCCTGTGGTGCGGTGTGGCGCTCATGGTTCGGATGGCTATTTTTAGCTGTCCTCATGCCTGTACCTCGCAAGGTCTTCTGATGCAAGAGAGCATATCCCTATGAAGCTACACTAATTATAAATCCAAATTTCTTTCGAAATGACGTATGTGCAATTTTTATTATGTTACGGTCACTTTCATTCTACTGAGTCATCAACACAAGGAATTTATTGCTTATTCACCTGGATGCCGTAGAAAACTACTCACTTTTATGTAATAAGATACGAAGGATAATTAAAAACCTAAACCTGTGCTGCAACAGGCACAACAGCTATCATATTTTGTAAAATTACTTGTTTGTACCGTTTCCGAAAGCTGAGTTAAAACGAAATTCTGCCATTTTTAGGAGTCTATTGCATTATCCGTTAAAATTTAGAGAATATTGCAAGTGTTTTACTATACACAAAAATAAGATGTTTTCGAAAAATAGGATTTCCGGCACACGATTACAGTACTTTTCTCTGCCTATGAATTATGGCATGTAAAAACCTTAGAACTTCATTAAAATACTATATATACAGATCGCGGTTCATTCGAAAGTTTGGTTATGGTAAATTATTTTCAATTGAATGTTCATTATCAAATGTTCCACGGACACACACACACACACACACACACACACACACACACACACACACACAAACCACCACGGATCATCTTGTGGATTTTATTACTATCAAATCTCTAAACATTTTCCTTGAATATCCTAGTCAATAACACTAATTTTTTTAAACTGCACATGCATATAAGATAAACATTAAATGAAAAAATCTCGAATTTGTAATGTAAACTAGTATAAAATTAGTTATGTAAAAGAGGTGCTAATCAATTAAAGATAAAATTATATTCCTAAAACAATTGTAACCCCACGCGTGTCTGTCTGGAACGGGAATGGGAATTTCAATAATAGTCAAAAACATTTGCATTAACAAACATTTACTTAAAAAAATTGATGAATTACAATTATTTTACAATTTTTAATAAAAATATAAAACGACCCTTTCTTTTATTTTGACATGGTCATCTATTTCAAATTAATACAATAAAAAAACGGGTCGTCATGGTTACTTTGTTCTGAAGGCACCCTTTCCACCCCCTCGCTTCGCTCAGTAAGTGTTCGACCGCATTTATGCGGGAGCCAAGCGGATTATTTACCCTAGTTTCTGTTGGCGGGCCTCATCGCACGCCCGGTGGTGTAGTCGCCCGTCGTCCCTGTTCGGGCCGCCCCCTTCCAGGCAGAGGCGGTGAACACAGGGGCTCCCAGCGTGGCCGTTGGATGTCGCCGCGCTTCCCGCGGGGCCCACTACTCCAATCAGCGACACCAACCTCAGGCAGCCACGGTAATCATCGGCGATGAATGGAAGCCAAACAACTTCCCTCCGCAATTTGCTTCGAATGCTACTTGATTAACTGAGCAAGCGAAGTGAATACTCGTGACCGAACTATCAAATCGAGATCGAAATCAATTGATTTCTCATGGCCGAGTCAAGACAGTTACTTCTCGTGGCAGAGTTATAAAGTCAAGTCTCATCGACCACTCGCGGCCCTCTCCAGCCACACAGTGCTTACCGAGCGGCGGCCTAGTAACATCAAACCTCGGTACCCCCTCCCTCCAAAGAACGTGTATCCTCCCGATACGCGGGGTAGAATTTCCCGGAGCAGGGTGGAGGTGTCTGACCAATCACACGGGAACCTTTCTAAACGGCCAGAATGTCCGTTGCTGTTGTAAAAAAACTATCGGCCTGTTTTCTTCGCACGTGCGCCGCTGACCGTTTGGTTGTAAATTCTTCCCCTGAGAAGGCGTTGGGGTTCATTTTACGAGCGGTCGCTTGAATAGGCGGCACCCACTCTACATTTGGCGCGGTGGTGTCCTGCCATAAACGTTTATAGAACCCTCGCCTCAATAGACGAACGGGCGCGAATGCCTACGACTCCCCCCTTCCTCGCAGCTGCGTCGCGGGCGTCTATTTTTTTCTTTTTTCTTTTTTTTCATGGAAATTTTCCAACGCAGGAGCTTGTATCAATTGTTACACAATTGATCCAAAACTTCCTGTAGTTAAGCTTCGAAGTAAACTTTTCTTACATAAATTGCATATTCCTATTGGTTATGATACCAAATTTAATGCGCCATTGATTTATACCTTCAAATTTGTCATCGCATCCAAGATGAATTTCTTCTATGGATTCTCGTACAGCTTGCGTATAACGAAACGTTTTGCTGGCAATTTGGCTCGAGGGACACGTGTCCCAAAAATGTCACACGACATTCACATAGTTAAGTTTACCTTAACAAACCAATGTTCATTTCTTAAACACAGAAATGACACTTTATTTGAGGACCATTGGCAGAGTATGCTAATTCATGGGGAATATTCTAGTCTTAATAGTTAATGCTCCAGTAAAAATATGTAGCAAAAGGACGTTGATTTATCGGTAATGTCCATGTTTAATTATTACTTCTATTAGTACACATTTGGTATGAATGTTTCATTTTTGTTTTTACGTCCACTACATACTCAAATGCAGAGTCTGTTAAATCCGACAATGTCGAAGTTATTCATTGATAATGAGCCAGGTATATTGCTTACACAATTTACTTTCAGAACTAGGCATACGATTATTAAAATTCAAACTCTGATACTCTACCTGTACTGGCTTATTTAATTTCTTCACCAATATACCACCTGCTGTAATGTCACCGTTCAATACCGGAGACAATAGTGCTACAGTATAGACTTAACTATAAGTGCAGCAGTGCGACAGTGCATGTTCTCAAATATTGGTTGCCCCTTCCATTAATACGAATATAGTATATCGCAACACTAAAAGAATTGCTTTCCGCGCCTTTAGTAGATTTATTTGAAATAAGATGATATTTTTTTACTACCACTCATACTCTCAAATATAGAATGTATTGGATGTAGCCATGTACCTGTTGTCCACTGGCTATATGGGAGCGCGGTACAAGATTTGCAAAATTCATTCACCCCAGTAAAGTTTTTCAAGACATTCCCTATGTCACTAATTCTGGGATTGTTAGATATTTTTTTAAAAGCTGTTCATAGAACAATTGAAGTAACAATTATATTAAACAGGAATGAATTTTCTATCCCGCTACCCGCGAAATTAATTAGTTTTTACAGAAAATTTCACTTCAAATTTGCATTATTTCTAAAATATTCTTATCCGTGCCTGTATTAAAAATGTTGCTGCTTTGCGCCTAACGAGCAGGCTAAGGGATCAGAACTATAATTAATTTTAAAATATTGCCATACCACTCTAAAAAGCCAATTTTGTGTTGCGTATTAAACCAAAAACTGATGGAAGAAAGTCCTTCAGCGACGTAGTCGGTCGCTTATCTCGCTCGTGCGCAATATCTCAAGTGCTCAATATTTAAGCTCGCGCGGCGTATTAACGCCTAGCGCAGCAGATTCCGTATTTCGTCAGACGCATCTACTTCTGCCCTCAGACGGCCCTCTATTCCTTCCTCAGACGTACCTATCCCTGCAGCGCCTATAGCTGTCAGGGGTCGAACCTAAAGCTCTGCCGCCCCCTGGCAGAACGGTCGACAATCATGGAAAAAAGAAGTCAATTTATTTATAACACCAGTTACAGAATGCTGTTTCAACATAGGTTCACTTATGTCGTTCAAAAGCTATTACTACAGTAACATTGCAGGTAGGTGCTCTGTTATTTAATATTCGCGGTTCGTCACTTCTACTAATATGCTCAAATGTAGAATCTATTGAATCTAGCCATATACCGAAGTTGTACACTGGCAGTGTGAAATCGTGTTTATGATCTGCATTGAAATCCTTACAATCTAGCTATACTGAGTAATGAACTTACGCATAGAATAAGCATCGAAGCCATGTCTCCCTCAACATCATTACTGAAATATTGCGCCGAGCGAGAAAGCTGTGTAGCTCTCACTGCTTCTCTCGCGAGCGAATGCCGTTGCAGTTCCAAAATGCAACGGTGCCGCTGTTCCTGTAAAAAACGGAGCTAGCCATTATTTAAGGGTGGGAAGGACGTAGTGTGCGGGAAGGAAGTGTGGCGGGTTGAGGATGAGCGTTTCCCCTCCCCCGTTGCCCCGAGCGGTGTCGTGTGCATGTCAAGCGTATCGTAAATCACAACCTTGAGCAGATTGACGCCACTCGCTCGCGGCTGCATCCGGTGCGTGATTCGATTATCGCTTGCACATACCACGTCCGGGGCGATTCCCGTTCTGACGAGATCGTCACGTCTGGTGAGCACGCGCTTCTTGCTGTCAGTGTGGAGGCACTAGATGCTCTCTGCGCGCTACTCCGCTCCAGGCGCGCATCGCGCCCTCACGACCGCCGCGTGGCGGCCGTCGGCTGCGCTCCGGTGGGCGGGTCGTTGTCAGGCGGTCGGCGGACGTCCGCTCCTGGCGTCCCTGCTTCTGCTGCGCTCGTCGGTTCGCGTCTGGGCGAACGCTGAGGCGGCGGTGGCGGCGTAGGTGGTGCGGCGGCGCGAAGACTCGAGGGAGAGCGGACGTCAGTGGTGTCGGGCGTCGCTGGCCCGCTGAGTCGCTCCTGCGTTGTTATCTGCACACTTTTCCTGAAACAACGGCCTCCTATACTCGGGCAACCCTTGTATTTACGACCATGGCGTTCGCCGTTTCAATTAGCGTATTCGCTTTCCACTGAGGGATTTTCCCCAGGGCACTGGCCATATCAAGTCAAGGCTAAACGAATTTGCTCTAGGCTTGAAAAGTCGTAGTTCAACGTGAGCGAGCTCTTCACGATGCGCGTGTCCTCCTGTCAATGGTAAATCAATCATGGTATGGCCATGATCCGCTCCGGAGTGTCTTCTTTTAAAAAAAAACAAAATTAATGACAACGAGGAAGATTTAAAGTTTTATCTAAATTCTCTGAGTTTGTGAAGCTGTATTTTAGATCTGTTCGAACTTAGTAGTAACAGAAGATCACTTATTCTCGTAAATCCACCGCTTGCAGGACTAGTACAGGAAGCTAAAATGAATTTCTATTTAACTGATTTATATGGGTTAAGAATTAAGTGGCAGGAGTGTCGCAAATATTTAAATAGATAGAAGAGAAGAACCGTGTCAGCTGTAGCGGCTAAATAAACCCGCGTAAATTAATAAGACAATAGCATCCCGCAACCCGATGTGACATCTCTTCCGACTCGCAAGACACCTACACTTGTGTTAGCACAAGAATTACATGACTCTTATATGCTCCTCTAAAGTAAGTATTGTCCTCGCTCACCTTTTGCCAAAAGTCAGTCCCACGGTTTAAAAAACCAAGTTAAAACGATTTTCCAAATATTGCGCAATTTGACATATATTTTAAATTCAAATATTGAGTGGTGAATTAAGTTTTTTTGGGGTTTTGAACAATTCAAAATGTCGGAAATATTTTCGAACAGATAACAAAATACATGTTCATATATACCGATACAAATCCCAATTAAGGTATTTGAATAGTATTTTAAAATACTGTATTTTCGATATTCCCAACACGTATAGCACCCTTTACTGCTGCCCCACGTTACGTAAGTTATTTTGTCTAAATGGTGATAAACATTTTTCATCCTTTACTCACACACATGCAATCTAGAGAAGCAGAACGGACTTTCATGTGATAAGCCTGTTAGAGTAGTTCTGCCGTGAACGTCGGTTTTAATTATACTATACATATCCTTTCCCATAATTTTTTTAGATTTTCTATCAGATCCTTAGTAGGTCTTATATTTTTAATTACTAAATGCAAGACCCATAGAGAATTTTGTTCTTAAATTTCCAAAAGGTGTATTAACGGATACTTCGATAATTTCCTATTTTCTATCCACATGGATTTTAGTATATTCTTTATTTTTTCAGTTTTTCCATTATACTACCGATATATTAAATGTTGCTAACTTATATTGTTGATTGCTAAATCTGCAGCAGAGCTTAATTGAAATCGCAAGTAGTTATTTTTACGCGGTTGCCAAGCACCGACTGCATGTCAACGTGATAATCAGATAAAATTTTCCAGCGATAATCGATAGTTTCATGGCAATGCTCGCGTTGGTTCAAAGGATGAATTCGTAAACCCTTGGTATAAATTACACGAATTCAAGTCATTAGAAACGCTCAATGTCGAACTTGCTTCTAATTTGTGGGAAAAGTTATCTCTTTCGCTCAAAATTTTAGTACGACTTTAATATAGAATATTGAGGTTCGATATTAAATTTATGTTCACATGCACAAGTTGTTCATTTTGCCTTCTAAAATACTTTAATCTGAATCGTGTCCTTTTCTTTCGTCAAAACTTAAGAGTCCTTTCTTAAAATTCATAAATTAAAATGTAGGCAATTTCTGTTAGTGAAGGTCAGATATTGACTGGAGCTAAATGAAAGCGGAGGTGTTATTCCAAGAATGCGGAGCAAGTTTATTATTTAGCAAAGAGTGACATTGTGTTACATATTGGGTGATGAACCAGCGTGGTTGATAATAATTTTCTGCACCCTTGTTGCTTTCAGATCTGAAGAATCGAGGTCTGGAAAAAATCGCTTAGCATCACCCGTCAAGGGTTGATAGAGAGCGTAAATGAGTGTAAATTCCTATTGTAGGAGATTTCTCGCAAGCTGAGCAGTATGATGTCGCGCGCCGCGCTGTTGTCCCACTTTCGTATTGTTTGCGGCGATTGTAATTTATTTAAATAAGTATTAGAGCAGTTTCATTGCCACACATTTTTCAAAAAGCAGATTTTTTAATGCATAAATTTCTAATACAAGAAATATAAGCAAATTACAGTCAAAACAAAAACATTAATAGATTACTAATAATACAGTATTGACAACGAACTTTCGCAGAACAAAAATCATTGTTATTTCAGTGCTCTAATACAATTAGGAAGTCTTTTGCTCTCCACTAAACTTTTAAAACCAATTTTATTTCGCTGGTTGCGTTATTTTCTGCTTTGCCGCTTAACAATCCTGTTATTTTTTGGATATTTTTATGTTGGGAGTGAAACGAACGCAGAGATAGCCACTTGGGAATAAATGGAAGTTTTTACTTGCATGAGTCATCAATAGAGAGCACTAGTATCATTCTTAAGTTATGTAAACTCGCTAACGTCTAGAACTAAGAATCCCTAACGTGCAATATTATTGTGGTGTACTTGTTCATTTATACTCTTAT
>BOPP01000253.1:1169922-1192068 GCA_017312745.1 Gryllus bimaculatus
GCGGCTGGTGGTGGCGTCGTGGCTGCAGCGGGCGGCGCGTGGCGCGGCGAGGTGGCCTGCGCCTCTCCGTCCTCCGTTCTCCTCCTGGAAGCAGGAGATGAAGTTGAGCAGATTCGCTCGGTGGAAGGGCAGCCTAGGCGTCGCTTTACAGCTCCCCTTGTCTTGCCTCTTCCCGTGGTTCTACAGCGCTCGCTGCTCTCGTCCCCGTGAGGGGTAAAGAACAGCCGCGCAAGAGACAACGCGGGCGTCGACGTTGCTGCCTGGCAATGTCAGCCCTAGAAGGGCAGCTACAGTAATGCTCTTTTAGTCCTAAAAAGGACTTGTCTCGGTGTGTCCGGAGCTCTTTCAAGATGCGTCCGTCCTCTGCGGTGGTCACGGAGCGAAATTCCGACAGCCCTCTTGCCCCGTGCTTTGCAGCGCAGTGACGAATTTTTTCGACATTGAAAACGGGGGTGGTGAGTAAGGTAATTAACATTATCACCCACATGCTGATCGGGCACGAGGTCCATGTGGACAAGATCGATGTATTCACGCATAAATTCGTAAAACTGCTCTTTCAAGATCGGATTAGCTTTAAATGTAACCTCAATGCCAAAAATCTTTTCACCGCATTACAGCGAAAAGGCGGCATATTAACGTCATTCTTAAACAATGGATATTGTACAATGTAACGGCCTTGTTCGTTATGAATTGATGCCTGATTTTAACGTTGCAAGACTCGGGCCATCAGGCCCGCTCTTCCGTCTGACCACGCAAATTTCGCTACGCTCCTTTCACCAATTAGTGGAGAAACGAGGTATTGGGCGACGAAACAGGCGATTGAAGATCTTCCATATATTTCAGTACGGTCGGTTTCTGAGTACTGATTACTAGTACTACACAAAGGGCAAGAAGCGACAGGATTGACAACGAAGTTTCTAACCTTAGGTTTGGGCCTTAAAGTTTTAGGAGCTAATTTTCCTTTGCTCGCTTGTCGGTCGTTGTGTTTGCTAAGCCGGTGGCCCTGATGATGGTTGCGATGATGAGGGGCAGCGGTCTGCCCCTTCTCCCCGGCCGCTGGCTCATCAGGCGCTCCAGCTTCTGCACCTGAAATCCGTTTTTTGCAAGGTTGTCATGTAGTCCTTGCAGCGAAAGCTCCAAAGGTATTCCTCGCAGGACATACCTAAGGGTTTTCGCGTTTCCCGTGGAGTGTGTGTGATACTCCACGGCTCTCTCATCCAGGGCGACCAGATGACACAGCGATGCGCCTCTATGGACTCGCACCGGGTCTTTACAGCGTCCTCGCTTGCCACCTCCGCGGTGAGGTCGGCGTCGCCGCCGGCCGATCTTAAGCCTTCGAGGAGGCCGAAAATGTCCGTCACCCCATAGAGAAAGATGGGGGTGGGCGGCGGCGGCGGGGTGGGACGAGCGTGAACACGGCCTCCTCTTCCTCGTCGGAAGAAGCGGCGGGCGTTGATGTGGCTCCGCTTCCTCTTCCTCCTGGAAGCAGAGATATTCTCTAAATATCCGTTAAAATTCAGAGTATATTGCAAGGGTTTTACTATACACAAAAATAAGATGTTTTCGAAAAATAGGATTTCCGGCGCATGATTACAGTAGTTTTCTCTGCCTATGAATTATAGCATGTAAAAAACCTTAACTTCATTAAAATACTATATATTCAGATCGCGGTTCATTCAAGTTTCGTTATGGTAAATTCTTTTCAATTGAATGTTCATTATCAAACAAATGTTCCACGGTCACACACACGCCGGATCATCTCGTGGATTTTTACTATCTGATCTCTAAACATTTTACTTGAATATCCTAGTAGCTTTGAGCATATGCGCTCGATGAATGGGGAACCAAAGCGTTGCTTGGTTCCCCTCGACGTCGTCAGACCTGCGGTTCTACCGCACTCGTCACTCTTCCCCGTGAGGGGTGAAAAATGGCCGCACGGGAGACGACGCTGTTGTTGCAATCGCGGCTCTCGCCCTACGAAGGGGCTGAAAACATGTAGCCCTAAAAAGGGCTGTTTCTTGTAGGCCATACAAGGTCAAGGCTAAACGATTTTGCTCTAGTCCTGAAAAGGTCGTAGTTCAACGGTGAGCGGAGCTCTTCACGGGTGCGTCCGGCCTCCTCGGTCAATGATAATCAATCATGGTATAGCCATGATCCGGCTACGGAGTGGTCTTCTTTAAAAAAAACAAATTAATGACAAACGGAGGGAAGATTTAAAAGTTTATATCTAAATTCTCTGAAAAGTTGTGAAGCTGTAAAATACAGCTTATTTTACGATCTGCTTGAAACTTAGTAGTAATCAGAAAGATCACTTATCTCTCGTAACATCCACCCGGGCTTGCAGGAGCTAGTACAGGAAGCTAAAAAATGCGCATTTCTATTTAACTGATTTATTGAGGTTAAGGATTAAGTGAGCAGGGAGTGTGCCAAATATTTACGATGAGATATTAAGAGAGAAACCCGTGTCAGCTGTACGGCTGAAATAAGTTACCCGCGTAAATTAATGAGAGATAAGCATCCCGCAACCTTAGATGTGACATGCTCTTCCGACTCGCAAGACACCTAACTTGTGGTTATGCACAAGAATATACGATGAACTCTTATAATGCTCCCCATAAGTCAAGGTATGTTTGCCTCGTCCACGTTCCCCAAAACGTCCACGTCCCCCACGTTTTACAAAAACCAACTTACCAAAACGTTCCTCCAAATATTGCTGCAGGAATGCAAAATTGCTGCGATACGTCAAAAATTTGTGTTACCAACGTTTGGTTTATCCAGATTTGACCATATATTTAAATTCAAATTTTCAGTGGTGAATTAAGTTTTTTGAGTTTTGAAAATTCAAAATAGTCGGAAAGTATTTTCGATAGAGATACAAAATACATGTTCATATATACACGATACAAAATCCAAATTATTAAGGTATTGAAAATACGTATTTTAAATACATGTACAATACAGGTATTGAAAATACGTATTTTAAATACATGTATTTTCGATACTTCCCAACACTGTATGCACCCTTACCTGCTGGCCTCACGTTACGTAGTTCATTTTGTCTCAATGGTGATTAAACATTTTTCATCCTTTCACTCACACCATGCCAATTCTAGAGAAGCCAGAAACGACTTCATGTGAAAGCCTGTTAGAGTAGTTTTGTCGTGAAGTCTGTTTTGAAATATGATATACATATTCCTTCCCATAATTTTTTTCAGAATTTTCTATCAGCATTCCTAGCAGGTCTTATATTTTTTATTCTAAATCGCAAGACTTACGAGAATTTTGTTGTAAATCCCAAAAGGTGTATTAACGGATACTTCGAATAAATTTCCCATTTGCTATCCACATGGATTTTAGTATATTCTTTGTATTCTTTTCAGTTTTTCCGATACATACTACCGATATATTAAAATGCTTGCTAACCTTATATTGTTATTGCTAAAATCTGCAGCAGATGCTTAATTTAAATCGCAAGTAGTTATTTTTAGCGGCCGTTGCCAAGAAACCACTGCATGTCAACGTGATAAATCAGAGATAAAATTTTCCAGCGATACATGGATAGTTTCATGGCAATTGCTTCGCGTTGGTTTCCAAAGGATGAATTCGTAAACCCTATTGGTATAAATTACACGAATTCAAGTCCTTAGAAACGCTCATATGTCGAACTTGCTTGCTTACATTTGTGGGAAAAGTTATTCTCTTTCGCTCAAACTATTTTATGTACCCTTTAGATATAGAATATTGTAGAAGGTCTCGCATATTAAATTTGTTCAGCATTGCACCAAGTTTTTCATTTTGCCTTTCTAAAATACTTTAATCCTGTATCGTGTCCTTTCTGTTTCGTCAAAGACTTAAGAACGTCCTTTCTCTATAAATTCATAAAATTAGAAATGTAGGCAAGTTTCTGTTAGTGAAAGGGTAGATATTGACTGGAGCTAAATGAGAAGGCGGAGGTGTTACTTCAAAGAATGCGGAGCAAAGCTTATTATGGTTAGCAAAGTGATCATTGTGTGTACATATGTGATGAACACAGGCGTGGTTGATAATAATTTTCTGCACCCTTGTTGCGTTTCAGATCTGAAGACATCGAGGTCTGGAAGAAATCGCTTGACATCCACTCCGGACCAAGGTTGATAGAGAGCTGTAAATGAGTGTAAATTCCTATTGTAGGAGATTCCTCGCGAAGCTGAGCCAGTATGGATGCGCGCGCCGCGCTGTTGGTCCACACTTTTCGTATTGGTTTTGCGGCGAGTTGTAATTTCCATTTAAAATGAAGTAATTAGAGCAGTTGTCATTGCCAACATTATTTCAAAAGCAGATTTTTAATGCCATAAATTTCCTAATACAAGAAATATAAGCAAATTAACAGTCAAAACAAAAACATTAATAGATTACTAATAATACAGTATGACAACGAAATTTTCGCAGAACAAAAATCATTGTTTAGTTTCAGTGCTCTAATGACAATAGCGAAGTCTTTTGCTCTCACCTAAACTTTCTAAAAACGCAATTTTATCTTCGCTTGGTTGCGTTATTTATGCTGTTGCGGCGCTTACGACATCCTGTTATTTTGTTGGAATATTTTTAGTGTTGGGAGTAGAAACGGAAGGCAGAGATAGCCACTTGGGGTAGATAAATGGAAGTTTTTACTTGCATGAGTCACTCAATAGAGATCACATAGTATCTATTCTTAAAGTATGTAAATCCGCTAACGTCTAGAACGTAAAGAATCCGCTAACGTGACCAATATTATTTGTGCGTGTACTTGTTTCTTATACTCTCTTATACTTAACGATGTCTTTTAATTCACCAAATCTTTCGTTAAAGAGTGTAGCAAGTTCACGACAGTCTTAGAGATATCCCATTTCTTCGACCTGCCCAAAAGCCCTTATTGTTTTGAATCAATGGTAGATGGGGGTGTGTGTTGCTCATCAAGGAGCAATATTGCTGTCACCATTTACGAGGCTGGCTGCATCGAACCACCCGATCTATGAAATTTGCCTTTACCACAGATGTGGAAGGAATTTAGAGACGTCACAATTGCTACTTTTGTTCAACGAAAGTAACAGGAAGATTCAAGTAAATCAAAATTCGCAATTTATCAAAATTTGGAATCTTCAATGAGCACACTTCAACAGTGAGATTCTCTGCAGTTCCAAAACCAACAGAATTGACAATGAAAGATGTACTACGAAATACTTTTCATTTTCATTCTTGTGAAAGTTTATTTTTGTAGAAAAGTGTTATAAACGCTTTCGGAATGATCGGTAATTAAAAGTAACTCAAAGAACTGTCGGGTAAAGGGATAGTTGTTTGTCGTGCCGACATTAAGATTGTCTCTCACTTCACATCCACTTCCCCAGGCTTGGAATGTGTTTGCGGAACTCCAAATTGAAATGAAACTTATACTCGTTGCTGTTGTTTACTGAATCCCGAAAAAAGGCATTTTATCAGTTAGATACGTTTCGCAGTTCATTGATTAATATCAAGGTAATTTCTGGAGCGATTTCAATTGCGCCGTGAAGGCACCGCTCACAAACTCGGTCGAAACATTAATCGACTCTGAATTCGTATAGTTAAGATATTAAAATTTGGTCCTCGCGTATCATTGAGATGAAACTTAGATCACGCGATTATCAGACAAGACAGAAATATTAATGTGCGGTCGAATGCCTATTCGGAGAGTATGAAAGCATGAAGCGAATGCAGTGTTTAAGCGCTCTGACAAGACGTTTATAAGCAAACGCCCCTGAATAGTAAAGTTGAAATTTCAACCCGGCTCCACGTGTGGACTACTAGTGAATTAAAGATATTCATACGGGATCGCCACTCAGCATTCCGTCGTTTCAGGTCTAATAAAACTGCTGAAAATCAAAGTGCGTTCATGAAGTTAAGAAATTCTGTAAAACAAAATAATTAGAAATGCGACAATTCAATATTATGGTCTTTGTAGCCAAAACTATCACAAACCGTTTTGAAACGCTGAGAGACCTCGGGTTCGCGAAAACAAATTCCTTTTGCAGTTCGTGTCGAAATAGCCTTGGATGACATTAACTAATTTGTAATATATTTCGTTTGATATAGGGTTCTATTGGTTTTGAAATATTTACTCTTGTAATCAATTCACTTTGTCAGGGATAAATTTTATTTTCATAGATGAAAACAACATTCCTAGATCACAAAGTAAGCAAGATTGTTCTTTAACTAAAATTAAATGATGACTCCTATGGCGTCACATCCACACAATCGAATTTAATTTTTATCCATCAAGAAGTCAGACATTTAATTTAATTTCCAATGGAAATGGGGAGACTTTTCTCTAGTGTGGAAGCTTGCACATGTTCGACACTATCCAAAATCTGAACTGAACCTCGGCGTCCTGAAATTATCGCCCAATTAGCATATTACAGTTTCAAAAGTTGGGGGAGAATGTCCGCAAACTGATCGTAAAACACTTATCAGATTCAGATCTACTCAAGAATATTCAATCCAACTTGTCAACTACTTCTTTCATAAATCCTCTAAATTTTAGAAATACTAGGTACTCTGTATTCCAAAAATCAAAACCAATCATTGCAATAGTTTGCAATTACTATAGCCGAGAGTGGATTAAATTGCTTTGCAACATTAAAATCTGTTCCTCATTAGCAGGTTTCTTAAAACCCTGAATGAATTTCTCACAAAGTTAGAATACATCATTTTACAATTCAAACAATCGTAGATTACCGGATGTCAATTCATCACTATGCCAGTTTGGCACTTCTAAGGTAAAGGCAACAAACGAATTATGGTTTTAGAAATAACATTATTTTTTTTTATTAACTGTTTGATTCTGCCGGAACTGTTTAATTTGTAGGTACAGAGGTGAATTTAAGAAAGACGTGGACTGTACAGCATGGGAAACGGCTGAGGGAAACATTTCAATCACCTGTTACATTTTAGCTTAGCTTGCCATTGTATTTGGAAACAGCCTGCCTGGCGAATTTTTCCTGTCTAGCGAGCTTTCCTCCAGGGTCGAGCGGCGGTTGAGGTAAGTTTAAATTAATAGATAACCGTCGCTCGGAGTGACTACTAGTGCCGCGTAAGGCGCAGTTATGTGGAGCACATAATAATGTTTACTGAAATCAAATTTGTCATTTTAAGTCTTTATATTTAAAATGCTTAAATAACAATATTTGCATATTTTGTATATGTTAAACCCGTGATATATTTTTTTAAGTTCTTTAGTGTTGGTTTTCAAGTAAGCTATAGACTTGTAGACTATATTACATACAGACTAATTAGTATAATATATTTGATACGTGATTAGGCGGAAGAACGGGCCTTACATCACGAGATTCGCCATATCAATAAAGCCAGTGTTTATATTTTAATTTATACAGAATGTTCGGGGAGAAAACATTGAAACTAAGCTCTTAGACAACTTTCAACATATTGGTCTAATTACTACTTGATATTCTGAATTTCGGAGCCGCAATAAGCATTCAAAAGTCGGTTTGAAAATAGTTCTGGGGGGACAATTTACATCGCAAAAGAATTAACACTCCAGAAACTTTTTTTTACTATTTACAAAAGAAATGAATATAATTGTTCAGAAAGAAAAGCATCCAATTTACACAATTCAACTGCTGTTACATTTGTTAATTTTTTCTTAGCTATACTCCTTCGCTATCAGAAGCGTGTAAGTTAACTACTTGGGAGCAAACGAGAGGAAAGCGTAGATGTCCCTGGCTATATTTATGGAGAATCAGAATTACGTACCCTTCACTGTTGGTTTAAAAGTTGAATAGTGCTCTGGAAGTAGCTGATTTGAATCCTTGTACTATTACAATGGTTGCACAGTTCTTAAGTATCGACGTGATTTGTAGTAGAGCTTGCATTTCAAAATTTGTATCTTACAACACTGAAGGTCCTAAATTGTAGGATTACTCATTATTTCATATGATTGCTATCAATGGATTTAACGCTGTAGCATAAAATCTAGTTAACTTCAAAATTGTCTGCTACCACCATTCACTGATTGTATGGCTTATGAAGTGGGTTGCCTCCAGAAAAACCTCTTCAGACCAAGGCTCACATCTTCTCTGGATACTAAGACTGGCAGGCAAACTTTGCATAAGAAACGAAATACTGGAAGCTACAACTAAATTAATGAACATGCCATGGGGGCTGGAAGTGAAGGCGATTGGTATTCACTTCAGAGAAATACCTTCAGAATAAAAAATCTTGGCAATGAAGATAATTGTTATTCAAGAAAATTGGGTAGATCGGATACACAAATAAACCTAGTCCTCATCTTCCTAGATCACCATCCTTCTGCTCTTCCGGCGAACTATCTCCAGTTCTGTTAGAAGACACTCAAGAAATAAACGTTTTCTACAAAGTTTTTGGTGTTTTGAATTATCTTATTCCTTTATATGCTATTTTTCGAACTAACAGAAGCACTTAAGTGTACATAGGACTTCTAAAATTTCTTAAAGAATGGAAATTACCTGTAGTCTTTTAACATAGTTGGATTTCAATTTTGCAAGATATTTGTTTGCTATAAATTAGGGGATACATTTTTAAGATAGATCTTTTATTATGACGATGAATTATTGCATTGGATACGAAGTTAATTTCACTGGTTACATCAATCAAAGTTGTGATAATGTTTTAAAATAATTGTTAAAACATTCCAATGCAAGGATGAGTTGCGTTGATGTAATGTTATTGAACGTTTTAAAAATTCTCCTTATTGTCAAAAATCATTAGCCATCTGATAATCAAAAACCATCCATTTACTTTTGTGCTCAATTATCATGTCCTGACATGTTTTTACGCATTTTTTGTTTACAATAGAATACATTTGAAATAAATTTTATTAAGCATGGGTTCAAGGATCCAATATTCATTCTGCACTAAAAAAATTGTTTCCTTCTTCCTTACGTGACACAAGTCCATGTGTATCAGCTACTCGACGTGCGACATGAATTATAACCAGTTTTCCGTTTTTTTTCAATCCGTTTCGAATTTATTTCTGTTTAGTATGTGTCCGTAACTGAACTTGGCTAGCGTCACCGCCAAACTATCAGTTTCGTATATTTTATTCCTGGAGTTGAGAGCGCAGAGTAGAAAGTTTCTGTATTACAACCTGCCAATTCTTTCATGGTTTCGTTCAGAGATGATCTCACGACAATTACGACAATTTTTATTGTAAGATGTATATTAAACATTTCAAAAACCTTTACAACTGAACATTTAATTCCCCCAGAGAGAACTGATGTAATTTCTTCTTAAAATACTGCAAGTAGCGTTTCCAGGACCCTTATGCAAACGTTTGGAATTTGGAAAATGTCTAGGCGCCACCTCCCTAGTTAAAGATGCATTACACTTACGGGACGTGACTAATATTTGACGTGTGCCAGGACAGTGCCAGGAATCGCTAATAATCAAGGAAATACGCCTTGCCTCACACCATGAAAATATAGGCAACCAACGTCACGGATAACGAGTCTCATGGGATTTCGAGAGTAGAGTAACCTCGCGTCTCAGGAAATTACCGATTAGCGGCTTCAGTTGGAGTTCGTTTTCTGTTATAACTGTTTATTTGAATGTAGGTAATCGAATTGTGGATCCTTTACACACGAGTATACTCGTCGGCAAATAGGGAGTCTAAAATTCTTCAAATTTCGAGGATAAAAAGAGCGAAGTTTACTTTCGTGATAACAAACTAAAATTACTTCATTTACAATTAGTGGAAATACGCCCACATTCAAATTGAAAATCTTGGTTGTTACTTACAATATCATTTTATGTGCAAATAATTTTAATAGGATGTTACAATTTGTGAAATTATTTGCAAATAAACTAAGATTCTTTAGTACAAACGTAGTTTGCCCGAAATGTCTGCACAATACATTTAAACTCAATTCTTTTGAATTCATATTCTTCTGATAACATTTTTGATATGATAATTTTTCGGTAAAATGTTTAATTTTTAGTTGAGCACAATATTAGTCATTTTTACAACTTGTTTTTTAATACATTTTCTTCCCTTAAAGGGAATGAGCAACAAATACCCATTAATTTGAAAATTATATCACTCGACTTTTCGACATATACTTATTGTTTTGTGATAAGCTTCCTAGTTATGGTAGGATAAATTCTATGTCCTTTCACTACTAATAAGCAAGTTATTGTAATACATTCTTTCTTATTCACAAACTTAACTTATTAAAATATCTTGAATAATTTTGCCAATTGTTTAGTATATTTTAACAATTAGTAAGATGGTTTAAAGGGTGCATAAAACTGTCAAATGTTATTTAAATGGCCTTAAAATGTAAAGGTTGGATGGAACAATCTATTTGTTGATGAAATTACTCAGACATCGATCTCAGGTCTAATGTTAATCGCCCTTCATACACGGAAAATCACTAAGGAACTTTGCGACTTACAACAAAGTCTCAAAAGGTGCTTCTAAAACAATTGTCAGCCATTTATAAGTCACTGAAAACTCCCGGCAAGTACAAGCAAGTGATGTACTTTCTAGGATGTATTTGGTAGAGACCTCACAGACAACTTTTACCTACTCATTGAATACTGTGAAGCTTGCATTCACAAATATTTGTAAATGCGGAGATTCCAATGTTAATGCAATATTTGCAAACATATTCCCTTAGTTTGCCTGTAAGTATTGCAAGGAAGTAATTAATGAGAGGTACAAATAAAAGATTTTTAATATTGGAATTTTGTTTGATGGAACTTAATTAAGAATGTATGTGTATTGTCTGTAAGTGCTGGGATGCTGAATAGTCATCGGGCAGTGAAAGCAGAGCTTGTGGTTGCAGAAGACTCCAGAGCTACTGAAGGAGTTGCCTATGAGCAATGGAATATAAGCGATCGGTTGCAATGTTGGCTCTTCTATATGTAACCTGAGGGAAGAAGTTATAAGTCAAATAACAATGTTCAATACCACAGAATTGAAATATTAGATAACTGCAATAATTTAAGAAAATATTTGCAACCAATTTTTCTGTTTGGCTGCTTTAGAAAACAACAAAATAGTACTGGTAAGCGGTAGAGAAACATTAAATTCTGACTGGATATTAACAGAAATTGTCATACTTTTTTTTTTTACAGAATCGTCTACTGAACATCCACCTTGAAACACCAAAATTGAAAAGCAGAGACACATCCAGAAAAGAAAATTATCTTCAATAAATGAGGATCTTCTTTTAGAAATGTTGAGAGGGGATGATCAATATTTAATTTCAGTTTAGCTTGCGGTGCCTAGTAATGATTTCCTGCCTTTCCAACAATGTGATTAATTTATGCTGCTTCATGGTATTAATCACCATTGGATTGTAATGGCTCTGCACTCCCAAATTGATGTGGTTACTAATGTTTTTCTCTTTTCCCCATTTAACTCAGTGACGAAATGAAATTATGGAGCAAAATGCTTTGTTGTACAATTCAAGATATGGTGCTCCTTGGTTTGGCAAGGGTAAATGCCAAAAATTGGGAAGTCATTACTGAAAAAGTGCGTGTTCATGCCAATGAACTTACACCATTGCCACATTTTATGATTTATCAGTGTTGACCAGTGAAAGTTTGTGAAGGCATCACCGCAAACATTTAACAGGCTATTGTTGATTCGCTTTGACTGTAATATTCTATTTTCTTCCGAATGGGAGGTCACTAACTCATTATCTTGTGATTAGATGATTGTTCTTATTAGTGTTTTGTTCTATATATTAAGGTTTAATGTTAATGTTTATCCTTGGACAATCAAGTAAATTTGGCAGTTTCAAGCATGCATTTGCCTGGGAGTACTAAGATGCCCTGAGTGTAAATTCGAATTTCTGTTCGAAGGATGCAGTCACTAAGATACTCTGAGCTGAAATACCTTCAACCTTATTCCTTAAATTATGTTTTGGGTTTTTAATTGGGATTTATCACAACAATCAGTAGTAATGTAATACCAATCACTTTTCTCGGTGCATTATATTCGTTTCTAAATTTGAACTATTATTTGATCACACTGTGGCCTTTGATTTGCTGTTTTGTGTAATTGCCTAATGTAACAATTTAATTTTGTTTTGCAATTTGTAATTTAATCATTTATCTACTATATTAATTTCTAATTTTGCTTATTGTAACATATCAGTATCATTTTATTACATTTTGATTTGTAGTTATTACTTTTAAGTAATTTCACGCAAATAACTTTTTGTACTCTATATCTAATTTTACTGATTGTAGCAAATGTTTTTTTATGATCTACGAATTGTAATTGTGATTTCTCACTATTCTGTAGTAATTTGATGTCAATCTTTTTTTCTGTATTCATTTCTAAATGTTCATGGTTATTACATTATTTTAATTTAATAAAACAATTAGTAGTATTCATTCCCAATGTTTCATTTAACCTTTATAACCTTTCGTTTAATAAATTAAAATCAATTGTTTTTTTTATGCTTGTTCTCACATCAAACGTTTTAGAGTACACATTTGTGCATATTATGGCTTGCTTAGACTTGTTTTTCATTTATACTGAAACTACCTCGAAACTACTTTTTTATTGCTACTGTGAATTCCAAATTCAGTGGTGGTAAAATTGTTCCAAATACACATACTTTCTTAATACGCTGTGAAGATAGACAGTTGCTGTACAGATAGTTGCTTAATGCGACGATGAGTGTGCCAAGTTACAAAGTTCGCGACTCCAGTGTTACGAGGTGGCTTCGAATGGCGGGCGCGGTGTTCGTGGAAGCCGGTGAGGGTCACTTGGCTGCCGCGTGAGGAGCGCCTTGCCGGCCCCGCCCTCGCCGCCGCCCGCGCCGCTGCCCTCGCCGCCACTCCGCCGCGCACAGCGCCGCCGCCAGCAGCAGCCCCGCAGCGAGCAGCTGCAGCGGCGGCGCGGCGTGGGCGAGGCCCAGCGGCTGCGAGCGGGCCACGTCGAGCGCCAGGCTGCGGGTCTGAGCGCTGCCCTCGGCAGAAGTGCTGCAGGTCCCTGCCTGCGGGAGCCACGGCCGCAACGTGCGGCAGAGCAGGCGCCGTTTGCGCTGGAAGTCTCTGCGCCAGTGCGGCTGCAGCCCCGCAGCGTTCATCTGCCCCAGCAGCGAGTTCACCTCCTCGGCGAACGGCCAGTTCCTGCGCACAACGCGGCCCTTGAGACATGGGGACCGAACATTTAGATCAGGGCTTCCCAGTGGGTCGATATCGACCCCGTTGGATCTATAAAATATCGAATGGGGAGATGAGGGGTCTGTAGATGAACATGAACCGGTGATATATACGTATAAATAATATTCCATTGGTTACAAAAAAAAATATTTCGTTAACAAATGAATGATGAATTTATCTGACAAAGAGAAACAAATTATATAAGCCGATCCGGTGGCCGAGATCGCTAAGGCAATAGTGCCGTAGTGAACTCGGACCGAAGGATCGCGGGTTCGAGTCCCGCCTCGGGCATGGTTGTATTGTGTTTCGTCCTTTCACCCTCTATCATTATAGTGTCAACCCACAGTAACCATACCCTTACAAGCAATAGTGGTCGCTAATGACCTAGTAGTTGATGCGACCTTGAATTTAAAAAAAATATATAAATTAAAAGTTTGCTCTTCTTTCGTTCCGGTCATTGATCCCGAGGATAATGGCGATCATGCAATTGGTGCACCGCAGGTCTCCAAAATAAAGGGCCCATAAAAAGGCCCTCGCGGAGATATCTCCAAAAAATAAATGATTTTGCTCTCTGTTTGTTTTCTCCATTGCAGCTGCCATATTGCATTAGATTTAAAGCCTGTATTAAATTTAAGGGGAGAGAGTACTATGAAATTATCAATTTTTGTTTTGTCCCTAAATAAACAGTACACGCCTTGCTCCTCCTTAAAATATTATGCTTTCTTTTGGGACGCATGGAAGTGTCTTTAATTCTTGTTTAAATTTCCTGGTTTCCTGGCCCATGAGCCACGCCCCATTTTTTGACACTTCATACAATTATGGCTATTTTTTTCGTAATTTTATACTCGTGTAATGTTAATAAGTTATTGAAACATGCTCTTGTTTATACATTTGGTAGAATTCCTCTTTTCCGTTGAAGGAAGTGATACAGAATACGAAACAGGAATGTTCTTAGTAGAGCAGTGGCAAATACACACTTTTCAAGTGGCGTTTTCCGAAAATGTACTTATTTTAAAATTAATATACCTTTACTCCAACTATTATTCGCGATTTTTTCAAATTTACAGTATACATTATCAACAGTATAAGCAATAAATTTACATTCTATATAAAGATTCTGCAAAAGTAAAAAATGTTTCTACAAAATGCTGTAAAGCATTAGGGCCAAATTTATAATTGAACAAGTACTAATTATTTCTTAATCAACCTCTACGTATGTGAAATGTCAAAATATTCTAGTTAACCATTCTCTAGAAAATATACATCAATAATAGCAAATTTAACATTGATTTTATACATAGTAACCTCTCCCTCAAAACTATTACTAATTTGAAGTGTAATGCTGATATCGATCCGATATGGAATTCCTGCACTGCGGCATTCCAGAGCTTTGCTGGGCAATAGCTTGGTATGTTTAGGAAACTCAAAAAATTTAACTATGTATTCACCACGAAATTGTATTGTGGAGAAAAGGAGCGAATTTGTAATTTATAATTGTGTGTTCTATATTAGAAGAAATACTCCTTGCAATACGTTAGATGTGTTATGAACATTTAAAAGCGCTCGACATTTTGTCACTACAGCACAACAATTAATAGCAGCTAGAAACTCAGTTACTCAGAAGTAGAAGGTTCTTCTATTAATGAAAATGTTGATATTTACCAAAATGATGTACGAAATTAACTTTAGGACGATGTACGAAATTAACTTTAGGACGTAACGAGTTCGTACAATTCTTTGGCTAATGATTATAACATATTATAGAAAATACGTTTTTTTTTCACTTCTCAGTGATTGGTTTATTGAGAGGTAGCGTTTCGAAGGGAAGGGGGAAAGGGAGAAGAAGGGGTATGGGGTCAGATCGTGAAGGAACGCACGGCTTATAGAAGTAGTTGTCCCTGTAGACGGAGAGAAAAAGCGGGAGATGGAGAGGGAAGGATAGGAATGGAGACAGATCGAGAAGGCACCATAGGGTTGTAGTGCTTTGGAAGAACAAAATGGAAGATGCAAATAATTTAATATTAAGAAACAATTTGACGAAACATTCTGGTTTCTCACTTTCGTGTAATAAGGAGCTCCATGGTGCTATGTAGTTTAGTGTCCATGGGTCGATACTTTTCCCAGCTGGAGTCGCACGCGGCCAGTTCGCTGAACTGATCTTCCTTCAAAATGACTGCAAAGCGCTCGTTGCGCCTAGCGAGAAGGCTCAATTCGTGCCAGTCAGTGAACCTTTGCGGAAGGTTGGAAGCCTTGATGCGATGGGCCGTTTCTTCTGCCGAAAGGCCGAGTAGACGCGGGAAAATAAATACTAGCCTATCTTTGAAGCTGAGCGCCAAGACTAAAATTTTGGAATTGGCGAGTTGCTCAAAGGTGTTAATTTCTGCGAGATGAGGCGGATCTGCCATCAGCGTAAACATATGACCCTGAAGAAAGAGAAAGAGTTGTTAATACATATTTCACCTGAAATTTCAACATATTTTTCATGAAAATGTACATTCTATTGAACCAGAGGGCCTTTTTTCAATCAAAATCTTTACTGCATTCATTACTGTTAATTATGCAAAACAGAATTTGAATTTAGTTGAATCTAGCAGATGTTAAAGTTTAGATCTGTAAGTTATTGTAATCTTAAGGCGGGGAATCACACAGCATCCTTACAAGGAATATGCGTATATCACTGTTTGTTGACAAAAATAGTTCGCGATGTATTATTATTCGAACTGAAGGAATGTTAGTTTACCATCGGAAAGCATTAAATTTGGGAATATTTAACACGAATTGAAAATATTTCATTCGAAAACCACACTGACCAATTCATTCAATATACACATATTACTCTATTTATTTCTCTGCAGCAATTGAAATGTGGTGAGTTCATGCTATTGTGTGAGATACATTGAAAGTATTCGATGTACCTTGAGGTACGTGTTTCTAAAAAATAAGTACAGTTCTATTACAACAGAATAAGATCCACTGCCGTGCATCTAAAAATATCAATCTTGAAGATGTGCAAAGACAGTGTCAAACCACCTTGTCATAGCGTTAATTAGCGAAAGTCTTTTAATAGCAAAGGCTTATTTTTCAATGGACTTGTAACATCCTTTCGACAAACAACACTATGGAAAATGAGTCATGTAACTCATGTATTGTGTGTCATACACACACAATTATGGGAGATGAATGCGCTGGTCTCGGATCCAACTGAAGCGATAATGGACTGGAGATGGTTATGTTTAGATACTTGAAGACCATTTCCAACCATTCATGTATTTCATGTTCCCAAAAAACGATGCAATTTTTATGGACAATGAGTCATGTCACCGAGCCACAATTGTTCCTGATTGGCTTGAAGAAACTTGCGGACCCTACCATCAGTGATCGAATGGTTTGGCCACCTAGATCGACCAACATACTTTCCATTGAACATTTATGGAACGTAATCGAGAGGACAGTTCGTATTTAAAATATTGCAGCGCCAACAATTTCGCAATTATGGTCGCTATAGAGGTAGAATGGCTCAATATTTCTGCAGGGGACTTCCAATGACTTGTTCCATGCCACGTAGAGTTGCTGCACTTTGTCGAACAAGAGGATATCCGATACGATGCATTCTTGGCTATCCGGAATGAGCCGCATCTCGGTCACAAGCCGAGAAAAGCCTTTTCGCGGCTCATCCCGGATAGCCAAGAATGCATTGACTCCGGCCGCGAAAGCCTACAAACGCATCCGATACGATATTAGGGGCAGCAGTATAGCTCTGAAGAAGGCCACAGCAAGATGGCCGAAACGTCAGTCCAGTTAACTGAGACGCGGCAAATCCCGGATAGCCAAGAATACACGATATTAGGGGGTATTCCATGGCTTTCGCCACCTCAGTGTATAATGCAAGGAAGTACGCGATATAGCATCAGTCGATACCCTCATAGTTGGGGGTGCCTTCCATGCACCTGGTAGAGCGCCACGAGCACGATGCCGGAGGCGAGGAGCGGGCCGGCCAGCTGCAGGCGCTGCGGCGTGGCGCGCACCCTGTCCTGCGGGGCGCCCCCGCACGAGGAGAAGGCGCGCAGCGCGGCGGCGGCGCTGGCGGCCAGCGACTCGCCCGCCACCGCGCGCCACGCCAGCGCCCACGCCGCCCCCGCCGCCGCCACGGCCGCCCACAGCGCGGGCGGGAACACCCGCAGCAGCAGCGACCACAGCGGCAGCGGCCCGGCGCGTGGCACCACCACCACGATGGCCGAGTCCACGGCGCTGGCCGCCAGCACGTCCACGCTCCAGTGCGTCGAGCCAAGGACGACCATGGTGTAAGGCAGGAACTCGATTTTGCCGCGGATCAGGGCCCCGTACCCCAGATCGAGTTTATACATGTCTTTATTGCCGTTTTCTTCGACGGTGGATATCTGGAAGATCGAATATTATTTGGATAGTGGGAAAGCGGAATCAAATATTCGAAATGCTATTATATTAAATGTGAAAGGAGAGGTGATGAAAGAGTGAGGTGAACCTGGCCGTTTCCTACTCACTTCCGAGTCGATTTGAGAAAGTAGTTCAGAGCTCTGCTTCCAGAGCGCGTGGATGCGCTCGCCCACCGCCTCCAGCAGGCGGAAACGCTCCCCCTCCAGCTTCCCCGGCAAGCCGTACTCGTCGAGCTCGACGACGCCGCTGTGCAGGTCGTAGGTGTAGAAGGTGTTCATGGCAATTTTGTGCTTTTCCTAGGCATATGACGGACAGAAGCAGTCACAATTGTTTCAAGGGCTGTGCTGCTATTTATTTGTTTAAGGTCAAAAAAGTGCAATGTTATGAGCAAGAAGTAAAATCCCTGTATGTTTTCTAGAGATACGTTGTCCCTACTCAGACTACATTCAATTAGAGTTAGTAACAAGTGTTTCTGTCAAAATTTGAAAACACGATTTCACTTCCTTATTATAGACAAATTAGAAACATATTTTGGCTCTTACCTCAGAATGCAACCTACTTTAAGGAATTCACTCACTACCGTGATTACACGAACTTTAAGGAAATTTGATTATATTGATTTCTAGACATCGGATTTTAATACACTAAAAACGTACGTTTTAGTTTAAAAAGCAGGTTAAAGGTTAGGTTAAAGGCACTAATTTATTTTCAATACGCACCGCAAAAGGCATTAAAAACTTAAAATTGGAGGGGGAAAACAGGAATATATTTCACTGTACTAGAATTAAAAATTAGCCAATACCAAAACAGAATGTAACACGATAGAATATACTATTAATGAATAATTAATGACTGAGAAACGTTGGCATCTCAAAAGGATTGAGCTCGGTTACTACACTTAGAGGCACTGACGAAGTACTTCGCTTGGTGCACCCAACTGCGGGCAAACGAAGACGCACCTCACGCCTGTTACAGATGGGCTTTCATTGAGCACTTCCCAGAAGAACGTCTTCCGCAAAAAGATATCACTATCGGAAGTGGGAATCATGCCCTTGCCCTCTAAGACACAAGTGTTTTTCTTAGGTTGCGAATCGGCGCACAGCACTCACGTAAGCGCCCACCGCTCAAACAAGTGCCCAGAGACCCGTATACGTACGTATATACGTAGGATAGGGAACGTTATGTAATGCTGCGGAAAATAGATTTCCAGATTTTAACGGAAATACACGTTTAGGGGTTCCCTGATACCGAAAAAGTGTTCTGTTAACGCCCGTCTGTCTGTCCGCCTGTCCGACCGTCAGTGAACACCACTAGCGCCTAACCCTTCCGTAGGATTTTTTCCAAACTGGCGAAACCCCTGTCCAACTGGCTTGATCCAAAGATTTGAGATTTAAATATGGAGGGAGCTTTACATGATGACCCACGGACATTTTCAAAATTATTATTTCAATCATTATTTCTAAAAAAGGCTCCAAATTTTTCTTTAAATTTCTGGTAAGAATATAGTAAAATTCACATATAAAGGTGACATCGATCTGATTTTCAGGTTTAAATCTAAATTTTCAAAAATTTCAAAATTTCTTATTTTTGGGGCGTCTACCTACAACTACAAAATTGAAGGTAGAGATTTTTCCTTCAAACAAAATGTGTACAGAGTTTTTTCATCAAGGTCAGGTACATTTTTTGAAAATTTTGGTAGTTTTCGGGCAATATTTCTTGCAATATATGCAATTTCTAAAAAATACAAACAAGATTATCCTAAAACCGGTTTTAATTTTTTTCCTTAAAGTTTTGGTAGGGATAGTTCTAAACGTACTATATACGGTGACATTAACGCCATACTTCTCTATTCTTTTGTTTTCTTTTTTTAAAAATTACAACAATGTATGTTTTGCCTCTTGCGTCGTTTATATATTAGAGGTAATTTGTCCACATTATTGTATTTAGGAGTGCATGTGCTTCAAATAATGTCATATAATTTTTTTCGAAAAATAACCGTACTCTTCTCTGTGAAAACTAATTCAAAATTCCGCATTTTGAGAAAGGCTCAAACGCCATTTTCTAAACATCAGCTCCTAATTTTTTCCTCAAACTTTTCGAACAGATAGTGCTAATTTCACTCTTTAATATGGAATAAATTTTATTTCGGGGCATTTTTTTTGTGATTAAAAAATTACACAAATGTAATTTTTTGAAAGATTGTTCACGCCGTTAAAATGCACGTTCCCAGCGATTTGTAAGCATTATTGTATTTATGAGTTACAATACTTAAAAATGGACTTCAAATGAAGTTCTTCGAAAACTCAAAAATGTTCTGTGAAAAAAGCTTCGAATTTTCAGTAGCGTTTGAGCGCCATTTTCATTAAAATGGCTACAAATATTTCTAAAAAATTTGTAATTTAGATCGAGGTTTTACTGTTCTTTAATATTCATTAAGTAATATTACCGTTCTGTTATTAGGAAACCGAACAATTAAGTGTTTTTTTAAAGTGTACTTTGGGCGGCGATAGATGGCAACTGGTAAGAGCATGTGGCAAGTTCGTGTAGCTAACTGAGACCAAAGGAAATAGAAAATTAATACGGGACCAAAAATGCAAAACGGCAAAATGAAAATTCGTGAGAATGTTAAGTTTTCCAAATTCATATACATATTTTAATTGTCTTTAAATTTCCATTGATTAATGTCACCATGACGTCAAGATTACGTCACGACCACGTGAAAATCTTTTTGTAATTGTTTAAATTTGTTCATATTGTCAGCAGTATTGCACGAAAACAACTAACATTTTCCAAAAAATGTACATGACCTTTATTAAAGAACTCACTATGGAGAACAAATTGTATTTGAAGGAAAAATCTCTATCTTTAATTCTGAAGTTGTAGGAAGATATCGAAGAACAATCATGTTTTGAAATTTTCGAAAATATCGAAAATTTCGAGTTAAGCGTGAAAATCGGACCTATACTATTTTTATAAGTATATATTAATCTATTCTTAGACGAAATTTAAAGAAAAAGTTTGGGGCCGTTTTTGAGTAAGTTTTGAGAAGGTCCTTGGGCTTCATATAAACTATCCGCAAATTTGAAGACTGTTTTTCAAAATTACAATGTTTTGACTCGTGCCAGATGGACAGAGGTTTCTTTAATTTTTGGTTTATGCGCTAGAAATGTCCACAGACACCAGACGGACGGACGGAAACCAGACGTTCGGAGGGCGGCGAGGGGAGAACGGAGAGTGGTGAGGGGAGAATGGAGGGTGGTGAGGGGAAAACGGAGTATGGCGTGGGGAGAGTGGAGGGTGGTGATGGGAGAATGGAGGGGGGAAGGAAGAGCGAGGGTGGCGAGGGGAGAATGGCGGGTGGCGAGGGGAGAAGGGAGGGTGGCGAGGGGAGAATGGAAGATGGACAGAGGTTTTTTTAATTTTGTTTATGCGCAGAAATGTTCCACACGACACCAGACGACGACGGTAACAGACATTCGGAAGGGCGGACAGAGGGGAGAACGGATACTGTGAGGGAATGGAGAGGTGGCGAGGGGAGAGATGAAGGACGGCGAGGGGAGAATGGAGGGGCGAAGGAAAGACGAGATTGCGAGGAGAGAATGGAGGGTGGCCGAGGAGGAAGGAGGAGGCGAGAGAGAATGGAGGGGCCGAAGGCAAGAGCGAGGTCAGAGGGGAGATGGTGAGGGTGGCGAGGGGAGAATGGAAGAGGCCGAGGGAGAATGGCGAGGCAGGCGAGGGGCAGTGAGAGTGGCGAGGCTGAGAAGAGGAGGCGAGGGCGAGTAAGTGGCGAGGGGGAGAATGGAGGGTTGGCGAGAGGAGAATTGGGAGGGGCGAAGAAGAGCGAGGGTGCGCGAGGGAGATGGGGGTGGGAGGGAGAATGGAAGCCAGGCCGAGGGGAGATGAGGGAGGCGACGCGAAGTGGCGAGAGTGGAGGCTGGCAGGGCGAGAATGGGAGGGGGCAGAAGATGCGAGTGGTGGCGAGGAGAATGGAGGGTTGGCGAGGGGAGAAGGTTACGAGGGGAATGGAGGGCGAAGGAAGAGCGGGTGGAGGGAGTGCAGGGAGAGGGAGGCAGAGTGGAATGGAGGTGTGCGAGCGGGCGAAGGTGGGGCGGCGAGGGGATGAGGGGCGAGGGAGAATGGAGTGCAGCGTGAGGGGAGAATGAGAGGCGAAGCGAGGAAGTCGACGGCGAGATGAGGTGGCGAGGGGAGACATGGAGGCGTGGCGAGGAGATGATGAGCAGTGCGAGAGGAAGAATGGAGGGATGGCGAGGGAATGCCGAGGGTGGCAAGAGGCGGAGAAGAAGAAGGTGGCGAGGGGAATCAGGGTGGCGAGGGAGGCTTGAGCACCTTGGCCCGCTCGGACGCCGCGGGCGTTTTGTAGCAGGCGCCCCCGCGCACCCGCGGCGGGCGTTGGGGGCGAAGGCGCGCACCGTCCCCACCTCCCAGCCGCCGCGCCCCGCCCGCGCCCGCGGCGCCCTCGCGCCAGAGCAGCAGCCAGCGAAACGCTGTGCACCACCACAAGCGTGGGCGGCAGCGCGTCGGCCGCCTCCGACCCCGCCCTCT
>BOPP01000253.1:1197951-1242827 GCA_017312745.1 Gryllus bimaculatus
CGGCGAAGCGCCCAGCGCGCGCCACGCCCCCTGCGCACAAGCCAAAAGCGCGCCGAACGGCTGTCTTTCCTCACCTTGTTCTTTTTCTCTCTTTTACAGATCAGCCATGGAAGTCCGAAAGGATAGGAATGGCTACACAGCAGGGAAGTGTGGCGGCATTGCACACTGCGGCCACACTGAACTGCGCTGCAAAGCTGCGGGTGCCCCCTGGACACGGGGAATGGCAGTTACCCTTCCTGTGGGAGAACTAGGGTGCTGCAGAATGGCACACACTTTCCCATATTAGTTTCTGATTCCTTTGGTCTTCGCTAGCTAGTCGGACTTGCCATGTTATTTTGCCAGCTGCCATCTAACGCCGTTCAAAGTACGTATTCTTGACATTATCTATTGTTTTCGGTTTACTTATAGTATACCCGAAATATTGTTTTAAGAATATAAAAGATATATTATGTTCTTTTATATTCTTAGAACAATATTAGCCGACAACGAGGCGTCACCCGGACAGCTAAGAAGTCATCAACTCGAGCCGCCTACGTGTACAAGTTTTCTAGATATTTTTAAAACAGCTAAGATTAGGCCCCTTTTGAAATAAGGCAAGAAAAATGAAATTCAAAATTATCGGCCAAATTTTCTTTGTTGGTTTTTTTAAACAGAGACTTTTTTTGCATACGAATGGAAATATCTCTTAGTAAAGACGACGGGTTTTCAGATTGCCAACATGGGTTTGGAAAAACCAATATCTACGGAAAAAGCCACATTTTCTTATCTTAAAGATGTCGCCTCATACATGGATCAAAACGAAGCACCTATTGGAATTTTTTAGATCTTTCAAGAGCTTTTGACGTCATTGATCATAACATTTTACGCTCAAAATTACCTTTGTATGGAATTCGTGGTGTTGCTCTAGATTGGTTATGTTCGTACCTTAAACAACGATCTCAGAGAGTATAAATACCTTGTGAGAGCGTAGGCTTCCGCGGCTGGAGTCAGTATTTACTTTACTATAGAAATACCTTACTGGAATAATGGAACATTATGTACACACCTTTCTGATTGCATGTGGAGACCCGCAGGGATCGATGTAAGGCCTATTCTCCTCCTTCTATACGTAAAAGATATGCCCCCGATGATTAGAAACGGAAGAACAGTTCTCTTTGGTAATGATACTAATATTCTTTGCAATATAGAAAGAATAAATAGTACAATATCAGATTATTGTTTCGTAATAACAAATTAATAGTAAATGAAAAGAAAACTGTTTCAATGCAGTTTCCATTTCAACTACATCGCTCTGTACTCCACTGAAAATGAACAGTGTGCCATTGACAGATGTTAAGGTAACAAAATTTTTAAGTCTTTCAGTTCAGTCAAACCTTAATAGGACGCCCATTTAAATGAATTGAACACTAAATTAAGTTCTTTACGCTACGTTATCAGATTTATTTCATATTTAGTCAGCCTACTTACTGTTCATTGTGTATATATCGCGAATGTTCATTTCCGCCAGAGATATGGCATAATATTCTGGGGAAATACACCTTATAGCTCCCTGACATTTAGGTTACAAAAACGAATTGTACAAATAATAAGCAAATCCTACCCACGTCTCTCTATTAATGTAGGTCATACCATTACCTTGTCTCTTAATATTTGAATCAATGGTTTTTGTCAAAAATGAGTTACTCAAGGGCTGGAGAATATTTTCATCAAACGCTGATGTCTATAACTACAACACTCAAAATCATATTGATCAGGTGACAGTATCAACAACTCACTAGAAAAAATGCACATTAAATTCATTTACATAATTTTACAACACCTTGTCAGATGACATTAAGGGATTGAATTTGATACAAAAGTTAAAGTTTCAATTAAAATCTTTTCTGCTGTACAACTGTTGTACCCACCTTGCACTAGAAATTTTTAACATTTATTCTGAGATCAGTTAGGATAAAGGGAGTGGTTCTGTAGCTGAAAGAAACATGCGATTATTACATATATCCTGTATATGGTACATATTGTTTTCACGATATAAATGAATCAACAAAAACAAGCAGCGAATTTCTTGCGAGGGTAATAGGCTTACCGTTGCGTTGGCGCGGGCAATCGTTGCAAGGGGGGAGAGGATGGCAAGTAGGAACGTCAACGGCCAGCCGAGGGGCCAGGGGGACCGCTGCGAAGCCTCAGCCATCCCTGCAACACCAGCAGACCGACAGGACAAACGGCACAGGAGGGACGACCACAAAGTAGAAGAGCGAAATAAGTTAGAGCGTAGGCTTCCGCGGCCTATTTGTTATTTGTTAATCATTTGTGTTCGTGTCTATGTTATTCCATGTAGGCTGTGATGTGATGCGAGTAGTTTCGACAAAGCCGCTCACACTTCACCTCCCGTGGCACGTAGAGGACACGCAGGGCCGGTTGTCGAACCGCCACAACCCCAGCGCAAGGGAAACGGGCGCAGAAAATAGACTGAAACGCACAAGCTGTTCTCTGTTTCCTTCCTTATAATTTCCCAAATTTCAAAGCTCATTGATCGGGAGGAGTGGCTGGTGTTGGGCCTCCAACACTTCTCGGAGATTTCCTTACATCGCTGGAAAAGAAAGCATGCGCGTCCCTCATCACACGCATGCAAATCGCTCATCGCACATAGCAGCGCATCGCTGGTCTTCGGCTAAGGATGCCGTTCAGCACTGGACGGGCTAGAAAGGATCGAGAGCGTTCCGTAGCGTGTTACACGAGATGCGGCTTTCGCATTTGCCCGGGAATAATAAGGGAAAGCGATCGATAAAAGCAGGCAACCTACGCGATCTCACCGAAAATTATATTTGTAATTTAATTGTACATTGTGAATCGATGATGTAATGATGGCAAGTGTGATATGACTTCACAGGAGTGTATTAATCGAGTTTCATACGGCAGTTTTTCTATGACTTACGGTAACTTTTATAAGTTAAACTTTTACATTGAATTGTTTTGTGGCACATGCAAGATTCAGCCAAGACTACCTAGCAGACAGCCACTCTTCTCTGCCTCAGGTGACTTTGGTTTACCAGTCCGCCGAGTCCGAGAGAGTACAAAAACTGCGGCAATAATTCCGAGGTCACCATTTTCGCTTTTTCTCTAATTTATGGAGGTGCCAAATAAACATCTCATTCACTTTGCATTTTAAACTAAATAAGTGGCAGCTTTTTACGGGCAACCACACGCAGATATTTACAATGTTCGAATGGTCAAATGCTCCCTCTACCACTACCACTGCGCTAGTCAAATAGGTTCCAAGTGAAATTGCGATCCAATTCATTTAAAACAATATTCCATTTATAAAAATTGCCATTAATAAAATAAATTAAAACTGACAAACGTAATATAGTATTAAATGTAATTTTAATGTAGATATTCGAACAAAATATTCACTAGAATGATTCTTAATGATTAATTACGTGTCAATACTTGGTTTGTAAACTTCTCTGATTGGTCAAGAACTTGTATCATAATGAAACCTATACCATAATGAGTATCATTATGCAACGGGTTGCAGTGATCAAATGAGAGAATTATACAATGAAAGTAGAAAAACACATTCTGGAACCCGTCCTGTGTCATATTCGCAAGAATGGCATCGCTGCCATTTTTGGTCGTCATGTAATTCCAAAATGACAAAGTTTTTTGGCTTTTAAAACATGAAAGTTCAGGAATTTGATAGTTAGAAAGTGTCTACCGTGAGTAATGATCTGCAAAATGCTATGTCAATTTTTGAAGATAGTTTTCCTGCAAGTCCGATATCACAATTGTTTTGGATCCGACAAGTAGTTCGACTTATCAAAACATAATTATATGCATGAGGGATGAAAGCCCTAATCTACAGCTGATTGGTCTGAAAAATAGATTTTATTACATCGGAATCATTATTTTATCAATTCGTGCCAAAAACGTTCACTTATTTCTGTATTCAGAATTCAACTTGTACTACACGGCTTAGGTTGCAGATACCAGAATTAAAAAAATGTGTGTAGATTACCGTCTCCCCGTAGCACGTCACACAACATTTTTAACTGTTTTTGTGTAAAACAACATTTTAAAAAATAGCATTAAACGTCAGGAATAATATGATTCTGAGGCCGCGAAGTTATAGGGGCTGTAAACTCTTTGGTATTTGTGTAAATTAGATAAACCAATGTGTATTTACAGTTCAAATCTGCGAGTTCTAATGAATAGTAATAGTTGAATTCTTATCAGCTCGGAATTCAAGATTCAGTTATCTGTTAAGAATTTCAGTTATTCCTTCGACGTTATTAATTCAAAAGAAATATCTTACCTATACAAATTTAAAAATATTCCACGCCAGAAGCAAAACGACCCCAGACTCAGCAACGGAAAGAGCTGTACTGATCGGCGGCCTGCGTCACTTCCGGGAGCCTCTAGTCGCTGCGACTCGTCGGAACTTCCCACGCAGTTCGTTCCAGTCGCCTTTCAGGCCAGCGAAGCTTCGATGTTTCACCGCCCGCCCCGCTCCGCACCCGCCCCGCCCCGCAGACTGCCTCGCACCCGCCCCGCCTTGCCCCGCCCGCACCTCGCCGCCCCGCCCAGCCCGCCCCGCCCGAACCGCCCGCCAGCCCCGCACAGTCCCGCCCCGCCCCGCCCCGCTCCGCCTAGCCCCGCCTTCCCCGCCCCCGCCCATCTCCCCGACCCACTCCACCCCGGCCTCATTGCAGCACGCCCATTAGTTCATCGGTCCCCATCACGCAGCCGACCTCCCCTAGCATGTGTGTGTGTGTAGTGTGATGTGTTGTGACGCGTGCTGAACTAAGGCCGAAGGGGCGTGGCGGTTGCCCAAGCGCCTGTGCTTGGGTCTTCTTGCTCGCCCCGTCCATCTTCACCCTTTGCGCTGCGTTGCTCCATCGCTCGGCTCGGAGCCATCGCTCAGGCGCTTGCGAGGGGCCACGCCCCTCTTGAGACACACACACCTGCAAGGCAAGGCGGAAGCAAGAGAAGGAAGTGAAGCAACTGCAAACCTTTGTCAGTTAAATTCGCAAGTGCATCCATTGCATATTCCCAAACAATAATTATAAAAGCTAATTAGTAGATGAGTGGATCGGTACCAGACTTGCCTAACCCACCAGGTTGTGAAAACACCTCTCATCTGCAGAATGCTTCTGAACAATCAGTTGTATAAATACCAAACTTTTTAATCCTTGTGAATAAATGAATGGTTTATTACCTCAAACTGTCTGAGACAATTTATTTACGCATTCATTCATTCACAAGGATAAATATGATGGCACTAATAGAGCACCACTTCATAGGGATAAGGGACTTCACGACTTCCTGGGTTTGGCATTTCTGGTGATGAACCACTCATATCATAGAATTGTATCGCTAGGGCAAATACGAAAAGGTTAATATTCCACCTTTAGGTCATAATCAAATACTGCGTAGTAAAATTGCAGTGCCGTATCAATGGGTTAGCCGGGCAGGTGAAGCGCGTGTCTGTGCGTGTAGGTGCACTAGGGCGAGGGGCCGACAATTCATTGTCGTCACTTGCGAGACACGTAGATGGTCTCAAAGTAGAGCGTACAGGGAACATCGGTGGTATGTTGGGGTGTGGTAGCCGTTCTTAAATTATCTCGTCGCCGACGCCGCCTTATCTCTGTCGCCGACGCCGCTAGCACAAGAAGCCTGGGGTATGGTTCTCCTGGCCTCATATAGGCCCTTTTGGCTCTACCCGCCGCTGCTATTGCCTCCTCCCCAAAGCCGCTCTGGGCCCGCTATGTCCACGGAAAGTCCCAGTGCGTGATCACTCCGCCCTTTGTTTAACATCCAGCGATGCTTCGCCAATTTCCACGTAGTTGTCTGTTTTGAGCGTGGCACGACGCTACATTAGGAAAAAACGGCCGCTCGGCTCTGCGTCTGGCGACAGGTTCATGAATACAAAAAATAAAACAGATAATTAAGTCGCACCATGCTTCTTAAAAATACCAAAAATTAACAGTGATGTGTGGAAACATTTTGAAAAAGTGGAGCCAAAAATATTTCCTTACGAAAAATTACTTGTAATATAAAGTGACAATTTGTTGTAACACCACAAATTTTTGGAACCACTTATTGACTCACATAAATCAAATACCGAATTCTACTATCAAAAGTATAAAACAATCTACTGAGATAAGTTAATAAACAGAAAGGTACATAAATAAAATTTAATAAGACAGTAAACTGATGATTTTTCGCCTTATCGTGATAGGTTTTCTTAAAATAAGTTTTTAATCGATTAATTAATTTACAAATTAAAAATTAAGGGTTTTACTCATATGAAAAAGTAATCGATTATATAAAATTATTCGATTAATTCGGAACGATTAATCGATGCATATTATTATAATAAAAACAATCGATTAGATATTAATCGATTATTATGTAATGAATCGCCTATTCCTACTACTCGCTGAGCCACCGCGCCTTCTCAATATCTTTAACCGCTCTTCCAACCTTTAGTTCCCGCATATCGGTGAGAGGTAGAGCGCGCCACTGTAAGCGTTCCTGCCAGTTTACACGGGTATTTGAAAGTGTCTGGTCAACGGTGAGAGCCGGCCTGGTATCAGCAGACTCCACGTTTTCATCGTCGTAGCCGCTGTTCCCGGATCAGCAAGGGCAAACACGGACGGCAAAGTCTGGCAGCCTTCAGGGCGGTGAGTTACATTCATACTGGCTTTTTGCAATTTCGGAAAGATCCAGGCAGTCTTAAAGACGACGCCATTCATTTTTCCGTTTTTTTTTCTCCCGAAAACAAAATTCGAACAATTTTTTCGAATTAGATACTTTCAGATTTTCCGAATGCATTTTTCAGAGTGCAACTATTCGAACAATTTTTTAGACATGGGTACTTTCCGGCAATGGAGTCGTTTCCTAGTGAAGGCCGTCTTACAGATGTGGTAGTGTTTTATAAATTCTATTATAAAATGTAAGGAAAACCTATAATTTCAGAAACTCAAGAAGGAGAGCTGAATATTAATGCATGGGTACATAAACTATAAAACCGAAGGTGCTCGAGAAGGAAAAATTTATTGGTGATGTGTGAAATTGCCGACATTTTGCTCTGTGGAATCAATAACTAGCTACGATAAACGAACATCGAACAAAGCGAGGGTTTTCATAATAGCTTACTATTGGTCATTGGAAAACATCACCCTATCTTTTATACAGCGGTAAGTGAACATCAGGAGAAGCAAGGAGATACAGAAACTGTGCTGAGTTTCTTATGTGGGTGGGAAGTGAAAGCAATGCCTCACAAAGGTGGTTAACAGGACAAAATGGAACTAATATTGTTTGATGTATCAATATGAGGTAGAAAAATTGATGTCTGCAGTTCTTCGTACCATTGGATACAACTTCACCCTAAAACTTAATGTAAAACTAAAATTATCAAAATTTCTATAAGCTAAGCGTTTGGAAAATTAATTATATTTTTAGATTTCTGGAAAAAGTATATTCGGAATTTCACTTTCGGAAAAATGAAATGAGAAAACGTTACTTTCGAAAAATTTCTCATTCGGAAACTTAAATTCCGAAGATTGATTGGTAATTTTTGAAAGAAAATTAAAAATTTGTGCATAACCCTGCAGTGCTCTCAAATAACAATCCGTCAGTACACGTGTGTCGGATAAGCCGCCAGTTTTCAGTTACTCGTTGAAATGCAAACGTGCTATTTAATAGATTTTCATGTGATGTTGAATGTAGGAATGAAGAGGAGGATAAACAAATCTGTTAGTTTGAGATTCGCGTCTTTGAATTTCCATTATTGCTACTCTTCCGTCAAAAATAAAATAATCTTAATAAAATACTTGCCTTATCGTTTAGTACATTTTTTCTAAGTATTGTGATGGTAGTGTAACAAAGGTGCCGTACTTCGAAAATACGTGTTATTTACTCTGTGGCGAGAAACTGCAGTTTGAAACTTTATTTTTTCCAAGCCCTTCAACTATTTGCTATGTCTTCTGAGCCTGATACGTTGCATGTACTTATTGAAAATTATTAGGTTTATAGTAGCGAGTATCTCAACCTTGCATGCTTTATCTCCTTTCGGAAAATATGAGATAATTTTTGAAATAAAATACTTGTGTTGTGTGATTAATCAGTGAGGTGAATGAAACATCTTCACCGTATGAAATTAGAACTGAATCGCAGCGGTTTATTGAACTGATTTTCCATTACGACTTCCACGTTAACGTGAACGTTCCATGAAATTAAATATTTTCTATGGTCGAGACCTATCAATTTGGTACGTAGGCATTTGTAATGCTTACAGATTAATAAGTAGTCTCCCGTATTTGTAACTATGAAAAATACTGACGAGTTGATTAGGAGTGAAAGTGAAGACAAAATGTAATGTACTTTTGTCGACGCATTAGGCAAAATAGGGGAAAGTAGTAATCGTTATTGGACTTTCTCTTAATCGCGGTTGTACGGTGCGGTCGTGAAGGCTTTTGCTGTCACGGCCTCCTTAAATACGACTGTGTGTATCGTTCACTTCTGATGTGTGTCGTGAACGATAAATAGAAATGATTTATCACTTTCATGGCACATTTAAACACTAGGGTTAAAATTTAGTATACGGTACACCCTTAGAGAAGCGTGGCAGCGGGGCTTAAGCCCTAATTACTGTGCGTGCTCTAATTGAAATGAATAAAACTTACGGACAGGTGATTTTCATGGTTCGCCCTTCATATGCTTTGCCCCCGCCGCATTGTAACGCCAACTTACTTTAAACGGCAAGTTTTCTCGCTTCGCTCGCCCGGATCCAAGTCACAGCGAGGCTCTGGCTTCGGCCCTCGCGTTCACTATAAACATCCTTGAGTCTATCCAATGCATAATTACCAATTCACTTTTATAAGACATCACTTTCCAAGAAAGCCTCCACAATTCTAACTGCCTAGTTCACGCTGGAACGGCGCGAAGTGCCGGTTTAAACGACTTCCTTAGGTTGTACCGTATACTACATTTCAGCCAACACCCACACCCTCACCACAATTTGGCGGTTCCCGGGTAACGCGCGCGTAAATGTGACGCTTCGCTCCGCGTGTCCAATACGAGGACGAAGCTAGGCCCTTCGGCCCTCGTGTTAACATACAACATCCTCGTCTGTCCAACGCATTTTATGTGAGTTCTCATCTTAAAAATCATTTGGCTAGTAGATGTGTTCAGCTCATTTAAATGTTTCTCAAAATAATATAAATGATTCGTGACTCGTGAACGATAAAATTCCTTCGCACAGATTGGACTAGAAGTAGATCACGTCACAGCACAGTAATCGAGGAAGCCTAGGGTAATGTGTACCGTAGATCCGGGACCAGCCGGACCTTTTGATATCTATCCACCTAGTTTTAACATTCAACGATCCTTTCTGTCAATTGAATAGTTTATTTCAGAAACCCGCCAAACGCCAAATTCCTCATTCCGAGAAAACTTGGGAAAAAGTTTCCCGATTTATCTGATTTCAATATATTTGTATATTTTAAAGCAAGTCGATAAATGAATATTTTTCATATAAATATACACTTAACTATGTCTATCCTCTTGGAGCAATAATCCGCCACTAATGCGTCTATTAGATTTTGGCGTTTACGGGCTTCTGAAATAAAATATTCAATTATTAAAAATGTTATTTTTTCCTATTAGCGCGATACATTTTTATATAAACATTTGGTATATGTGATGGTAAGCCCACTTGTTAGGGGTGATTTGGGCTTAAGGACTCATAATTCAGATTGGACTTCAAAACTTGTACTAGTATTATTTGATTCTGCTAACATGCTTAGGTCAGTTCAATATCAAGGACTGGCGTCAGCGTTTTTACGTGGGTGCAGGGGATGAGATATGAGCAATTTTTGCAACAATCAGTTAAAAATTTTGGCACGGCTTTATTGCATTATGCTATTGTAGGTGGCCTACCTTGATGGCACTCTGAAAATTTTGTTATAAGAGTTGCGGCGCGCAATATTCGCAGTCTTAGCGACAGGTGGCCCAGTCTGTGTACGTGTCTTGGCGGTAGCTGGAAGAAAGAATAATGCCCTAACAGAACGGACATAAAAATGAACATCAATATTGAGTATTATCAGCCGGAGATATTTTCGTCCATTAATCTTGTAATTGATATTTCAAATACAGTATTAAGAAAAAATGTAACTAAAATGGAGCAATAGAAATATACTATTTAAAGAGAGTTCAAAGCTTTACTACGAACTCAATACAATAGTAAATATAGATACGAGAATATTAAAAAGTTGCTACCAATTATTTCAGTATTTTCAATTAAAATATTCTTGCATTTGTTCCCTACCAAAAGATCGGCTGAATTGTCTCAGGGCATGAACTGATGTCGCTGCAGTGCCACTGACGTGGAGGTCCCAGAGTTTGTCAAGGCGCTGGCAAAATATTCCGGCTGCTCTGATCGGTAGTTTTTCTTGGTTTCTCAGAAGGCAAATGCCGGAGCTGTATTCTAACAAACGGGGCGAGGACCACGCGCGATCTTTCCTTTCTCTTATTTTCGCCTTACTTACTATCACTACATTACCACACACGTCGAGAGCCCAGTGAGGAGCTTAGAGGTTGTTCCAGCTAGGGCGGTGCTTGGAATGAACCTGGATGGGGAAAGCCCCGCAAACTGGAACAAGGATAAGGTTTTCTGTCCTAACGGCCGAGAATATGGCGAGATCCTGCAAAGGATACTAAAATGATATTCAGTACGAGTCTTTTAAAACAAGTTATAAAAATTAGTTTACTCAATTTTACTTCTCAAAATATTAACAAACTATTAGCCATTGTATTTCTTTTTATTGTATTATATTCCTGATTGTATTACTTTTTATTGAAATTGTATTTGTTTGCTGTAGTAAGGACAGGTTATTCTTTTTCAAGAACACAATATTGTGCACAAAGAAAAATATTAGACAAACCCGATGAACGCGAATTGGGTGAAGAATTATTGAAGACGATCGTTTTGCAAGGGACAATATTATTTTCGATCTATTTTGCGAAGCAATCGTTCGATATACACTTCCCCAATAACTCAATTTTAAGCCAGTTTTTTCTCACATCTGTATAGCATAAAATGCGTCTGTAAGTATGCGTTGTGCAGACTAAGATGGTTTGCAGATATCAAAACCCTCTAGTCTAGTCATGAACTTACAAGCGAAGCCAAACTTAACACTAATCTCTATATGTAGATGTCTTATCTAAGATGTTCCCTTTAAACATATGTTTTCTCAACTCAACCATTCCAGATATCGAGATGCGTTATTCTCTCAAACAAACGTGTGCGAAGGGCTTATGAGATGTCTAGTATTATAGAAACTTTTTTCTGAGAGATATCGACGCAACTTAATTTTGTTCATGTAATCATATACGTTTGTTTTCAATCATAACGATCAAGAAGATATTAACTGCCTATTAATTACAGTTAGATACGTTACATTACTTGTTTGAGAAATTTGCAATAGCCCGCTATTATCGCGTGGAAACGTGTTGCAAAACCATTGTTCTGTTGCGTAGGTCCTAAGTTCAGCAAATATGTTAAAGCTCCTTTTAGAATTACTCAGTTGCAATTTTGTTTCTGTGCTTTTGAAATTTTTTCTTCCTTTCACTGTAAAAGTTTATCGACTATTATTGTTTCTCAATTTTAAAGAACACTGTTTGTTTCTGTACATACTGTCTTATTTCAGGCCATATCGTGGTAGCCAAAATTTCCCACATTCAGGGTTAAAAGATTAAATTTTTGCTCGTCTCGTATTTAGTTATAAAACGCATTACTTGGTGCAAATTGATGGGGAATTGGAGCAAGAGTGATGCGAGTGATTGCATTGTTTGCCAGGCTGCAAAGGAAGAGGATGGTTGCTTTCCGATTTTCCACCATTTTCTTTCCTAGTTCAAATGTGTATTGTTGAATTGGGAAACTGGTACCTCTATTTCCTGTGGTTGTGCAAAAATACAGTGGGGAGAGTAAGGTTTCCGCACAATAAAATATTGCGCACAAAGAAAGTGTGAATAACAACGCGGTGAATATAAGCGAAGAGATTGTCAATTTGCAAGATTGAGTCGTTTCGAGATTGTAAGCCATTTCTTAAAGGAATAGCAATATTTTTCCTTCTTTCACAAAAATTGTTCGGGATATAGTAATTTGGCGTACAGTGTAATGGCAATTATGAGTTGGACAGATTCACGAATTCTTTCTTAACAGCATTATGCTATATTAACAGCATGTTAAATCGTTATTTTATTCCTGCCTTCGAGAACAATAAATACTGAAATATTGTTAATATACGAAGAAAATAAAAAAAGTGTTTACAATTTCTCAAAATGCAAGTGTTTTCCTCTTCCCCTAACACACACTTTCATTTAAATGACAAACATCTGTCAATATTTTGAGAATGAAAAATTCTACACAACTTTTTTTACCTGCAATTGATTTACAAAATCGCAGTTTTGGTTAGATCTTAATATCAACTTGTCCTAGGCACTACAGCAGAAGCAAATAATGAAGTGTCAGTTTTAACTACTAAATTACTAATTAAATACAGTAAACCAATTTTTACCAGTTCAGGAAAAAAACGCCTACTCTAACACTTGATATTGAACCGGTCGAGACACCATAGCAAAATCAAAGAAAAACTAGTGCCAGTATTGTAAACTATTTTTAGAAATGTAATACCACTACGATCACGTTAGTTAACTGCAGAAAATGGTCATGTTCCTAGGAAACAAAAACAACTCCCCACATAATCCTAAACGTAAAAGCGGTTTGACGTAGAATTAACTGCAGTCGCCTGCGGTTACTGTGCACATCTGATAGTCAATTATAAACGTTTGTTTCCGTTAAGGAAAAGTTTCGTTTCTTGTAGATACTGCGTTTTATTTTAGAATATTCGTAATATAAACAAAAAGAACGAATTCATTACTTAAATATTTTAATTTAGACAAGGTTATTACCGAGTACTGGTTTTTATAAATTTCGGAGTTCCCTCTCCAGACTCCGCGCTTCTCTACACTTCATTCTACAAGATTCACAGCACGAAAAAATTTTATTAGTCTCAGAATGACATGTATAGCAATTTCGACGTATTTACTTAATTATTTCGACAAAGAACAGTAACAACTGACGTACGAGGCAAAAGTATTATTTGTGCAAATTTCATTGAGCTCCAGTGTCTCATCTCACCCTTCTCCTAAACACCCTTGAAGAATGAATAAATATACAGAGAAAGCGAGGTTAGCAAGTTTAGAAAACGAGACATTTTTGCTTGCGAGTTCTCGAAAACGGGTGCATCGGCAAACGGCAACCCACAGCCCGGCTCTTCTTCTATCACAACTAGAAAGGGAGTGCTCATCGAAACGTGCGCGCAGTGAAGCGACGTTTCTGTCCAAAAGTAAAACCAGGGACAATTTCCGAATTTTCTCATTGAGAAAGGAAACTGAACGAAAATGTGGCGAGATGGGAGTCATTGGCCTAGAAGCTGAAGTAAATTAATTGTTACAAGCATTACATTATACATTACACAAGTGTTAACATATGCATTATAGAACAGTGTTAAACTAAATATTTTCTGTTTGATCGTCTCTTTGTATAGAAACAGTTACGCAACAGAAATGTTGTTGTATTCTTCTACACATTTAAATTTACACTTTTTCTTACTTCGTTTTAGTGTCGAAAATTGTATCATTTTTTACATTTCATATGAAAGTTTTTGTTACACTTTTACACTTTCGTTACACTTTTTCCTACACATCTGATATATTTTGTGGACGAGTGACATCTTTTTGGTAAATGTCCGAGAAGGGTTGAAAGACTAAACCTAAGGTTTAGAAAAGATTGAAACAATATGCCCTAAACAAAGAAACAGTAACTTCTTGAATAAATAAAGAAAGCGAAAATAAAAACTACTCTGGGGTAGGTCGAAGACGCACCCCTCCTCTCATTGGAATGAGACTTAACGGAACTTTCTATTGCGCAGAGTTGGTCCAGTGGCTGCCACCTCCCGGAGCCCAGATGGAGGAGCTGAACGGCGACCCTCACACCCTCCTGCCCCCAAGTAAAATCACCCCCAACCTTCGCTCTTCCGACGCCTCAGTTCTCCAGAGCCCGCCCTCACCTCCCTTTCCACCTCCAACACTGCTGCTGCCTTCCGATCCGCCCCTCAACACTGCTGCTGCTCCGATCCCGCCCTCAAACTGCTGCTGCCTCCGATCCGCCCTCCAACACTGCTGCTGCCTCGATCCGCCCTCAACACTGCTGCTGCCTCCCGATTCGCCCTCAACCACTGCTGCTGGCCCCTAGTCCCACCTCAACACTGCTGACCGCCCTCCGATCCCGCCCCCTACAAGTATCAGACTCGCTGCATTGCTGTACGATGTCACCGTGTCGCCACCGTCCATACCCACTGCTGCTGCCGCGATCCCACCTCAACAGGTCTGAGCCTGCCCTCGCATGCCGGCCCTCGCCTCGCGCTCTCGCGCCTGCGAGACACGCGCCTCCGCCTATGTCCCGCGCCTACTGCTGAGTCATCTGCTCGTCCACCCGCTTCCAGCCTCGCCCTAGAGCAGTACCGCTCGTCCCAGAGTCCTCAGGAGCCGGTACTCCATGGAAGAGGCGTCTCAACGCATGGCTGTACCGTGCCCCCTCGCCCACCCCCACCACCGCCCCCTGCTGGAGCCTGCAGTACCTGCCGGACGACGTGCTGCTCGCCATCTTCCGCCTGCTCCTGGAGCGGGACCTGTGCCGCGTGGCCCAGGTGTGCAGGCGGCTTCGGGACCTCGCGGACGACGCGGACCTGTGGCGGCGGCTGTACAAGCAGGTCTTCCAATACGATAATCTGCTGATCCATCCGGCGAAGTGCGTCTTCGAATTTGTGGCCCCGGAGGACTCTGACTACGTCAATCCTTGGAAGGAGAGTTTCCGACAGTTATACCACGGTGTACACGTCCGTCCAGGCTATAAAGAAATCTCTCTTGATGGCCGGAATATGAAGTATTTTGAGACGGTTCAAGAAGCCTTGGAATTCGTGAAGAACGGCGCTACGAAATCCGAAGAGGTCGGCCACCATTCGTTGGTCTTCATACATGCTGGAACCTATAATGGAGGGATCATTATCGATTCTAACGTTGCTCTTCTTGGTGCGGCCTCGGGAAATGTGGCGGAATCTGTGATCTTAGAGAGCAAATGTATAACTACACTAAAGATAGAGGCGGGGGCATCTGTGGCCTACGTTGGATATCTAACAATACGTTTTTCACCTGAGCGAAGTTTATCTATTGTACAGGGTGAATGTTCCTGCTTACTAGTCACAGAATATTGTTCCCCCACTGTAGAAAACTGCATAATCAGAAGTACATCTCTTTATGGGTCAGCTGTTCATGTTTCCGGTCGAAATGCTAACCCTACAATTAAAGTTTGTCATATTAGTGAATGTAAGTGCCGGGGGCTATGCGTAGACAATAATGGTCTAGGAACGTACGAAAGAAATAAAATAAACCGCAATAGGCTAACAGGAATTTGGGTGAAAGATAAGGCAAATCCAGTCTTCCAGCAAAATTCCGTTTACGACGGGCAAGAAGTTGGAATCATGGTGTCTGGAAAAGCATTGGGATGCTTTCAAGCCAACGATGTATTTAATAATCGTGTAGCTGCTTTCGAAGTAACAGACGGAGGTGCTCCTGTAGTTATGGATAACGATTTCGGGTCTGGGGAGGTAAGCTGCGTGTATGTACATCACGGGGGTTCTGGCGTATTTGTTAATAACAAAATTTGCTCCAGAAATTCTTCTGGAGTTTGTATATTGAATAGTGACCCGACATTTAGGAAAAATAACATCCACAATTGCAAAGAGGGAGTGTACATTGCTGCGAGCGGGAGGAGTATGATTGAAGAAAATGAAATCGTTGGCTGTGCTTTGTCAGGAATTCGTATCATAAACAGTGATCCAATAGTTCGTCAGAATACGATTCGTCACGGCAATCTCATTGGAGTTTACGTCAGTGACGAGAGCAAAGGGTGTATACACAACAATGAAATTTATTCCAACGTATTTCATGGAATTCGGATCGAATCGTCTAGCACAACATCGATTCGGCGTAATCGCATTTATTCTGGAAGGATTGGAGTTTATTTCCAAAATGGTGCTGGAGGCGATCTTGCCTATAATGTGATTTTCAGAAATGAATATGCGAATATTAAAATAGCAACTGGAAGTAATCCGCACGTCCGAAGAAATAAGATTTCGAGTGGGCAAAATGGGGGAGTTTTAATAAGTAATGGAGGTTACGGGGTGTTAGAGGAGAATGAAATTTCTGATAACGACGTGGCAAATGTTTGGATCAAGAACTTCTCTAACCCTACAATAAAACGTAATAAGATATTTGATGGGAAAGGATGTGGAGTAATTGTTCATAATAACGGGAAAGGTCTCTTAGAACAAAACCTAATCTTTAACAACTTGGAAAGTGCCGTTTATATCTGTTTTCAAAGCCATCCAACATTGCGAGATAATCGAATCTTTTATGGTCAAGGATCTGGCGTGGAGATAAGTTTCAGCGCAACCGCTACCCTAGAATACAATCAAATATTCAACAATGAATTTGCTGGCCTGTCTCTCGCTAGTGACGTTCACCCGTCTATGAAGGGCGATCTAATTTGCAACAATGATAACGCTGTTGAGAAGGCAGTGGCGGATGAGAAGTGCCTCTCCGCGATATCCAGGGCTCGCAAAGTCCTGCACGATTTCTTCACGTGCCGCACGTGTGCGTCCGGGGTCCCCAACAGAGTGTGCGTGAGCTGCGTCAGGAAGTGCCATTCCGGCCACGACGTGGTCTACGTGCGCAAGGACAAATTCTTGTGTTCGTGCGGGCAGGGGGCGCTGCGTTCCCAGTGCACTCGGCTGGGCGAATCTCCTCCCGCCGCCGCCGCCGCCGCCGCCACCTCCACCTCCACCTCCACCTCCACCTCCACCTCCTGTCCTTGAGAGGCCACGCTCCTTCGCAACGCGAAGTTCACCAACGACGAGAGGCTCAGCTAGCTCCCCCTCAACTCCTCTCCAAGGCGCTTGCCAGAAGAGTTTCGCATTCAAAAGCTGACGACTTAATCTTTGCTCCATGAAGCTCGTATATATTCCACAAAAAAATAAGCTAGTCCTATTAAATCTGCTAATATTTAATCTATTTTTACAAAACTGAAGTACGTGTAAGATAGTAATGAAATTAAGATTCACATTCTCTTTAGTTATGAATGAATATTACCAGAATTTTGGGATTAATTTTGACCCGATCGAATGGTTTAAACGCATTGCTTAATCAAATTATCTTATCTTTCTTCAGAGGGTATGTCTATTAAAATATCAAATTGTCTAGTCGGCCCCTCGCAATTGAACACAAAACCTTATTACAAATATTGTTACTAAGGTGCAAAGAATTGACAAAATGACTTCCAAAAATTAGACAAGTGAATGGTATTGTTATTATAAACGTTCTTATTATACCTTATTTGTTCTTAATACACCTTGTGATAGATTTATTTGAAGAGCGAAAATTCAATTGCCCAAATAAATTAGTTATTGCTTTATTGTTACTGCATATTTATAACCAATAACTGAGTACAGTAAGCTACGCTAACTATATTTTAATGTATGAAGAATTTGTTTAAAACAGATTTCATATTTTCAGCACGAGAAAGTTCTAGGATAATTATGGTCTCTGTTACTTATTGTAATTATTTAACGCCAGGATGAAATTGATGAAAACCAAATGTATGAATTGTTGTTTGTTCATTGCATTAATTGTTTCGTTTTTGCATGAAAGAAAGTTCATTAAAATGGTATAATTTGAGGAAATTTGAAAACGTTCCTTAAATACTTCAAATTGGCCAATTTCAATGTAATCCTAAAGGTAAACCTTTTCACTCTAATGTTTAATATTAAAGTTTAATATTAATCATTTTCAAAATACTACAACTGGAATACTTTTACTGAAAGTTTTGTATTATAAAGTTTGAACCATATAAACCAAATATTTGAAACCTTGAATAATGCGTAAAGAATTATTACAGTTTTACCTTTTGGCAATTATCATGAAATGCAAATTTGATATTTATTTCTGAATTGTATTGTTAGTTTTTTGAGATATTTATTTAATAAACTTTCTAAATAATTAACCTTGTGAAGATGTATGCTATTTGAAATAAAGTTTTTAATTTTTAGCATTTTTTAAATGTTTCAATTGATAAGAAAAACATTACTTACTAACGAAATTATTAAATTCATCACCATGAATTCAATAATTCAAGACATTCAATTTAATGCCTCTGTGGTCGAGGCAATTGCAAATGTTTTCTACGAAATTGCGAAACTATCGATTAAAAAGTGTTTAGCAAAACACATGTGGATATTTTTGCAACGTCTCGATGTGAATAAGTTTTTGTTTCAATGTAATATTCATTTCAGTAACAACAACTTAAATATTTGGAAACAGTGTTTTCAGAAACGTGAAACTTCTGAAAGAAATTAGAAATTCGATAAATATTGGCTGAAGTAGAAACCATTGTTTATTTAGTGTACTAAGTTTTTCTTCTGTAGTTCCACTAGGCGAATCTACTTGTACAGAATTGCAACACGATTTATTTTGTTATAGTGTATCCCTCATGCGTAAAGACCAAACGAAACAGTTGCTTGATGTGAGCAAAAGAATTTGCGTAAGTTTAACTGCAAGACCATAAAAGTGAAGAATTCCCAAAATGTTGGCTCTGGGGACTCTTTAAGATATACTAGAAACTCGAATTTAATTTTTAATACGTACCTACAAGGAATTCACAAGTAAAACTATTTCGAAATTGGCATACAATCGTAAATGGTTTTAATAAAATTTTTTACAAGAAAGTGTATCATGTTTTATATTTCGACGCCATATTGAAAAATCGTCATAAAATTGCTCTTCGGTCATTATTTCAATTTGATATTGCAAATAAATAGACATATCTATCATAAAATGAACATTGTTTGGAAACAAATACTCGTCTTTGGCAATAGTTTCGATAATAAATCATTATTTTGGTGTTTTGTAGAAGTATTTGCTATTGGTGCTGCCATTGTAAGGATTGGTTCTAGGCGTTAGCTTTTTAATTAATATTATAAACGAAAAATAGTATGGAATTACGTAATTAATTTAAAGTGCAACGATTGTATGCAAGGACATCTATTTCTATTCAGAAATAAAATTTATTTTTCAACAATTTCTTACAAATTTACCGGTGAGGAGTTTGAATTGATTATTTTAGTGTTTTTTCTAGTTAGCCGCGTCGTTCACGCACAGTAATTTTACAACTTGTGGGTGGAGGGGGGTAATATATTAGAATTATCCACACACATCTCAATACCAAGCAATATTGGACACGTGCCAGTACAAGTATAATTGAGTTGATTGCAGGTGCGTAAACTAAGCTTTTTAGTCAAGGAAGTTAGAGCAAGTTTTTAGCGCGGGAGGTGTCGGTTACATCCCGACGCTAGATGAGGGTCGGCGTTGACATACCCAAGGCTTGCGGTTTTTACCCAATCGGGAATTCCCCACAATCGAGGCACCCTGCCGGGACAAGCTCTAAGCTCTCGACTGGTCCGCGGCTCGTGTAAAAAAAAAAAAGAAGTGATATTCTAATTTCCTGCAATATTTGAATTTTCAAAAAATTGCGAAAAGTTAACATTTTAAAACTTACGAAGTTGAAAATAGATGTTTGCCTCAAAATCTGTTGGAAAATTGAGCTCTTTGAAAATGTGAAGTACATTTGAAAAATCAAATAATTTTCGCGTAATTTGTGGCTGAAAATAATGCCAATTATGTAAAATAAATTGTCTACAAATACGCTCCAAACTTTTTCTTCAAATGTTTTCCCACATGTAAAACAAGAAGCGTAGACGAATGGCGCAGGTCTAATTTTCGTTGAAGTTACTAAATTTTCGAAAATGGCAAAATTTGGAAATAGAAGTGTGTGCTGTAGTAGAACCGTTGTACTTTTATTTCTAGGTAATAAACAAACATTTCAATTTTAAGCTAGTTTGAACTGAATTGCTCTAGATCCCTGAAATAACTAATGGATCACAGGACTAACGCAACAGCGTAGAGATCACTGGTTTTGCCCGTATGAGTCCCTAAATGCTGTTACGCTATCATTGATCGCAGAATGGGTCTAGCCACCCCCCCCCCCCTCGTTCTGGACATTCACCCGTTTGGGTTCAGCCACTCGCCGTCCATGAATGGTCAGCCCGTGCTGAACGCCCTTGCGGGCCGGAGTGTGGCCGTCATCGCGTGGCCGAGGCCACACCAGCGCTGGCCCAGTTCCGCGACTCACCGTCATCGCCGAGCACGCGCTACTGGCCCACCACTCCGAGAGAGGACCTGAGAACGACCTTCAAGCCCCGACGTCTCGATACCGGAAAGGTATCTCAGAGCCAAGCAGCAAACATCAGTTAATTTTCTGACAAGCCAGCCAGTTAGTCTATACAAAGTTTTTTTCGCATATATTGTATTAAAGAGTGTTGTGTGAAACTGGATTTATTTACTGTATCTGGAGCTGTCTCTCCTGTGGCTACAACAAATAGACCTAAATTGAGCGGTCTAGAGCACTAAAATGCATTTTTGACAAATTTGAAGTTAAGAGTGAAAAGTTTACACACCTTTGTAATTCGTGTAGAAAGGCTTTTGAAATTTCTCAAATGTATTACATTTTAGAAATGGGAAGAAAATGCATTTGACAGCGTTCTCCACAGACACTCAACTTTGAACTCTATTTCCTTTCCTTTACTTTATAACCAATGGCAAAATATTTATTGCTAAACCCTGTGTTTTTTTACCTAATAAATTTGATGTGTGTATACATTTACTATTTAACATACATTTACTATTTATCGTTAATTATTCAACTTTAATTTACTTACGAAAGGTAACATCATTTTTCACAGAAGGAAAACACTGCCTCTGAAAGTCTGAAGTAAATAGCCACCTGTAACATAATTCCACAATAATTACAGTATTTTTTTAAAATTTACTAACGAAAAGATAACTGAATGATTTTAAGAGCAGGAAAACAATGCCTTAAGAAAAGATAAATAAAGAGCATCCTGTAACATAGTTCAACAATGTATTTCATTATTTACTATTTGTCTTTGAATTATTTATTTTAATTCATTACGTGAAGATAATTCAATAATTTTCAGGAACATACGGACTTAGAAAAAACATAAAAATGAAATGACCACTTGTTAGGAAGGTCAACAATAATAATTCGTGTATGTTGTTATTTACGTACTTAATTCTACTTATTTATTTTAATTTACTTACCAGATTTTCTCCGAATCACACGGCTCGTAAAGCCAGAAGCGCCACGCACACGCTCACATGAGGTCTAAAATCCACGCGGTCGCGAGGGCGAACAAGCGGCGAATGTGTGGTTGGAGGTCCAAAAAACCAGAAACCGTAGGCAAGGCAAATATTCGCTTCCTCTGATGTGTCGGGAAAGACCGACAGGCTCTGGGTGGGGTGAACACCGAGTGTTTGGCGGTCGGCGAATCGCAAGCAACCCGTCCACTCTACTCGGATTCGGCGAGCGTATGTTCGGAATTCCTCGAATGCCGCATGTGTGGAGCCGCCTTTACTGCTATTGCAAGGCAGTATGCAGTTAGGCAGTATGAAACATCATAGTTTCTTTGAGAGTTTTATAATACTACTTCACATCTTAAATATAGCAAATACAATATTATCCTTGTCAAGGTTTGAGAAATATAACAGATATTTTCCTTTCTGAAACAATTATTTCGGAAACTCTGTAGTATTTTTAGAGATTTTTACGCTATTGTATTTTGAGTCATTGAAGTATTTTGCTGTATTAAAATAATTTCCGTTATATTTCTCTCGTTGGTTTTTGCATTTGCCTCGATTGTTTTTACGCACTTCACTAAAGTGGTGGATTCGAGGGGTATTTAAAGAACCGTGCCTCCCTCCAAAACCAAGGTTTTTGTAAATTTTAGGCAATGCATTGAAAACATAGATTTCATCCCATCCTAAAGCAGTATTTCCATTATCCCATAGTATGCATACATTTTTACTTCTCCGCTTTTACTTCGTAGAAGAGAAATTATTGTAATCCTGTGCTGGAAAACGGCAATTTTTCGAAGAAAAACTCTTCTTTCCAAACCCTTGTAAAGCAGACACATCCCTTTCCTACGTAGTAAATTAATTCCTCTAATACGTGGTGTAGCCAGAATCCATGATTTGTGGAATATCGAAAAATCGATTGACGGCAAAACATCTATGTCCGTCTCTGTCCGTCTGTGACACTAACCCTACAATATTGCTTTCAAATTCAGTTTGCGCGCACTGTTGCTCATTTGCACAAACTACGACATTCAATTAGGTTCCACCGTCCCCTCCTCAAGCCCCTTCCTCATACATGCAGTGACGTCCCTATCTGACTCTCAGCTCAGCTCCTATAGGTATTTCTGGTCTGGACATTTAATATATTTTACACCATTTGGATTGTATAATTGTAAAGAACCTGTAACAAATATTGTACTTTAGCTTCTGGGTCAATGACCCCCATCTCGAACAGGTTTTCGTCCAGTTTCCCGGATCCTCGAGCAAATGCTGAGATGGCCCCCTGTTTTGCTTTTGGACATAAATGTAACTTCAAATTAACTTCTCCCCACAGCATGTCATACACAGTTTTTAACTGTTTTCGAGGTGAATAAATAAAAATAAATACATTTTCCCCACCTCCCCTCACAGCTCGGAGGCAAGTGGCGTGCCGTCGCCAGGGCCCACGCCCTTCTGGAGCCAGTCGAGCAGAAGGGAGCGGATCCAGCCGATCATTTTGAGGGGTGCATCATTGATCCTTGTTAATAATAATATTTGTTTGCCGGGAGAGATGGTTCAGGGCACCAACTGATGTCACTGCAAGTGCTTCTAAGTCCGAGTCCAGTCAGTGGCAAGATTTTCGACACTAGCTTGTCAGCTAGGTCGAATTTAGTCGCTGTGGAGAGGAGAATTCCAGTGGCCGGTTGCTCTGATCGGTAGTTTTCCGAGGTTTCTCCGATCAATGCGAATGCCGGACCCCAACAAACGTGCCATGGACCGCGCGCGATCTTTCCTACTTCTTCCTTTTTCCTATCCTCATCCCTTCCACTAACATAACACGCTCTACACTTACGCGACCAATTATCCTAGTAGTGGACGCGCCCGGAATCACTAACAATCAATCAACGTATTTGTTATTAAATTGTATAATATTTTTGTGGAGAATTTATGACACTCTCCAATATTATTTTTTGAATAATTACATAATTCGACCATAAATATTTAAATAGAATTTTCCTAATGAAGGAAGAATCGAAACGAAAACTCTTAAGTTTTTTTTTGGTGGTGGTGGTGGTGGTGGGGGGGAGGACATGCCCTACCCCTGGATCCGCGACTAGGGCCGCAGTAGATCATGTAACAAACATTACTATTTAAACAAATATTCATTATTCACCAAAACCGACTTACTAATGATGCCTCAGAGATTCTTGTTTTCTACATGTTCTTACCGTTTTTTCTACTTTCTCATATTTAAAAAATTCACAATTAAAATGTATTAAAAAAGTACATACATATTAATATACACAATCAATCCTACCATGAAAATTATTGTTTGAAACAACAAAACAACAAAGAATATTATAAAATAAAATTATGTTTAATTAGCTGAATTTATAAGAATAGCATACTTTTGGTATCGGAAATTAATATTCCATTTATACTAATAAAGCTAAATACAATAAAAGGAATAATTCCTCAATAAAATCAAAACTTTAAGAAAAAATAGATTTTAAAACAAAGTATATTCACAAAAATAATTATTTTTGTGAACCAAAATATTTAATTCATTTTGAATTCAGGAAAATATGTATAACCTATATTCAGCCTCAAAAATAAGAGCAATATATGAAAGCAATAAAATATATACTTTTCCAATTTAATGCTCTTTCTATTGACACTCAGAGCAGCAGTCAGGGGAAATTGTCCAACAAGGAACTTAATTTGGGCCCAGAAATTTTTTTTTACAAGCCCCCCCACCCCAGGATATTTCTTCAGATAATAGTCATTTCTCTGACATCTTCAATCTCCATGGGGAGCAGGAGATAATTTCTGTTAATGCATGGGGGAAGTCACCTGTTTGACATTAAGGGTCCCTCATTATCTACTGCCGCTGGCTGCTTGTTTTCTCTGGCCACCCTTGACCAACAGATTGTTAAATAATCTCATTTCAGACAGTAAATTTATAGGAGGATGAGTTGGCATATTAAATGATCTAATTTTTAAAAAATTGCACTTTCAATCTAAGCATTAAATATATCATACACTTATAGGGCCTGGAAGTTTGTGCTATGTCATATTTTTTTTCTTTGTGTTATATCGATTGAAAATGTAAGATAAGCATGATTTTATCTACAATGACAAAAATTATGCAATTTTCACGTATCATATTCAGTCATATTTTGGGTTTTTTAACCCTTTGGTCAGTTTTTGTTAATATTTCATATTATGGCCATATTCTTCCATGAATTTTCGCATATTTTTCATATTTTTATCTTCCTGATTCTCTTTTTGCAGTTAATTGCAGTAATCTCAAAGAGATATTTCTTACCTCTTAATTGTTGTTTAATTTCATACAATTTTTTTATTGAACATAATTATTGTCTGTTTTTTGTATAAATATATATGCATGTGAATTAGGAGGGTAAGCTATATTGACAGAGAAAAAGAGAGCATAGAAAGCACCAGATGTGAAGGAAGTGTTAGTTTAGTTTTGTCAGATTTTGTACTAAGGACAAACTGCTTCTATAAAGTTTACTTAATAACTTTAGTGAGTAGAAATGTCTTCATTGGGGACCAAAGAACAAAGAGTGAATTACCAATGTGCTAGATTTTAAATATAATTGTTAAATTACCATTATATATAAATTTTTTTTTAACCAGCGGAAAGATTTTGACAGTTTTCAAAATGCAACCAAGACTTTTTTAAGTCATGATTTAAGTCATATTTATAGTCATATTTTTTAGGTCATAAACATCTGGGCCCTACTTTATTAATATCATATCTATGACTTCCCAATTATTCATAAATAATATTTGACCATTAAAACAAACCAGGAAAACATATTTTACCGTGCCCATTTGTTATTAACTAACAACCAAACTGTTCCCAAAGAATTTAAAGTTATTAAAAAAGAGGCATTTTAACAAAAAATCTTAGGCACACCACCATCATCACACAAATTTTTATCATCAGTACCCCCAAAACCCAAATAAATATAAAGTACCATTCATTCCCTAAAAACCTAATAAATTAATAAACACTGTAAAAAATAAAATATAAATGCAAGATAACATGCTTAAATTGATATCTTAACTCCTTAATATTTCAGCTCAAATTAACTGATAATGTATACATTTTATTTTTGCTTGTTAATTATACAGTAACAAAGATTACACTAATTGTATTCTTCTAGGCAAAGTCAATCATTATCATACATAGAAAAAATTTCTTCAATTTGTGTAATTAAATAATTAAGTTTACATATTTACATTAATTAAGCAGAACAATAAGGTAACTGTACTTAGCACAGTGCAGTACGAATGACACTCTTACAACAAATAACCCAAAAATATATAACAGAGATTTACATGCCACAAACATTTACACATGTAACAATATAGCACAAAAATATATCTCACCATGTTATAGCATTGATTATATAGCATACATTCCATGTGTTAATGATAACAATTCTTATACACATCATAGAAGTTGAAATTTGAGAAATCCTAAACACTGTAAAAGCAATAATAGATCAACACATTTTTAATTCAATTTTTAAATATTTTATTCTCCCAATTCTGAATACCATATAGCAGTTTATTGAACATAAATATGAAAATAAATTTTAACATTGCAATAGTATGAGAGATGAAAGTAAACATTACTCTCAGATCTATAGAATTAAAATTCTTAATCAAAAAAGAACTTCACAAACTGTAATATCAAACATATTATAGAAAGAAATCTGATTCTTGGCCATCCAGGATGAGCCAGATAACAGACAATCAAGGTGACATTTCATCCATCTTGTCGTTACCTTCTTCAGAGCTAAACCAATGCTATTGCTGATCGACTGAGACACGGCTGATCCCAGACTGGCAAGAATCAAATGACTCTGGTGGTGGAAGCCTATGAATTCATAGAAAGAAATCATTGATACTTCACAATTAAAGAAAAATTTTAAAAAGTGAACAATACTATAGATTCTAAACTCAACAAAATAATTATTAAATGCTTCCATTTAGAACAGTAGATTGGAATACTATTTATGTCAGATGATACTGAACACTAAATTAAGATCATTACATTATAGGGAATGTACATCACGAGATTTGGTCAGAGTGAATTAAAAATATTAAAACATTAGTTTACCGTCATTTTGGAACATTTTGGATCCAGCTTCAGAGCTGGTGAAAAGCAAAGACAAAACTATATATTTTCTACTTATTTGCTCAAATCCCATGATCTACATCACCTATTTCTTCTTCATGGCCATTAATTCTACAATGATGATCATTTAGTTACGCATTCAGAATGGCTTCAAATTCAATCAGCCTTCATGCAAATTCCACCCCCCAGTTGGTAATACATTCTTGTGCAATAATTACTGATTTTATAATTACAAAACATATCTTAAGAACCATATTCATCAGGTGACATTAATGACAGCTCACTATAAGAAATCCACTTATAAAACACATATGTTACATTAAAACAACTATGCCAGTTGACAATTAAAATTGATACACATGTTTAAATGACAATTAAAATCTTTTGTGCTGGATATTTCTTTACAATTAGAGACTATACTGATCAACAAAGAAGAAAATAATATTTATTTAAACAGGATATTGACTGAGTTAGTTAATATTTATACTGTACAACTTTAAAAGGCTAAATAAGCCTATAACAAGAAATGTATTTCAGCTTCTGAGTCAACGACTACCTCTCGATGAGATTTTTTCCCCATTTTTCCTGATACATTGAGCAAATTCAGAGATTGCATCCAAGCTCCATTAGAATAAACAGGTGCCCAGGGAGGAAGCCATAAAACAGAAGACAAAAAAAAAAGAAGAAAGAACCAAAGAAGATCCGAAATTATAACTCGTCTTAAGACATATTTTTAAGGCATATTTTATCTAATAGACCATTTGATTAGATTTATTTAGTCAAAAATCACTGAAAACTGTATGTGATATATGGAGAAGAAAAGCAACTGCGCATGTTTTCTTGAGTTCCAGAACCCCTTCCCAACACTTCACATATAAAAAAAATTAATAATAATAAAATTTCGATATTCTGAATGACTGAGCTGCAATAAGCACTCAAAAGTTGGTTTGAAAAATTGCAAGAAGATATTAGTCCACCGAATTTTCTTAAAACACTGATTCACTAAAAGTTCAGAAATAAAATCCTAAAATCATAAATTTCAAGTTTTTATTCTTCGTTAACAAAGTTTTATTGTGACATTTAGAGGAATAAATATTTTTCCTCATCTTCAGACTACAAGGAATATAAAAAGAAAATTTTAAAGAACATTGAACCAAATGAAATATTACTAATATTTGACACTGGAAAAACATGATACATAGATAATGATATAGTAGCACTCAAATTAAACCAATGCATTTTAACATACCAGTGATAATTAATATATTAAAATAAATATGAATGTCTGTCAGTGCACATTCACAATGGTGATAACATAAAGAAGATAAAACTGGAAGAAACAATGTACTGAGAGACTAATGAGGTAGTAGGAGATGGGAATGAAAAGCAAAGAGAAATAAGAGAGGGCTACAAAATAGCATTAAGTGAGAAGGTGTGTTGAGTATGTATAATAAGAGTCAATGAAGGTACCTTACTAATGTCTATGACTAAGAAAGTTAAAAATAATTGAAGATTTACTCAACCATTGCAATAGAAATCTTAAATGAATAACACTAAATATAAACAGTTTTATAATTTAACATATCTAAATAATCCACAAGAGGCTGAAGACACTGAAACTAGGTAAGAATTTTTACTTCCTAAATAAAAATAGCAATAAAATGCTTTTTGAATGCTTAAGGATTTTAATTTAACATGTTTAAGATACCTGAATCTGTTAGTAATACAGTGCATTCTTTAATTTGTAATAAATTTAATTACATTCTTAATAGTCTAATAAAAAATAACTCTATAGAATGAATCATTTTGCAGAACATACTTTGCACTGAAAAGTTCCCAAAGCATCACCCAAATTTTAAAAATTATCTAATGTGATAAAGGTGGCACTTATGTTACAGTCATCAGAGCTGATTCAGTAACTTAGGTAGAGGCTGATTTTTCCACTAGCACCAAATTTCAACTAAAGAGAAAGTCTTCTTCTAATAACTCTTTGAAAGTAATTTAGGAATTGCTCACGTTGTGGAAAAATAGTTTTTATGTTTTGTTTGTTTCTGTAGTTGGTGGAGATAAGGAACATGTGTTTAAATTCTTTTGCAATTTAGAATTATTTTCTTTCAGAATTTAATCACAGGTATCCTACCCTATATTGCATTGTTTCTTGCAATGAATGACGACAGTTTGATCGTCTTTTGGTAATACTATATTAATTTTTGGTTTTCATTTTTAATTATAATTTTTTTTAATGCTGAGTCTCTGCGTATTGTTTTATATCGAGTGCTGCAATTTTATTCTTTGTATCATGTTTTTTTTTCAGAGTATTTAAATATCAGTAACATTTCATTTGGTTAAATGTTCACAAGTTTTCCTGTTTTATTCCTTGTGGAATTTCCGTCAAAATTACAGAGCTCTGGTAACGGAAAGGTGGATAAATCCAGTTGCTAAATTTTGGGGAAAAAATCCCCTAACCCGAGGTGTATCCAGAACCCATGTTTCATGGGCCCTTGATACTAAAGAAAATCAATGATCGCAAAACGTCCGTCCGTCCGTGAACAACGCTAGCGGCTAAACCGTTCAGGCGATTTTTTCCAAAATTGATAATCCACAATCGATCTGGCTGATGTCGCGGCCCCTTGAACTTGAAACCGATATTTTAATTTTGCGGGACGCTTTGCATGATAGCCTTTGGTGGCTCGTTGTTTAGCGCGTGTTTCAGCGGCGCAAACTCGGATTCGAGTCCCAGCTGGGGCAAAATTTTAACTGTGCGCTTACAAATGTGCCTGTATCTATTGTTGTGTGACGATGATAAAGCCCACTCTAATGTTATAAAGACCAGTGTATACGGTGGAGGGATGGCTTCGTGCTAACCACACGACCCCCTTACTCCATGGCCGAGGCCGGGCCACCGCTGGTCGGCGAAGGCCCGAATAGGGATGTCGAACCACAGGACAGGAATTTGCGTAAATCTCCAGGGCATTTTTAAAATGTTCAAAAAATGACTCATCGTTTTTTATTAACTTTAGAGGGATAGTTGACGTTTCAAATAATGGTGCAGGTCTAATGTTCTTTCAAAACTAATTTTTCAAAAGGACCCGGATCGTTCTTATGGAAAACCAGCTTCCGTTAAATTGGCTGATATTTTGATAATTGTTGTTCACAGCAAGTCATTTAAAAGTCTCAATGGCCATTCGGTGGTTTTGGACTTCATTGAATTTTAATGTGTGATTGAACTTACGCTAGACGAAATCTTTTTAACGCCCTAACTTACACGTTCATTTTTGTATATAACGATGGATATGGATGGATGAAATAAGGTTATGAATGATATATCTACATACATAATATTACAAATATGTTTTAATATAATCGTTATGATATTTTAGTCGTATTGTAGTCGCCCAAGCTCATTTCTGTTCCTGTCAAGTTGAAAAACATCCGTTGCATCGTAATCTAGCTTTAGACTATTTTTCAAATATTGCTTATCTAACTATTTTTAAAATTTATTTTATTTATTTATTTATTTATTTATTTATTTATTTATTTATTTATTTATTTATTTATTTATTTATTAGCACTAATAGTTAGAACTAATAGTTCTTCGAGAGTTGACGTCTCGGGTGGATTTCGTCTACTGGAAGTCCAGAATCACACGTAAAAATGTAATAAAGCCCAAAACTATGAGGTTTTGAACCAAGTGGCCATTGAGACTTATGACTGACTTTCTGAGAACAAGAATATATCAAAAAATTAGCCAATTTAATGGAAGCTGGTTTTCCATAAGAACGTGCCGGGTCCTTTCGAAAAATTTGTTTTCAACGAACATTAGACCTGCACCATTATTTTAGAAGTAGTTCACACTCTCACACTAAAGCTAATTAAAAACAATGGAGCCATTTTTTGAAAATTTTAAAAATGTTCCGGAGGCTTACGCAAATTCCTGCAGAATTTAGACTGTGTGGGCTTCTTTAGCAACTGGAGTTATCCACGTTTTCGTTACCAGAGCCTTGCAATAAGAGTTTTTCTGCCGAAAATTCGCCTTTTTTAATTCTTTTATATTTAAGGTCGCATCAACTTCTAGGTTATCAGCGACCTGCGTGTAACGGTATGGTAACTACGACGCTGGCACGATATGATAGGGGGTGAAAGGACCAACACAATACAACCATGCCCGAAGCGGGACTCGAACCCGCGATCCTTCGGTGCGAGATCGCTATAGTACTACTGCCTTAGCGATTTCAGCCATCCGGACCTCGCCGTTTTTGTTTAGTGTTACATAATTTCTCTCTAATGCATAAGTGGTAGCGAGAGAGTAAAAAACGACAAAATATGTTGTTGTGTTGATTCGACCTCATGAGATTGAAAACGACATGCTAGGTCCTTACTACTTGCGCTATGGGCTGAATACACCATTCTTGCGTCAAAGAGTACAAAATCTAAGCTGTCGGGAGGGCAAATCTGCATTACTTCACCGGTCTGTCGTTAGCGCTGTCATCGGCGCCAATGGCCACCCCTAACGGCTAGTTCGTCAGTAGTATCCCCCGTATCACCCCTCCCTCCTCTCAGGAATTTCTGGTGCACCAGCGGCAGTCGCGTGCTCACCCGAGCAACAACAAGTGGAGGCTGCCACGCGAGTGGTGAGTCCGGCTTTCATTTTCCTCAAGGCGAGTAGACGCTCTACATCGAAAACAAAATTAATCTGATCAAACTTTATTTCGCTGGACGAGGGCTAGGAACGCTGCTGCCGCTATTAAAGCCGCGAGTGTCCGTATGCGTCTGTGATATCCTAGACCAGAGAAGTTTCAGTAATTAAAACACCATCTTCTAGTGAGCTCATATATCTTGTATCTCTTTGGGTTCATTTCTGAGCAATCCAATGTGGTTTCAACGAAGTGATTGTGGTAAACTCTGAAAAAGCTAAAATGTGTTCACTTCGCTGCGCCGTATAGAGACTTGCTGTCGGGTCAATGAATATATTTTTGAGAAGTCCTCTGGGCCCTTAAATAAATGTAATAAAGCACAGTTTTAAACAAAAAGTGAGTATCTAAAACTTGAATTTCATGTGAAAATTGATTACAAAGCGATTTTGCATGTAAAAAGTATAAATAATCGATAACGGGTGAAATCAGCAGGGATATCTGACCGGTATAGCGAGTCATTGGTAAAAGTATTCACACATCTCAATTTAAAATATTATAAACGTTCTGAGTTATAATGCACAATACACGGACTCGACTAATTGGAAGGTATTACTTGCGCAACTTTTCTTGATCGCTGGATTGAAGAAATGGATCGCTGGATTGACGAAATCCACCACCAGATTATATGAAGCAATACCAATCTCTGGAATATCAGTCATGTCTTCGCAACATTCTCAATAATTTTCCTATCTAACTTTTTCAGGAGTTAGAGGTATCTCCTGTGATAGATCTTTATTTGCTTTGGTTATTTCTTTAGATTTTTGGAGAAAATAACGGATAGAAGTTCTCGTCTTCAAAAGAAAATTGTTTCTATTTCGCGCCAGTGAAGATGTGTTTGGAATGTTGTCATCAGTGCTCGCTGCGAGCTTTTGCCCTCAACTGGTTGTAGTGCCAGAGGGGGAAGGAAGGTCATCGTTCAAGAAAAGTTGCGCGAGTAGTAGTTCTTCAGAATATTCCTTTCAAGACAATGATAAGAGGGTAGTCAAAAAGGCACGGTAGTCAACAAATCTTTATATAGATGCATATAAATGATTTGTAAAACTGTCTTTCAACATTGTTTTCTATTAATGCTAGAACTTTTTGCGTATATAGTATCTAAGAGTCGTGCCCGTATCAGAGTGGTGTTCGATTTACCATTCTCTTTTTGTGAATAAATGATAGAGGCGTCAAAGAAAGAAACGAAATGAAGCAAGTGTGTTGATAATTTTGGCCCCATTATATTAGGCACGTCCTCATGTAATTGACGGTAACTTGTAAGCAATTCGTCAAAAAATTAGTGTTAAACTAAAAATTTAAAACTTAAATACTGATCAACCAGTATTCAAACGTTTTATATAGTAATGAATGCAATGCAAAAATCATTAACTAAATAGGAAAAAGTAGTACTACATTATACTTATCATTACAAGACTAGTATTAATGACTTAAGATGGTTTATTTACAAATGAGGTAAATACGTTTATTCGCGAACACAAAAGTAAAGAAGAAAATGCTGCACCGGAAGAAAAAAATCTAGTTCCTTCAGTCAAGCATGGTCATAAAAGTAGCCGGTAGGGGGGGGGGAGCAGTCTTTAAAGTTTATAAAGGGAATCATGAATCATAAATATATCAACATAACGAATTCAGGTAGGTTTGAAAAATGGGTAAATACGAAGTGAAGTTTTCATGCGAAATAAAGATCCAATATATGCAGCCCTTAATTCTTGATTGTAGGAAAAAAAAATTTAATATACATTTTAGTGAGTCCACAGCCCTGATACTAGTAGACTCGAACATTTATGGAGAAAGATCCAATCATTTAAAAGAGAAATCATCTCGAAATAATCGAACTTCTTCTAATACCACGTCAGTTTGTAACTGTTTTTGACGCGAATAAAGAAAAAAAATCTCTAAACATTGCTTTTAACAAGGAAGACAAGCGAAAATGCTTCACAAAAATTATACCATGTCTTGAAAATTGAAGGGGCATCATAAAAGTCAATAATGAAAACAAACTAAATATTTTATACTAATACAAACAAGAAGAGTAAAGTTAAAACAAGGTCCTCTGAACCTTTTTAACGCATTTCAATTTCTCAATTTTTGTAATTTTAAAATGCTTTCGTCGTTTAATAGATTAATTAATTCGTTATTTCTAGTGGACATTGAAGAATAATACACTGAAACGATACTCTTTTATTATATGTTAAGGAAGTGAAAAATTGAAATAAAATATTTGTGTTAAATTACCTACTGGATCTTTTCTATAACTACACGGCATTTAATGACGTTGCACTTGTCATTGGGAGCGTTCACGGGATAAAAGTATTGCGTGCTTGAATTAAATGTTGGAGTAAATTACGATTCCCTTAACTAAGTCATAATGTCCAGCTGTGGGCCATTGGTCAGAGTATAATTGTATGAACACCTATCTTTTGTGCAAAATTCCTGTTACGTTTGTTCACGATTACACCTACGAGGGTGTTGTAAGCGAATGAATTGGATTTAATACTAGCTCTACATAGCTTTACATGGAAGTCGAAACCTCCATGCATGTATCCCCTCTACCATGGTGATTTCTATAGTTTGTTTATGCTCTAAAAAAACCCTGGTTTTTTCACAGAGTAGGCTGAATATTTTTGGAAGTACTTAATTCGGAAAATATTACAAAAAAATGAACAAAAGAAGACTTGATTTCGCATATGGTTGTTAACATTCATATATAGCCTGTTGGCAATCCTGTAATTCTTGTTATTGTCAGTCAAGGAAAGCTCATTTTGTCGAGAACAAAAAAAATATTTAGAACCGATGCAGAAATTAGAATAATATCTCAACAAGAACATGTTTTAAAGCTATTAAATGTATAGATATCGAAAAAGTATTTTAAACGAGCCAACATTTCGATAAACCAGTTGATTGCTGTACCCATACTCTGTGTACGAAGGGGCTGCCTTGCGAGTCTAGGTCATTTATTTGTGTGTAAAAGAAAATTTCTTCCGCGCAAGGGCGACTGGTAGGGGAGCGGGATACACGACTCTTAAAACATTTTAAAATACAGCCGCAGTTTTATTCTAATTTGACTGCATTTACTGAAGCTTTTTCTCTTATCTTCTGCAATAATAACGAACGGAAGGGAATCTGCACTCTCCCACGAAAACCTGGCGAACGACAACACAGACCGCTAGGAAAATTGCGTCGCATTTCCCCACATCAAACGTATAAGGCGAATTGACGCTGTAGTATGCTTATCAAAGTTTCACCTCGAGGCCCCAGCCTTTTGGCGACGCGCTTGACATAAAACATTCCTAAGTCTGTCCAATGCAGTTTATCTCGAAATACTTTTGATAAACAAAGCGCACCATTCTCATTTCATCTGCAAATTAAACCGCTCTCATTCTTGCCACTGGATCTCCACTGTCGTTCACCGATCTCAGATGTAAGAGTCCATTCGTTAGGATTAGTGAAAAGACCCGAAGTGACTCTCGGTAAAACACCGCAGTTCAAGAATAACAGGATATTTTTTTTTAAGTTGCAAGTATAAAAATATAGTATAGTATGTATAAAAATCCTATTCTTCCTAGTTTCTATTTCCATATTGTACTAAAAGGTAATCCACATTAAATATCTAATTCTGCTCTTTAATATTTGCTGTTTAATTATTAAATTCACGTGATTATTGCGATACAGAATTATTTACTTTCAGTACTGTACAGCACCGTCTACTTGTTGCCGCATCCCTGCCTACATTCAATAAAGTGCATGATTGTAAGGAAAATCTTGTTACAACTGGCAATGAATGAAGGAAAGTAACAATAAGGGAGTGAAGCATTTCTCGTCATTCCAGAATAAAAATTTCAATAGTGCGATTGTTTGTGTTCGTTGACCCCAATTCTATTGAGCTAGCACCGTAACACGTTGCTAGAGATTGAGAACTTTTGAAAATTTTCACCAAATGTATTTGTGTAAAAAAAAAAAAAGGAAATATATTTTAATAGTCGTAAATTCATTATAATATGCGTAACTTTTATAACATGGGAATCAAGAACTGGACAGTTAAAGTATTTGGTATTTTCTTATACATTGATTTGAATGTACACAATATGAAAAGACATGCTAGAACTGAAAGATTTTCACTGCCATATCTACAGTTTTTTGGCTTTATTTATGGTCGTATTAACTTCTACTACATTAGCGACCACAATTAACTGTAATCTACAAATCTCTTTGTAATATTAGTTAATTTATTATAACATATTATTTCAACTTTATTAAAGAACAATCTCAGGAATTTTGAAGAGATTTTAAGGGAGAACTGACAGCAAAAAATATATACTTTACAGGGCCATGTTTTTTTATCAACGTTTTGTGACGATTTTTGTACGTTATTTACAGATCGGAGTAAATTCTGCTAATTGCGATGTACACGCAGGAAAATGAAACCATATAACGCCATCATAAATGTTATTAAGGTCTTTCAATCACTATAAAAAGAAATATGATTAATAACTAGATATATTTTCAGGTTGGTGTCTACTCCATTAACAAAGGGTACCTCCGGATAAAATGGTAAAAAGTTCCCCTAAACCAAATGACATATTAGTAGTTACACTAAAACTCTTAACATAAAAATAATATTTTTGAAAGATTTCTTATCCCCCGACCCACCATCCACACCTCTCAACAAACGTGTTTCTTAAATTTTTTCGTCAACTTAACACTATCTTATCTGATTGAAAAAAATATGAAAAATAACAAAATAATTCATACTATCAGAAAACATTTTCTTTTTTTTTCTCAGCGCCAAATTCAAACCCAAATATTTTTGAAAAAATTACATTTTTGTGTCTTAGAACCCTGAAAAAGGCTCGAAAAAAATCTCTGAAGTTTCTCTCGAAACGCATTGTTGTAGATTTGAGATTTTTTTGACTGCTGGGAGTACAGTTAAAAAGAATTTTAAAAAAATTCCATTTTGTTAGCCTTTAAATCAACTTGACTTTAAATATACAGTAGAATCCCCCCTAATCCAAACCCAGGAAATCGCAAATTTCCGCTAATGCGAACAAAGTTAGGGATGTAGGAAAAAATATACATAGTAAATAAAACGCATATTTGTTGCGTAAAGAAAGGATTTAATAATGACTGTAGAAGTGAACAACTAATTATTGAAAAATAAGTAGTCGAAATATAAGGTTCATTCCTGGTAACTACGGTGTATATCGCATGTTTATGTAGCGGTAATTTTAACCCTAGAGGAACCTGTAAAATCACTAATCTTCTTTTGCCGTATGGAACTGAATCTGCTTGTTGATGCGATGCGATGTCATGTGATTGCTACACTGCGTTGCCATTTTGTCACATCGCACGCTACGATGAATTGTCTGGTAATCCTATATATGTATTTGTTTATGTGCGGTAAATTTTTTTCAGATAACTGAACATTTCCGAATCCGAACAGAGCACACACTCAATTAGTTCCGATTACCGTGGTTCTATTTTACTTCGAAAATGTCTGCAACAGTTCTGTGCATTTGTTTTATTTTATTATACATTTGTATAGTGTTGTAGAATTCAGTAATATTTTGACTTTGTGTGAGCGTAGGCTTCCAAATTGTTTTTAAAGCTTTCTTATTCTTTATATATCATATGTTAAGGAAATATGATAGTTTGACAGTTTATAAGAAGCCATCGACACAAAATTCTGTATGTGGTGGACAGAGAATTACACCCCAGCCCTATGTCAAACAGATTACAGAAGAAAAAATTAGAAGTTTGCGGATTACGACATACAAAACAAAAGATTATTGCAACACATTATGAGAGCGAATAACCCTGAAGCGATGTGTTCCAGGTTACTTTTTTAGTGCAGGTAAATTCTGATAGAAGCCGTGTTTTGAGGGACGGGTAGATGACAAATGGGGAAATGAGGTGCAGTTGGGTTGGTGATGGATAGATGGAGGACAGTGGGAAATTGAAAGGGACAGGTTGGCTCAGATTATGTTCTTATGCAGTTTTCTACAAACTATCACCTTTGGGATCGTTCTTTTACAATTTTTCAGGTATAGTTCCCTTGGATGCCCTTACTCTTGGGCGGACAGAATAGGGCAGATGCCAATATCAGTGTAAAATTAAATGAAGGTAACTTTCGTGATAAAATTAAAGGGACCTTTTTATTTTCTGTTCATTTCAATCTCAACGTTCAGAAATATTGGAATGGTTTCTGTCGCAGAGTGCCTATAATGCTGTAAAACACACATCGGAGGACGGGCGTTCGTATTTAGATGCTACTTTAAATCAATTTTGTTTTCGTACAATTATTATTTACAAAGGGCAGAGGTTAAGCACTTGTCCGGATTGTATATACTTACGGTATATTTATTTTACGGTCTTATTTATACATATACTAGATTAATTCTTAGGTAAGGGGAAAAACCTATCCTCTATCCTTTGTGAGAATTTCTCCCTTTTTCGCATTTATATTTTTCAGAATTTCCTCCTCTCTCTATTGCCACCTTCCCCGTGATTCCATCTTGCCTCTCCCCCCCGCAACAGCCATGTTCTCTTTCCACCAATCCCGCGCCACCTGCCCGCTTCCTATTGGTCGGCTACCTGACCAATCCCGCCCTCCCCTTCTCCTCCATATAAGGCCAGCGCGCTAGCCATCTGGCAGCCATCTGCGTTTGTAAATATAATTATTAATGAATGAATGGAGAGAGAAAAAAAAATTAAAAGAAGAAAATTGAACAATTTCAAGATCTCCCAATTAAAGATTTAATAAAAAAAAGCCTAAAAACTAACAAACCCCAAAGTGGGAATGTGTATAGTTATAGTTATAGGATAGTTTTAGTTTGTAAGCAATTAAGCCTTCCCTAACTGCACAAGCCAAATCGACTGCAGTTATTCATAATGTACCCCAAAGATAAATAAATTCCTGCCTCTCCAGGGAAACTGGAGGGGGGAAAACTGAAAAAAACATCTGGCAGCAGTACGCTCTGAAGAAGGCCACAATACGCTGGCCGAAACGTCAGCCACCATGACTTCGACGCGGCTTGTCCCGGATAGCCCAGCCAACAACCTATCCTCTAGTCCGATAAGATTACAAATGCGAGAGCGTAGGCTTCCACTTCCGCAGTATTATAATTTTTTTCTTACAAAGATGCTCAAAAACGTAGTTTCTGAAGTTGGCGGTCCTGATTACGTACCGTCGAAATTACGAAGTTTTGTAATTTAGTTTGGCACAATGCGCTGCACCTAGTATACTATGCGACTACTCTAACATCAGCTGCCACAGCCTCCGAGCTATAACTGCGACATAATTTGAGTTTTTAATATATCGTATGTACCTTGTTAATTTTACTAAACGAATAAAATCACTTCGAGACAAACAGAAATTTCATGTAGGTACTAACATTTAAATCTCTGCCTTTTGATGTCCGTCCCTCCTCATGTAAGTACTAGCAACCCCCACCCCCATGTTTCGTGTGGTACAATCATTGCGATGGTCACCTTCTCATTCTTTCCTCACAGATTGAGAAAGGGCGTTGAAACGCCGGGAATTCCACGTGCGCTCTCCGCCCAGGCCACCTCAACCCCTCCGCAAGGCCTTGCTGTCATCCAGGCAGAGAAGATTCTCAACAGGCGTCGTAAGTAGAAATCGATTTTAAAACAAATTTTAAAAATAGAGAAACGATGTTCTATCCAGATTAAATTGTACTGAAGACCCCAAAGTTCATATGAGACTGGCCCTAAGAAAACTAAGACAAAGAATATCTGAATATGTATGAAACATAAAAGAAACATATCAAAAAGATAATTCTGTCTCAAAACTGGTTTAAAACAGGGCAGGTCCTAAAATTTCAAAGGGTGACTTCTAGAACCATGAAAAGATGCAAAAATGGTGTAGGAGAGTTTATATAAAGCTGAATAAAACCTTAAACACCAATGATTGAAACCAATTCTTTCACTGGAATTAGACAACTTACTGATGCAAATTAAGAATTATAGTAATAAAAATTAATTCATAGATAGTTTATGACTCCTCTCTCATTCCACTTGATTTTTACTCTCCCCCTCCCTCTTTCTTCTTCCCCTTCTCTTTCCTTGTCGGTGAAACTACATCTAACGGACACAAATTGTTGTCTTTCACAGATATTTTTGACATACCACAAATTTGAATATGGTTCAGTTATTCAATTGTATTTATTGTAATTATTCTTACTCTTGTTTAACTTTATCTTTCAACTTGTATTACAAATGCAGGAATGCTTATATTAGAATACAATAAAAATGTTATACAAAAAATTTCAAAATTTTAATGGCCTATGATCTGTGTTTAAAAATAGTTTAAAAAGGTAAAAAATTGTAAATCATTCTCGTCTATATATTGATAATCACTTCAATATTGTAATTTTAAACTGAAACTCTAGGTTAAACAGTGGGCTTGAAGATGGATAAAAGAGCCGAAACGTTGCCAACTTCTGCTAATAAAAAACAGAATAAAACTCGTGTATAAACGCAATGGTCTTAATTGAAAAATGAACTTTAAAACCATTTGTATAGACATTCAAACAGTAATACTAACAAAACTAATGAAAGTTTGTATTTCCGTAAGTCATGTAGTAGTGGTCAACAGCGCTCGAGATTTGAACGAAAAGGAGACTGCGACATTTTCTCTATCTAAGAAACAAACTTAAAGAAACAATTTGGTGGAGTTTTGAAAATTATTCTTTGAATTGCTTTTATTTCATGCAAAAGTTACCAAAACTTCTTTCTAACAAAAGTTGGACGAGTTTTCGATTTAATTATTTAGAACAGATTTCTTTGAGAACAAATCTATATCTATATTGTACTTTAGAAATGTTAACTTTTTGCTGGTTGTTTCACAATGTTCACATTTTTTATCGCGTATATAAAACAATCGATGTTCTTTATATTATGTCTTATACACGCACATACACACAGGGTGTCCGGGGAGAAAGCGTCGAAACTTGGCAAATAAGCTCTTAAGACAATCATTATTTTGTCTAATAAACTTCTGGGATATTCCTATTGGTTGAGCCATAATAATGACTCAAAAGTTGAAAAATTATGAATTATATTGTAACCATCGACTCACCCGATTACCTGGTTTCCTCCGGCGATTCAGCTTTGCCCGGCTGCTTCGTCGGCAAACTCCCTAGAGGGAGGCATGCGTGATTGCCTAACTACTGGATAGAAACACTGAGGCGTTTTCTTAAATATTACTTTAATCAATACTTGATTCAATGCGGGCAAAGCCCAATGCCAGAAACAACACAATTAACTTACAAACTAATCTTAACTTAAAAAAGGCCGGCATGGCCAGAGTTCATATTAGCTCCGTGGTTTTCGCCCTCCCGGGCGGTCGTGACCCAGCTCACAGGTGCGGCGTTCGGGCATCCCAGCGCCCGGCAGGTCTGGCGGCGGGCAGCCACGGTCGGTGCTGGCCCCAGATTCCTTTGTAGCGACCACTCGGCCGCCGCGGTAGAGGCCCACAGTCTCCGGATTAGGCCAGCGGCATTCGTCGACCGGACGGCGCCTCGGCGTCGCTCAGCGCGGGCAGGCGGCAGGGCTACGCCCGGGCGATGGCGGGTCGCTTCGTGGTCTTTCACGCCCTGGCTCGTACTCACTTTGCTCTTGCGGTCAGGCACTCACATGTGGTGTCACGTCCCATAGTTCGGATTCCGTCACACGAGTCGGGCTGCGATAGTGGCGAGGCGGCGTAGCATTCGGGGCGACCAGGCACGGATAGACCCGGCTCCGAATCAAAGTAACAACCCGCTCCCCCGCTACGTCCAAAACAAGTGCTCGCCCTGTTACCTCCAAAACAAGTGCTCTCCCCGCTGCCTCCAAAACAAGTGATCGATTGTCCTTCGGCGGTCCCTCAGGAAGGCTTGCGTGTCACGTGATTCCTCCCCCACGTCTCACATCGCGATTGGTAGTCGCGGCCTCCGTGGTTTCTTCGTCCTATCACGGTGTCAGCGGCAGGGCTGCGCCTAGGCAACGTTCTCCGAAGTAATCTTCGTCACGTAAATTCCAAGAACTGGGCGTGGGCAATTCCTTTGCTCGGTTTGGGGGTGCGGGAGGCGTATTTCCCCATGCTTCACGACGGCGCGGCCGGCGTGGGTTGCGCTGAACAAAGGAGATGCATTCCTCCGTTCCCTCGGCTCGCTCCACCGCTTCAGGTGTCGCAAACAGCACGTTTCCTGCCGTCTTTTATGCAGGCGCGATTCCATATTAAATTTAATATTTAATTCGCGTCGCCATTCGATATGTGGGACCGTCCCATTACAAAATATTCTCACGAAATAAGTCTATTTACTGCAGATTTGTTACGCAATAATGTGATCGATCACAAGACACGAAATATCCAAGGGACATAGTGTATCAGGATATGCATTAAACACGAAAAAAGGTATTAATTTACTGCTGTAGAATCCTAATAAGAAATAAAAATTGTCAACAAGCACAGAGATTGGAGAAATAATGTCGATATTTGGATCACTTGGCTGAGGGACCGTCTTGTCTTGCGCAGTTGATGCTGCCGAAGAAGCGTAAGGGAGGGTGGATGGAGGAGCCAGGCGATGGCGACACCGGAGCCCCACCGTCAGCCCATCAGCAGCAGCGGCCGCAGCTCCCACCGCCGCCCGCGATGTGGCTGCAATCTCTGCTTAAAGATGTCCCCTGTGCAACACCCGGGGCGGCTCCCAGTTTGGAGCTCGAGGGGCTGCTGAAAGACGCGTCGACTGCCGGCACCGGCGCCGTCCCCCACATCGTCCCAGACGCCGCCCCCCGCGTCGCCCCCCACATCGTCCCAGACGCCGTCCCCCGCATCGTCCCAGACGCCGTCCCCCGCGTCGCCCCCCCAGGAGATAAGTACAAATAAAAACAACCCGCTCCCGCCGCTACTTCAAAAACAAGTGCTCGGCCCTGTTACCTCAAAACAAAGTGCTCTCCCGCTGCCTCCAAAACAAGTGATCGATTGTTCCTTGCGGCGGTCCCTCAGGAAGGCTTGCCCGTGTCACGTGATTTCCTCCCCCACGTCTCTACATCGCGATTGGGTAGTCGCGGGCCCCGTGGGTTTTCTTCGTCCTATCACGGTGTAGCGGCAGGGCTGCGGGGCCTAGGCAACGTTCTCGCGAAGTAAACCTTCGTCACGTAAATTCAAGAACTGGGCGTGGGCAATTCCTTTTGCTCGGTTTTGGGGGTGCGGATGCGGTATTTCCCCATGCTTCACGACGGCGCGCCGGCGTGGTTGCGCTGAACAAAGAGATGCATTCCTCCGTTCCTCGGCTGCGCTCCAACCTGGCTTCAGGTGTCGCAAACAGCACGTTTCCTGCGTCGTTTTATGCAGGCGCGATCCCATATTAAATAATATTTAATTTCGCGTCGCCATCGATATGTGGGGCTACCGTCCATTACAATATATTCTTTCACGAAATAAGTCTATTTACTGCAGATTTGTTCGCAATACATCTGTGATCGATCACAAGACACGAAATATCCAAGGGACCTAGTGTACTCAGGATATGCATTAAACACGAAAAAGTGCATTAATTTAAACTGCTGTAGAATACCTAATAAGAAATAAAAATTGTCAACAGGCACAGAGTTGGAGAAATAATGTCGATATTTGGATCACTTGGCTGAGGGACCGTCTTGTCTTGGCGCAGTTGATGCTGCGAAGAAGCGGTAAGGGAGGGTGGATGGAGGGAGCCAGGCGATGGCGGACACCGGGCAGCCCCACCGTCAGCCCCATCCAGCAGCGGCCGCAGCTCCACCGGCCGCCGCGCGATGTGGCTGCAATCTCTGCTTAAAGATGTCCCTGGTGCAACACCCGGGGGGCTCCAGGCTTGGGGAGCTCGGAGGGGCTGCTTGAAAGACGCGTCGACTGCCGGGAAGCGGGCGCCGTCCCACATCGGGGTCCCAGACGCGCGCCCCGGCGTCGCCCCAATCGTCCGCACGACGCGGTCCCCCGCGTCGCCCCCACATCGGTCCCCAGACGCCGCCCGCGCGTCAAACCGGCCCCAACGGGTCCTCTGTCTTGGGGTGGCTAACGCATGTGCTACCGGGGAATGGCTCGGGCGTGGCTCCCGGCGTGGCTCCCGGCGCTGGCTCCGCGGCGTGGCTCCCGGGGCGGTGGCTCCGGCGTGGGCTCCCGGCGGTGCTCCCGGCGTGGCCTCCCGGGCGTGGGCTTCCCGGCGTGGCTCCCGGCCCCCCCCCCGTTGGGGGGGGGGCCCTCCCTTCCGGCGTTGGGGGGGCTCCGGCGTGGCTCGGGCGGTTGCCTCGCGGGCGTGGATTCCGGGTGCTCCGGGCGTGCTCCGGGCGTGGTCCTTCGGCGTGGGTCCCGCGGCGTGCTCGGGCGTGGGTCTCGGCGTGGATCCCGGCGTGGATCCCGGGTGGATCCCGGCGGTGGATCGGCGTGGGTCACAGGCGTGGGTCCAGGGCGTGGGTTGTGTGGGTCCCGGCGTGGGGTCCCGGCGTTCCAGCTCAAAGACGTAACTTGTTGGAACCAGGCTACCGTTCTCGGTTTTGATCTCGCAGGCTTCTGCTGCGATCTCCAGGCTTCTGCTGGTGGGGTATGCCGGCCCTCGTTTTAGAGCTGGAGAGAGAACTTAAGAGATGGAGCCGTGCCAACGCGACCGCGCCGGCCGCAGCTGCCCGCCGCCGAATGGCCACCCTGTCTGTTCTTGTTGCGCGCTGGCGCCGGCCTTCCACATTAAGCACTGCCTCGGCCGTGGTGGGCAACGCAGGGCCCGTCGCCTCTCCACTGCGGGCGCCACAGCCCTCTCCCGCGCGCGCCGCTGGTGGTACCGCAACTCCCGCGCCACCTCTCCTCGCTACATTCGCTGCAATCGTGATGCATTACTTTGCTATGCGCGCTTGTCTATGTATAACTTCCCATATGCACGCTTTGCCTCATGGAATGTTTCACCCAATGGTTGCTTCTCCCATGGATAATTCCGCATGGTTGCCTTTTCCACCCCCGGCGGCGCCATTTGGATATCTTCGCCCATTGGATGGCTTCGCCCATGGCTGCTGTCGGCCTATGCATACCTCGCCCGACGTTGGGCTTCGCGCGTTTGTTCCACTTCGGCCTCAAACCTTTCCCTCCGAGTTTCTCGGCCCCGTAAGACGCATTCTCCGCCCGCTCCTGACCAGTACCGGTTCACCTCTCTCCCTACCCGCTGCTCGTCCGTCGGAACCCTCTGCCTGCCGCCGCCCCTCTGCGCCGCCCGCCGCTCCTACCGTCGCCGCCTCTCCTACCGGCCTCTCCTGCACCCGTCGCTCCCGTCCTGCCCGCGCTCCTCACGCGTCCGCCCTCTGTCCTACCCGCCTCTCCTCACCGTCCGCCTTCCCGGTCATGCCCGCGCTCCTCACCCGTTCCGCTTCCCGTCCTGCCCGCCGCTCCTTCACCCGTCCGCCCCCCTCCTGGCTCCAGCCGCTCCTCACCGTCGCCCCTCCTGCCGCGCTCCCTCACCCGTCCACTCCCCCTCACTGCCCGCCCGGGCTTCCTCACACCCGTCCGCCCTCCTTCTGCCGCCGCTCGCTCACAACCGGTCCGCCCGCCTCCTTTGCCCGGCCGCTTCCTCCCCGTCCACCCCCTTCCTGCGCGCCGGCTCCATGCCTGTCGGAACCTCGCC
>BOPP01000253.1:1242852-1262365 GCA_017312745.1 Gryllus bimaculatus
GCCCGTGCGCTCCGCCCCCGCCCCCGTCTCGCCCGTCCGTTCCTCGCCCGTCCATCGCTCTCCCTTCCGCCCTTCCCCCGTTCGCGCCATCCCTGTCAGTTCTTCTCCAGTCCGCTCCGCCCGCGCCTGTATCCAGCCCGTCGCCGACGTCCCTTGGCGCCTGCACTTCCTCCCTAAGCAAGTCCTGAGAAGTGTGTTCAGTTTCCTCTCGGAGCAGGACCTGTGCGCATTGGCCTTGGTGTCCAAGAAGATGCGGTGCGAAGTGAACGCGCCGAGAGTGTGGAAAACGCTTTATAAGCAGGTTTTCAAATATGACCGCCCTCTGTCCAACCCTTCACCGTTGGCCTTTGAATTTCCCTTCGTGGAAGACTGGAATTGCTATAACCCTTGGAAGACAAGCTTTATTCAGATGTACAGAGGTTTGCACGTGAATCTTGGGTACAAGGATTTGGCACCGCCTTGTCGTAAAAATAAGTATTTCGACACCATTCAACTTGCGTTGGAATTTGCGAAGCAGTCTGGTGATAAATGTAAAATTGGGGACTTCGATGCAATCATCTTCGTACATCGTGGCACACACCATGGAGGAATCCGTATTGATTGCAACATTGCGCTTCTCGGGGCTTCTAGTGGAACGATGAGGGATGACGTGGTTTTGAGAAGCAAATCTGAGGATACACTGACGATAACAGAGGGAGCGAATGCAACTTATGTTGGACATCTGAGTCTCATGTGCACGCCGGATCCTAGCTCATCGGCCGTTAAACAGAAAATCTCCTGCTTGCAAATTTTGCGAAATTGTGCACCTGTTATAAACGACTGTTGCATTACCAGCACTTCTATTAGTAGGGCAGCGATTTATGTCAGCGGGAAATATGCCCTCCCGGTTGTAAAACATTGCCACATCAGTGACTGCAGAAGCGGAAGTATATATGTAGGAAATTATGCTGGAGGAATGTACGAACACAATAAAATAGCCCGCAGTCGTTTGACTGCTGTTGTAGTGGAAACTTCGGCAAATCCACACTTTCGCAAAAATATAATTTATGGTGGGAGAGACGGTAGTATCACAGTCGCTGGAAAGGGATTAGGTCTCTTCGAAGAAAATGTGATTTTTGACAGCGATGGAACAGTTTTTGAAGTAACGGGAAAATCTTCTCCTCTCGTTAAAAATTGCGATTTCAAATCTGAATCTGAAAATTGCATCTATGTACATGACGATGGTTTAGGTGTATTTGAAGAAAACTTATTTCATTCCGCTTACTCCACTTGCGTTTTAATAACTAGCAGTGGCAGTTCATCATTCAGACGCAATAAAATTTACAATAGTGACGTGGGCATTGAGATCCTAGAAGGCGCTACCGCTTGCATAACAGATAATGAAATTGTGCACTGTGATTTCATTGGAATTCATATCGCTTGCAAGAGAGCAATTGTTGTCAAAAATAAAATTCACGAATGTAAAGTGGTTGGAATCCACGTCGTTGGTTCAGGGCGAAATGTCATAGAAGGTAATGATATATATTCAAATGTTATGATTGGTCTGTGGGTTGACAATGGTGGCAGACCATTCGTGCGACGAAATAGCATTCATTCCGGAAAGATTGGAGTTTATTTTCGCAATGGAGGTGCAGGAACATTGGAAGACAACGTAGTTTACCATAATAAGCATGTAAATATTTTCATAATGAGCGATAGCAATCCAATCATCAAAAGAAATAAAATCAGCCATGGTGGAAATGGAGGAGTTTTAATAAGTGAAAGAGGTTTAGGAATTTTGCAGGAGAACGAAATATTTAAAAATAATGTTGCTGGAGTGTGGGTTGACTTTTCAAACCCTATTCTTAAACGTAACAGGATATATGATGGGAAACAGTATGGTGTGTGCGTTTTCAATAAAGGAAACTGCATCTTAAATGGAAACGAGATCTTCAGCAACAAGAAAAGCAACGTGCTTGTATCTACAGGCAGTCACCCGATCTTGCAGAAAAATCTTATATATAACGGACGAGGAGCTGGTATAGAGATAACTGCCGATGCAACTGCTACTCTAGAAAACAACCAGATCTTCAACAATTACTTCGGTGGTCTGTGTGTGGCGAGTAAAGCAGTGACCATCCAAAAGGATAACATAATTTACAACAACGAAGATGGCGTGGATCATGAAATGGCATCAGGCCGGTGCATGTATACGTTGTCCAACGGCTCGTCTTGGATGCACGACGTGTACGTCTGTTTGATGTGTGGGAATAACCGCCAGAGCGTGTGCCAGAACTGCGCGAATGTGTGCCACGCGGGCCACGCTGTTTCACGCACTCGCCGGGAGAAGTTCACTTGCGAATGCGGAGCCGGGGTTCTCAAAAGGCCCTGCCAGCTGCACCGCCTGGTCGTGATCACCCTCCAATACTCCCCGCGCGCCCTGGCCTCGGTCGCTGGACCCTCCGCCGTTGGGGCTTCGCCCGCCGGCCTTCGAGCCGGCCTTACGACGCCGGGCCTTTCGACGGCGCCGGGCCTTCGACCGGCCGGGCCTTCGACCGCCCGGGCCTTCGTCCCGCCCGGGGCCTTCGTCCTGCCGGGCCTTCGTCCCGCCGGGCCTTCGTCCGCCGGGCCTTCCGTCCGCCGGGCCTTCTCCGCCGGGCCTTCCTCCGCCGGCCTTCGTCCGCCGGGCCTTCGTTCATCCGCCGGGCTTCTCCGCCGGGCCTTCGTCCCGCCGGGCCTACGACCGCCGGGCCTTCGACCGGCCGGGCCTTCCGACCCGCCGGCGCTTCGAACGACCGCCGGGACCTTCGACCCATAACCGGCAGGTCTAGCCGGGCCTTCGACCGCCGGGCCTTCGTCGGCCGGGAGGGCCTTCGAATAGGAAAAACCGCCGGACCTTCGACCGCCCGGCCCATCGAACGGCGACGCCCGGGCCTTCGACCGGCCCGGAGTAGAAGGTAGGGCGGGCCCTTCGAACCCGACCGCGCCTTCGTCCATAGCTCAGCTCGCCGGTCTTCGTGTTTGTTGTCCGGACCGGGCTCCTTGGCGCGTCCGCCGGGCCCTTCGTCCGCCGGGCCTTCGGAACCGCGCCGGGCCTTCGTCCGCCGGGCCTTCGACCGGCCGGACCTTCGACTGCCGCCCATCGACGCCGGGCCTTCGACCGTGCCGGGCCTTCCGTCGCCGGGCCTTCGTCCGCCGGGCCTTCGTCGCCGGGCTTTCGTGTACCGCCGGGCCTTCGTCCGCGCGGGCCTACGACCGCCCGGGCCTTCGACGCCGGCCTTCGACCGCCGGGGCCTTCGAACCGCCGGGCCATTGCGATCGCCGGGGGGCCTTCGACCCATGCGCCGGGCGCTTTGTTTCCCGCGGGGCTGACGGCTCTCTTCCGAGATGACCGCCGGACCTTCGAACGCCGGGCCCATGCGCGCGCCGGGCCTTCGGAAAGAACCGGCGGCCTTCGAGAGAAACCGCCGGGGCCTTCGTCGCCGGACGGCCTTCGTCCGCCGGGCCTTCGTCACCCGCGGGCGCTTTTCGTCCGCCGGGCCTTCGTCCGCCGGGGCCTTCGATCCGCCGGGCCTGTTTCGACCGCGTGGCCTTTCGAAACCGCCGGGCCTTCGACCGCCGGGGGCCTTTCCGAGAACCGCGGGCCTTCGACCGCCGGGGGCCTTTCCCGACCGCCGGGCCTTCGGAGAGAACCGCGGGCCTTCGTGTCGCCGGACCTTCGTGTCTGCCGGGGCCTCTATTCGTCGCCGGAGGGCCTCTTCGTCCGGCCGGGCCTGTTTCCGTTTCCGCGGGTCCTTTCCCTCCGCCGGGCCTTTCCTCCGGCCGGGCCTTCGTCCGCCGGGGCTTTCGTCGCGCCGGGGGCGCTCTTTCTTGTTCCGCCGGGCCTCTTCGTCCGTTGCCGGGCGCCCTAGCCAGGACGGCCGGCCTCGACGCGCCTGTGGCCTTTGGCCTTCGAACCGCCGGGGCCATCTTCCGTTTCGAAAGCACCGTATTTCGCTCAGGCGCTGGCGGGCCTCGCATATACTAAACTGAGACCGGAGCCGGGCCTTTCGAAAGAACCGCCGGGCCTTCGTTGCTATCCCCGCCGGGCCTTCGACCGGCCGGCCTTCGAAGACCACCACCCGGCCGGCCATCGCCGCCGGGCCTTCGGAGAACCACGCAGCCGGGCCTCTTCGAAAACCGGACCGGGCCTTGCGTCCCGCCGGGCCTTACGTTCCGCCGGGCCTTCCGTTCCCGGCGCCCCCGGCAGCGTGAGTATGAGTGGGCTTCGTTCCCGCGCGCCGGGCCTTCCGACCGCCGGGCCTTCGTCCGCCGGGCCTTCCGTCCGCCGGGCCTTCGTCCGCCGGGCCCTTCGTCCGCCGGGCCTAGAACCGCCGGGCCTTCGACGCGCCGGGCCTTCGACGCCGGGCCTTCGACCGCCGGGCCTTCGACGCGCCAGGGCCTCGACCGCCGGGCCTTCGTACCGCACGTGCCTTACGACCGCGGCGGACCTTCGACCGCGCGTTGGAGCCATCGACCGCTCGAGGCCTTCGACGCGCCGTGCTTCGACGCCCGGGCTCCTTCGGCGCCGGGTGCCTTCGTACCGCCCGGCCCGTCCGCGCGGGCCTTCCGTCCGCCGGGCCCTTCGACCGCCGGGCCTATCGTTCCGCCGCCTTCGACGCCGGACTTCGACCCGCCGGCCCATCGAGCACGCGGGCCTTTCGACCGCTCGGGGCCTTCGTACGCCGGGGCCTTCGTCCGGCCCGGGCCTTCGTCCGCGCGGGCCTTCGTCCGCCGGGCCTTCGTCGCCGGGCCCTTCGATACCGCCGGGCCTTTGACGACCGGCCGGGCCTTCGACCTCCGGGCCTTCGACCGCCGGGCCCTTTTCGACCGCGCAGGGCCTTCGACCGCCGCCGGGCGTTCGACCGGACGGGCCCTTCGGGACCCGCCGCCCGGGCCTCAACCGGCCGGGCCTTCGAAATTCACCCGCCGGGGCTTTCGAAAGACCGCCGGGCCTCGACACGGCCGGGCTATGGGCCCTTTCCGAAAAGAAAGAGAAACAAGAAATAAAAATCAAAATAAAACGAAAAAAGATAATAACCTGCAGGTTGGGCCTCGACCGCCGGGTCGCCTCGTCCGTTGGCCCCTCGTTCGCAGGGCCGTGGTTCATAGGAACCTCGTCCGAAGACCCTGGCCCCATTGACTTAAGGCTTTTTCCCTAATAGCCTTTTGACAAGTGTGTAGATGGGAAGTATTCGTGATACGTCCCGAGAGTGGTTGATGGGCTCGTATGTAATTCGGGAAGACAACACCAGCAACTTACTATGATGGCGAATAAATTGTTTAATGTTGTCTCAGGATGTCGCTACATCTTTCACAGAAATATTTTCTTGATACCATCTTCAGGGCACATGCTACCAGCAATCTGATGCGGCAGTGAAAGTAGTCCTTAGTCAGGTTTTTGATTCAAGGAATGTTTAAGATACCATTTCGATTTTTAAATTTTTATGTATAATTGAGCAAGTTTCTACTTAGCCTGAACATTCTTAGAGTGGTACCTGGAGTACGAGTTGCAATCCGACAGGTTCCGAATACTCAAACTTACATGCGGACAAATAATTGAAATAAAAAATGTTCCCCAATTATTGAAAAGGAACATAGAAAATTAAGTTGATTACTAAATATAACTTTTTACGTAATAAGGGGAAAACGTCAAATAATTGCAATTCACGAAAACATGAATACATTCTTTTAAATTACAATTTAGATTGTCATCTTCACGAATACATAAAAACGAAACTTTCTTTTGCACTATTATATATGCTCCTTAAATCATAAAAGACGTTTAATGCTAGTATAGTATAATTCTTCATGTAAGCCGAAACCTGCCCGATTGCATTCATAAATGGTAAAATACAAACATTGTACAGGGATATCCTGACTAAGAGGCATACGTACATTTCCAAACGGAATATTCCCTTGAATGTCAGGAGGTGTATCCCTGAAACTGTTGGAATTGATCCAGCTCGATAATAAGTACATACATATTAAACAAATGGTATTAAAATATGAATGTATTTGTCTGAACGGATTGACTAAAAGGGTCAGTGTGTGTAAGTCATACTTTCTATTCAGTACATGAAAGCTCAAATTCTAGTTCATGAACTAAAGCCAGAATTCACCAACACGTAGTGTTACTAAAAAAAACTTTTTCTTTGGACAATGGTCCCACAGAGTTTGGAGACTAACCATCCTCCAACCTAGTTAAAGTTGAAAAGTTTTGGTTGCAGGCAAATAAATTTCTTGTTTACGAAGAAATAAGGACTGGTGTTACCATTAATCTAATTTATTTTCATTAAACATAAGTTGCCGTGTGAAATGCTTGGTCAGGTTTTGTAATGTGCTTTGTCAGATTTTGATACTGAATTTATAAGAATTAAATACAAAAAATGTTACTATTGTGAGTTGGGTATTAAATGGTTAAACATGAAAATTTCAGCCCCTCGCCAGGCAATCCACTGATGATTCTCTTGCTGAAGTATTTCTCTACGAAATGTGTTCTGCACTATGTAATAAGATAATACGCGCGTACAGTTGTGTGATGTTGATTAATTTTATAATTTTTAATGGTTTTCAAAATCGTTACTCTACAAAAAAAATTGTTTATATGCATACTTGGTAATATGTAAAATCTAATTCGCTGTTATTTGACTGAAAATAATAGGCTGTTCCCGCCTACCAATAGTTTTGGATGTAGATTATATATTTGAAGTTACTGGAAAAATGTCTGAAAATGGTATTAAAATAATAGGCATGTCTGATATTATAAGTAGGATAGTTTGATATTACTAAGGCAGCAACTGCCAAAATATTTCTTCATATAACATTATATCAAACAATATTAAAAATGAACAGCTTTCTAAGCCTGTATATTTGAACATTTAAAAACCGAAATTAATAAAGTGTAAAACATGCCGGATTCTAAATACCAATAAAAAATTAACAACAAAAATGTTGTTTTAAAAAATATTTAATATTTGTAAAACTAATGGAACTGTTAAATAATATATTATTAAACAAAAATTGTTGAATTCAATTTCATGTATTTTACGTATATTTTTCTGCAGTTTCCCATATTCCATTTCGTAAACCAATGAAGAATCGAGGTCATTCGGGCGCGGCTCCACATTGTTTAAATTTATTTAAGGACACCTGTCTACAACTGGGTGATAAGCGACCACTAGTATCAATTAAGAATTTACACAACATTATGCATTTTTACAATTATACCATTATACCGTTAGATACAGGTCATGTGAGCATTACATTTTCACAAAGAGTCAATATTTTGGGTACTTATATCATTGGGATGGATACACATTTTTTATATTTTCAATACACAGGCTTTGGATATTAAAATATTTTAAGGGTTATACTGGATCCGATGTAGATAAAGGATGGTTCATACATTAAGAAGGGTTCTTATATCAAGGTGTCAATTTTTGAGGTTTTAAAAAGTTGCATACTTTTATACGTTCCCCTGGGGATGAGAGGGTATTATATAAAGACTTAAGGAGTGGCTTATACGGACTAGTTCAGGGCACTCCAGAATAATATGGGATGTAGATAATTGGAATCTGCATTTAGGTCAGGGTAATGGGTCATATTTTTATTAGGTGAATGAGCTCCATACATAAGGGCGTAAGACATTTTAGTATAGGAAGGCAATATCAAAAGGAAAGAAACTTAAGAGAAAGAATAAGAAAATGTAAAAAAATGTCCAGACACATTTTGATCTATTAAGATTATATGGAATATGTTTGAGGCCAAGAAAGTACAAATATTACCAAATTTCAGAGTCCCCACACCGCACATGTCTTCTGCCTCTCCCTTTTCTTTTTAGAAAATGTCTGTATTCTCATATTTAATTTTTTTCTACTTACGGAAAATTGTTTCAATCCTCGGTGGACCCTCGTATGAATGGGCTTCTAAATACTTAATAATATAAATCAAAATATATTATACTTTCGTGCAAGGTTCTTTTTTGTTATTTAATGTTGCCTCAACTTCTGGGTCATTAGCGACCACTATTGCTTGGAACGATATGGTGGTGGTGAACGGACTAACACAATACAACCATGTCCGAAGAGGAACTCGGGATTCATGGTAGAATCAAAATATCACTTCAAAAATATTAAAGAAGAGTAAAATCTCGCCCTATAGGGAAATTTTCGTTGTAAACTTTGGAGCCGTTTTTGAGAAAATATTGTTTAAGCGCTACTGAAAATGCAAAATTTTAAGCTGATTGTTACAGAAATATATTGAGTTTTCTAAAAATATTTTTGGAAGTCATTTTAAGTACTTCCATTCACAAATTCAAAAATGTAAACAAATCGCTGGAGATCAGCATATTACGGAAGACAGCAAAACAAAAGGAAACAGTAAAATGACTTTTATGACATCATAAACAATGACACTAGCACTATCGGTACGAAAAGTTTGAAGAAATAATTCGGTGTCGTTTGTGATAATTGCCTTTGAGCGTTTCTAAAAATGCGAAATTTTGAGTTAATTTTCACAGAAAACGTTTCAGTTTTCGAAAGACTTTACAAGATGACATTAACAGCAAATGTACTCATAAACACAATTTTGTAAACACAAAGTTGTAATTAAAAAAACAAAAGAATAGAGGAGACAGGCATTTATGTCATCTTGGAGTACATTTATCACTATCCCTACAGAACACTTTAAAGAAAAAACTTGGAACCAATACTAAAAAATCTTGTTTTTGTTTTTTTTAAATATTCCACATACGGTGTGCAATATTGTGCGAAAACTTCTAAAATGTTCAAAATAAAGGGCATGACCTTAATGAAAGAACTAACAATTGAGAAACACTTTTCTTGTGATAATATTCATCTTGAATTTTGTAATATTAAAAATAAGACAGAAAAGTTGCGAACGTTTGAAATTTTCCAAAAATCATAGTTAACAGTAAAATATGCCTATGTCAACTTTACAAATGAATTTTTATTCTTATCAAAAAAAAATATTTAGAATCAGTTTTGGGAAAATTTTAAAAATGTTACAAGGATTTATATAAAGTACCCCGGATTTTAAAAATTGCAAATCCTCCAATCGAGTCACATCCAACGAAGTGAAAATGAAGAAAACGGATGTATGGTTTAGGCGCTAGTGGTGTGACAACGGTTCCGTGTCAAAAATTAAAACCTACACTTAAGCCCGAAAGTTTAAGACCATCTTCATAATTATAGGAAATCACATAAACATATTTACTATAAAATATAATAATTTCCACTTTTATTTGCTCACATCGGAGTAGAGCTGTAATACTGAGCGAAAAAAAAAACAGTAAATTTTCGGCAGAAAAACTCTTATTACAAAGCTACGAAAAAGTGAATATTTTAGTTGCTTAAGTTAGAAAAACTCCTTTGACACGTGATGTAGCCAGAATTCATGTTTTGTGGGTCCTTGATACCGAAAAATCGAATGACGGTAAAATGTCTGTCCATTCGTCTGTGAACAACGCTAGTGGCTTAACTGATTTCCTTCAAAACTGATATTCCTCAAACGATCTGCTTGATGTCATGACCCCTTGAATTTGAATCCGATATTTTAGTTTTGAGGGTACTTTACATGAAATCCCTGGGATATTTTCCACATTTTCAAAAAACATAGTCCCATGTTTTTTGATTAAATTTTGTTGTTAAATATTGTGAAGAATGTTTAAAAGAACGGTGCAAGTCTCATTTTCGTTGAAAATCCTAATTTTTCGAAAATCGCAAATTTCCAATTTTTTTCAGAGATTTCTTACAACTAAAATATTAAATAAACAGATTTTTTCTCTAAATGAAATCTGTTCCCAACAAATAGATTTTGAAATAAGGTCATGTACAATTTTCGAAAATTTGAGTGCTTTTTTCGTAATTTTGCGTGAAACGGGAGAGAAAGTATATGTTGCATTACCCCCTCTAGCTTTTATTGAAGATCCATTTTAACAATTTGGTGGTAAATGACCCCGAGCTTCATTTTAGACTTTACACAAGAGTACACATATTATACAATTACATATAAATATAAATTGCCAAAAGTGTCAATAATTTATGTACTTACATTGTTTTGATGGATACACATTTATTAACAATACACAGGCATTTGATATTAAAAACATGATTGAAAAGATATACCAGTTGAGATGTAGGTAAAGGAGGATCTTTAAATGAATTTGTCAATTTTGAAGACTTAAAATTTGTAAGACATTTTACATTCTTCTGGGTATGAGAATGAATTTTATAAAGAGTCTTTTAACTTTATGGACTCTCTTATAAGAGCTAATTCAAGGCACTAGAGAATGATATGAGGTGTACTTCACATTTAGGACAGAATCAGTTTCAGAATTTGGAAGATAGGAAAGTGGCCAATAAGTGTCCGGTAATTTGGACTTGTTGGTATCTACCGAACTGGAGGTTAGGAAGAGCGGGTTCGATAAGGGATTTCGTTACGAATTTTAATTTGGAGAACGTTGCCAGACATTTTTCATTCCAAATTTCGTAACCGTATTTTCAAGTCGATATCGGAAAGCACTACCTTCACTCTCATGTCCTTTGTAGGTGATAAAGTTGCTTCTTTGGCTTTTCTGCTATTTTGGTCCCTTCTATATCTTTGTATGCTAAAATTCAAACAGTAGAGATGAAGGTGCCGTTTTGTGTTAATTTTCCATTTTGATGTAAAGTGATAACTGTTAAATACTACTCAACACTAATTTAATGTGCTTTTTCCATTTTACTTGGTTGTTTGATTATTCCTTCAGATTGCGTACGACCCCTGGACATTTTCAGGATTTTTGTAGCAACAAGGTCAGGCTCTTGCCATCCCTTATTCTTCTGCTAGTCTCTTTCTGTTCCCTATCGCTTGGTTGACTGCATTTCTCTACGCCTTTCTGTCCTGCGTGTCCATTTTACTTATAAGACTTCGGATTAAAATTATATTAAGTTTATTCACTAACAGAGTACTATGTATAAAAAATACACATACTGACTTTTTATACTCAGTAACAAATGCTATTGATGTAAAAATAAGGCACGGAAAAAACGAGAAGCGGTAAGGCGGCAGTTACTAATAAATTTACGCTAATGTGTATTATAGAAAAATAAAATGTGAGAAAGAAACTATAACGGTAAAGTGGCAGTTTCTAAGAAATACACCCGGACGTGTATTGAAGAAAAATAAAATGTCAGAAAATGTAAGTCTATACAAGTGAAAAACGCGGAATTTCTGTTTTATTAAACAACGCTATTTGTGCATTCCTGCATCAATACTGATTCCGTTGAATGAGGTAAAAGAATTTGTCTTATTTCCATCGGTGCGTGCTGTATTTAAATACATCAACAAAGTCATATGAGGAGCTCGTAATATTGCTTTCATTTTAATTATCGTTTTCGCTCGCAATCCTTAGAAAGCTTTTTAGCTCAATACTTCACTCACGTATTTATAGAGAAAAATCCATGTCGGATGCAAAACAGTAGAGACGACAAAATTGCACGGAATACGGATTTATTAAAAACCCCACAAATCCATCTTCGCCAATGTATTTTTTTGTCAAAAATCATTTTCCGAGGAAGCAATGAAGCCATCTAGACTACAATGTCATTTGAATAAAATGTATGGATCCAAATAAGGGGGATAGAAATAGGGCCTATTTTTAAGAACTGGGAAAAAAGTTAATGACTCAGCCAGCTGTATCATAACGTGGCTTCTGAGCAAGACGACGACTGACAATGAGCAATAATTCGTTGAAAAGAAAATTGCTGAAATTGATGAAAATATTGAAGAGTCTTTGTGTAAGCATTTGGAGACTAGTCAATTCTCAATTTAGTTGGATGAGTTCACTTTACCAACTAATGAAGCACTGTTGTTGTCATACGTGAGGTAATTAAAAATGTGAAATTATCTCAAGAGCTTTTATTTGCTAGATATTTAGAGACAGATATAAGAGGAGAAACCATTTTGTATACAGTGAAAAAGTTTTGTGATGAAAAAAAGATTCGCTAAAAGACTAGTATATCAGCTGCTAGGGATGGCGCTCCAGCTATAAACAGGGCGTCACAAAGGCTTCATAGCGTAATTTAAAAAATTAAATTCCAGATGTGCTCGTTATACATTGCGTCATTTACCGACGTTTCGTTGCGATAAATTTAAGTGAACGCTGTTTTAATCACTGCAACATGTCATCAAACTAATCAATAGAATCCTAAACAGCTCTTACAAGATAGATCATTTAATCAGCTTTGGGTTGCTAATGAAGATTTCAGCCGATTGCTGTTTTACACAGAAGTGCGTTGGCTATCAGATTGACAAGAATTTTTCTCTGTCTATTTTAATATCTGTTTGACTCCTACCTCATCACATGATACAACCTCATCACATGAAATAATGACTTTGTGTACTTGACAGACCTATACAAATTGTTCAATGATATCAATCTACATTGTCAAGGTGACGACGTGATCTTGTAAAAACAAAAAATATTGCTGCTTTCGTAGCCAAACTGCTCTAACACACGAAAAATATCGATAGACATGAGTTTCACAAATTCCCTAATTTTTTAGTAGTATCCTTTATCAACGATGACTTCCTTGTTTATTGTCAGCATTTGGAGAACCTGTACAGAGATTTCGAAAAACGGTTCCAAGACATTTCGAAATTGGAAATACGGGATTGGGCGTTTGATTCTTTTCAAATATCAACACAGCAGGATCATCCCAGTTTCAATAAGAACTTATATAATCGATAACAAACGAGGAAATAATAAAATTAAAAATAGCCACCAAGAATTTTTGCTGCAATCGCCAATTTCGATATTGTACCCCGGATTGTGATCGATTGTTCAGCGAATTTTTATAGTATTCCCACCGTCATATTGATGTGAGCGTGGATTTATTGCTGTGGCAACGTTGCTAATTAAAAAGAGGAATCGTTTGCATGTCACTGAACATGGCGACTTCCAACTTTTTTTTACTAAACTCAAACCTGATATTAACAATCTAGTTAAAATTCATCAAATTAATCCTTCTTATTAGATACGATTTAAATTTTAAATGGAAATGTTTGTTTTAATTTAAATAAAATTGTTTCTAAATATTAAAACATTGATTTTTAATTGCTCCCATTAGTTAGTCTCGATTAAAATGCAACTTTGAGCTCAGAAAAATATAATACTCTTATAGCTCGATATAATTAAATTAATCACGACATTGCGATTTTAAGATCAGGTAAAGTTGAAAAGTTTGGGAGGCGCTAGAAAATAATTAAATCTGAATGTGGGTGATAGAAAAAAATAATTTTGAAAACCTCTGATCTTCCTGAGTATAATCTTTTGATTCATCAGGTCGTTGCCATGACAACAAACCTCGTTTTGGAGTTTTTGCATTAATCATACAAGCTTGATAATACTTTTCCGTTCTCTTAATAGCCTTGTCAATTCCTGACAAACATTCAAAACAAGCTAAGCGCTTTTATGAAAACGTTCCCCACGGCCCTTGTTGCAGCAGAGCTCTGACTTTATCTCTAAGAAGTGCGGTATTCACGTCCTCCATCTGCAGCAATAATACTCCATTTTTAAGACTCAACCTGACCTTAATACTTTGTGCGGCACACTCGCACAATGACCTTATCCGTCTCCTTTGCTACTTGCCGTGCACCCACTGTAAACATGCGTACTGCCGCTTGCTTCTGCATATCCATCTGCAAACACACATCATCATATCAATTTCATGAACCGGTCCAACTGGCAATGAAATAATTATGTGCGTCGTCATTGCCAACAATAGTATTTATTAAAAAAGCAGCTTTCGATGGCTTAGCCACCATCATCAGTTTTCTACTGTATGGAAGCCACAAAAACGACTACCAGCAATTGGCAATGTTGACAACGCATCAGCATTCGCATGATGAGTGGTAAGCATAGAGATAATGTCATGCCATTAGTATAATCCGTGAGAAAGAGTGCCCATTGTTGTAACTTTCTCATCGTGTTTTCGGGAATTTTTGCTTTAGAGTTGAATAGTGATACCAACGGCTAATCATATGCAACTATCGTACTATCGTAGCTTACCTCTGTGTCAGTTCTCATTAACTTCTTCACTTCAAATGGCACTAAAGCTTCTTTGTCAATTTATTAAAAATTTCTTTGAGAAAAGTCCAAAGTCCTAGACGCACATGTTACCGGATCTTCTAGCCCTGAGCATTTACTCCCATCTCACGCTATAGTGGTAACTCTGCTGATCTCGAATGATACAACACAACCTTTTCATTAAGGTTTCTTCATACTCTTTCGTCCACTCCAACTCAAAATTTCCAGTTCATTGATGTAGAGGCTCTACTATATGTGCAGCATTCCTGATAAATTTATTGTAGTAATTATCTTTGCCCAGAAAATACTGCAATTGCTTAACATTTACTGGCTTAGGAAGACCTTTAATTTTCAAAATCTTTAATATTGCTCAATAGAGTTTTCTGATTCGTCCTTTTCTATATCTTAACTATTGCTGAAAAATACATTTTCAACTTACACTACATTACAATCTTTAGCAACAATCAAAACTGCATTATTACGAATAATTGTTTCTGCTGGTGGTTGAGACCTTGTGTTGATTCCTTTGCTTCGTGGCATACTAGAGTAAATCCTGAAACCAATTGAATTCAATCTAATACTACTATCCTAGTAGCGTCCCTAGGTACATCAACAGTCCCTGCCCCCAGGTACAACAATATGCAATCATGAATGATCATGGCTTTTGCTTGTAGTAGGGTATCCCTAGAAAAAAATACACGCTAAATTATCTACATGCTATGCTAGTGTCAGTCTGTTGTTGCGTGACGATGAGAAAGCTCATTTCTGAAATTTAGAAGACAAGAATACAACGTAGGGATTGCTATGTTCTAACCACACCTTAAACCATGGCCTCAGGGCCGGGACGCTCGTAAAGAATTGTTATGCCAAAGTACATACATACAAGAGTAGTTATTACAACAAAATTGATACTACAAAAAACAACACTACAAAATTGATGGAAGAAAAATATAGACATTTTTACCATTTACTCGTCAAATCTATTAACTTTCATAAAATCATGGAGACAACTCACACTACAAAATCGTTCAGTTGAATAATTACAGATGTCAATAGCACTGGAGAGAAAATAGCATTCCGACATTTCTCTCTCAGACTTCTCGACAACTCTAGAAACAGACAACTCTACAAACAGACAACTCTAGCAGGTTTATGCTTTGTCCCTAGGTGCTTGTGTCCGTAGATATGGGAGTTTCCCTATAAAAAAATTAGCTAACTAGGAAAGCACCAAAAATTTAAAAAAATCATACATTTACCTTTATTACCCGCAACTGCCCCAAAATAAAATTAAGGATTTGGCCGTTGATGAATGAACGTTGGCCGTAAACGGATTACTCGTACAGATCTTTAACAATGTTAACAGTCGCCTCACTTGATTCCTCATCCAGTGGCAACTGCAAGTACGCCTTTCTGAGATCAATTTTTGAAAAGTTTTCTTCCAGTCAGCTGCTAAAATACCTCCTCAGTGTTAGGTGTAAGGAAATGTTTAAGAAAATTGAACTTACCAGGGTTACAAGGGAATTTGTTACCAGCGCCCGGCATACGAGTTTTTTGTGTCGAAAATTTGGCGTTTTCCGACGCACGATAACTATACATTCTCTTCTTACAATCATATAACATTCACTAAAAAGAATTCTCTCATAATATTTTATTTCCTATAGCACTTGGAATTATTAATTAATTAAACAAATTCATAATTGCACTCAAGGTCATTCAACGACACTGGTTGAACTAGATTTTCATAACGCTTTGGAATGCATTGAAAATCTAATTGTGCAATTATACTGCTCGTGATAAATCTAAGGCCTGAGGTCCTTACAAAAATCCATCTTTTTTGTAGTTAATTTATCGAATAATTGATTACATGTTTATCTCGTCACATTCGAAAGAATTATTTAAGATGTGAACTTACATTTAAAAAATTGAAACTAAGAATTGCATTTTGTTATTATTATTATTATTATTATTATTATTATTATTATTATTATTATTATTATTATTATTTCAAAAGTATCAGTGTGATGACTCTTAGTGGAGATTGCCCCATCTACCTTTCCATCAAACATTCTTGGATCCACATCTAACGGTGGACCTGGCAAAAATACTGTGAAGACGGAAAAAATAAACCATTCAAAAGTAAAATTAGTGGTCCCAACCGTCACATACTTTCTCGCATTATTCATAACGTTTAGAATTTTCATGACGTATATAAAATGCAGAGAGTTTAAGAAAATGTGACCTGCAGCATTTTTCGTCCTTTGCGCTATCCAAGGGTAATTTTAAAGAAAAAATTACGAGAAGTGTTTTTATAGAATTTTTTAATAAATTGCATTAACTTCAAGTAAAAATTCCATGTAAATACACATTTTTATTGTATACGCCCTTTTTTTAATATCTAATATTTGAGACAAAATTTCATTGCACACAGTATTGAATGTTTGCAGTGTTCAGTTTTTGCAGTTGTCGAAAATATAGGGAGTGCGCAGAAAATGGGACAAGAGACAATTTTTTCCATCCTTTGCTTCATACGACAACGATGTGGAGCTGTTTACGAGAAAACCACTGTTTTAGTATTGCATATATTTCATTCAAAATTACGCAAAAACTACTCATTTTCGAAAAATTTTACATGATATTCTGACTGTCAAACGTTTTGCTGTCACCCACTTTTTCGGTGCCGAAGTCTACAAAATTTCCTATTTTCTACATTATTACTATACTTTCTCTTTAGTACTTTATTATGTAGTAAAGCGAGAAAGTATATGTATAGAAGTAAATGTATTCTATACATATAAATGTATAGAAGAAGGTCAAAATAATGCTAAAAAGCGAAAAAAAAGAATTAAGAAGAAAAGAACGTCAGTAGCAAGTAACAATAATCTGCTGTAGGGTTGCACTGAGGTTCGTTGAAATAAAAAAAGAATATTTAAACGAAAACATGTTTTGTTTAAATTGTCCATTTTTATCAGAAACAATTTTTTACTATATGTCGCATTACTAGCGGTTCATCTGCAGAGTATGTTTCAACTTTCTTATTCGAAAACGATAAATATAAAATTATGCTAAGTGAAAAATGAAAAACTAAATCATACTCCAGAAAAACATTTTTTATTTTTATATGAGTACCTAGAGCTATAACATAAACTAAACGACACTAAATATGTCATTAAGAGGATAAAAAAAAGTTTATAATAGTAAATAAAATTCCTGAGAAAACTGGTCACAAAATGTGGAAGATTGCGAGATCACAATATTCACATTCGTAGTGGAGAACTGAGCAAAAATTCTGTGGAGCAATGCAATAATGATTTTTACAGAAAAAAAAACGAACAGAAATATTAGTTTCTAACTACCCTGACTCATTTCCTGAAATCATGACGGCAGTGTTATATGAATCAGCGGATTCTCAGTGTTTGACTAATTTGGTGCGAATCCCATTCTTACATCTAAGGAATATCGAATTATATGATAGGAAATCAGCTGACAATGGCTGCTTTCTACGTCTTGCCTGAGGCTACCACAACACAGTGTCTGCAAAGCATCATACAAGTGGCCAAATTGAAAGAAATGACCCACGTCTCCCAAATTATCGTATTTTCTGACAATTAAATAGAAAATCTCTAAGTTTTCAATACGCATTTCATTTTGGGTGCATCCGTATCAACAAAACAAAATAGGGGAGATGGAAATGGTGTTTTTTGAATTACTTTTAGAATTTTTCAGAAGTTTTTTTTCTGATAATGCGTGCATTGTGGTACGTTTCAGGTATGATTGACTTTTGAGATTTAGAGATAATTGCGTCAAGAGGAAGAATCATTTTGGTAAGTATGGTTTTTTTTCAAAATGTTCAAATTATGTAATAAGTGAGACAACTTTGCAAAATTAAGCAAAACTTTGCATAACTGAGAGTGCCAAACCAATACTCGTGGGGGTTTTCAGTAGTATTTTGAACTCTGTAATCACCTGGTTGTTTGTTAAGACATTTTCGTGATTTTCTTTCTTTCTGACAATGGTTGACAAGAATGTTAGATAAGCCAGTCCGGATGGCCGATATCGCTGATGCAGTAGGGCCGTAGCGATCTCGGACCGAGGGGTCGCGGGTTCGAGTCTCGCCTCGGGCATGGTTGTATTGTGTTCGTCCTTTCTCCCCCTATCATCATCATCATCATCATATCATGTCATCCTCACTGTTACCATATCGTTACAAGCAAATAGTGGTAGCTAATGACCTAGCAGTTGATGCGACCTGAAATAACAAAAAAAAGTTAGATAAGGGTGAACTAGCTATCTTTGCTTCGGACTTCGATATGGTAAATCAGCATTTCTTCAAAGTTCTTGAAACTTTGAAATCAGCGGGGCCACAACAGCACTATCTTTCTCACATTATTTGTAACGACTACTCAATATTATTTCATATGAACCTGCAAACGTGCCTCCAACTCCGGATCGTTAAGTTACAATGCCATTCACGTCACCCACCAATCTCATAGTCAAACGCAACCTTCCCAGCGCTTTAAAAGATGGTAAAAATTTGCATTTGCTAATTTTAAAACTTAAGTGATTTTAATTTGCATTATTTTAAGATCAACTTCAGAGGAACAGATTTCATTAATGAAAACACCTCTATCAACAATATATTGTACTTTTGCAATATTTTTTTTGTTATTTTCAAAAATACAGAAAGTTCGTGGGACCAGCTTTATTTTTATAGGCGTACTTTGGTTTGATAAAAACAAAAGAAAATATATCAAGACGTTCGTGAGGAAAGCACCAATTGCCCTTATCTCTAGCAAGAATTGCACCAAAACTACTCGCGTTTTCAAAAGATTGTGTATCACCTTACTTGAAGATGATTTTTTTAGAACAAATCTCATTAAAAGAAATCTCTGTAATCAGCATTGTAGTCTTGAAGATAATTTTTGCACATTTGGAAAAAAAGAGTTCACAAAAAAATGGGATCTGTGCCATTGTTATACGTACTCTATTTGCAAAAATATTAATGTAAAAAAAACGTTCGAATTTTTCAAGAATTGGGGCATTTTTATGAAAATAAGAACTACCGATTGTTAGGGTACTGCTCCGGCATTCGCCTGGTGTTGATCAGAGAAACCACGGAAAACTACCGTTCAGAGCAGCCGGCCGCTAGAATTCTCCTGCAGACCGCGACTGAATTCGATCTACCTGACAATCCAGTGTGCCATTGTCTGGACTCGAACCTAGGACCACCCGATCAAAGGCAGTGCAGGGACACCAGTTGATGCCAGTTCTGAGCCCTCTCCCCCAGTTTATCTAGTGTTAGTTAATTGCTTCTAGGCTGTCCGGGTGTCCGGGTGACGTGACCTCAGTACCCTGAAGAAGCCTGCGACATGACAGGCGAAACGTCGGCCTATCTGCCAACGACGC
>BOPP01000253.1:1262596-1299764 GCA_017312745.1 Gryllus bimaculatus
AGGGGCGCCGCCCGCAGTCGCGCGCCGACTGCCTGCTGTGGGCCCTGCTCGGCTTCTTCCTGCTGGTGGAGGGCTTGGTCCTGTCCACCGCCTTCCTGCCCAGCTTCGACGCGGCCGCTCAGCAGCAGGAACAGGAGCAGCGGCCCCAGCACCCGGCCCCGACCGCCGCGGGCCGCCAGGTGCGCAGACACGCACTGCGCCAGCGCAAGCCAGCGCCGTTACGGCCCTTCATAACCGAGGAATAATTCGAGTCGTATCGAATTATTCGCATCGTATCGAATTATTCGCATCGAATCGATTAATAACACAGTGCAACACAAGTGGTCTTTGTGTCTTGCCGTGAGATGAAAGTATGTGTGCTTTACTAAATCCCATACGCTCATTCCGAATATGAAAGTAGAAATGTTCCATCACGTACCATTTTTTCTGGTAAAGATACGCCTTATATGCCACTTTCGAGAGACTTGAAAACGTCTCAAAAACAATAAAAGAGGAATTTGTAGTTGATTAATATACAGAACATACTACAATATTTGTTTTTATTACAAAAATTGTTTATATTATATTTTATGATTAGTTGTTCATATTAAAAAACATACAATGAAAAGTTTGATAAAGCTGTATAAAGCTTGAAATGTACTTTAAATTTGGAAACTTTTCCTGGAAATTTTTCGTTTGTCGGTGGATAGTGAAACTTCTTGTAGGAATGTCTAGCAATAATCTGCCCTTGTACCAACTTTCCATGATATCATATCTTGGTGAAATCGCTCATCATGTTTGTCACATATCCAAGATTAGAAATGAAATCCAAATTTGAATAAAGGAAATCTACTTTCCGAGATATGTTGCACCCCATAGCCTTGTAACAGTCCAACATATGTCCCGTCAATTATTTGTAATTCTCAGACATTACGTTTCCAAAGAAGTCGTCACATATATCTTTTAATGTAAGCGGTGGTGTTTTCTCAGTATGTGTCAGCAACTGTTCAAGGGTTTATTTCTTTCATCCAGTCACGTATCAGAGTCCAAATGTAAATTACTTCTTTAATTTTTGCAGTGGTAATCGCAGGAAATTTAAATAGTAAAAACTGAAAACCCTAGCAAACTGTGTCCATTGCTTTCCCATAATTCTTCATAAATCCCAATTTCCGGTGGAGTGGTGTTAACAGTATACTGTCTTTGTCAAGAAGGGGTTTATGCGACACTTTATTTACGAGGATAGAAACTTTCTGTTAAAAGTCAGTCATTGATTTCATAATGTTCTTTCCTTGCCCTACTATCCTAGTGGCACAAGAAAAAACAATATGTTGTGCAATCAGTCTGCTTTCCTAGAAGAAAATAGGCGTCATACTTCCGGATCGTGAATCATCCCAAATTTTGTAAGCAGACCATTTATTCAAATATTTATAATTGAGAACAATTGGAATGATCAAGCTGTGGTTTACGAGATGTAATACAAGTGTTTGGTTGTAACAGGATATTTTCTTGAATACGAGACCCAAGTAATTCTGCTTATCTCTTTGACGATTTAGATCTCATCCAAGACAGTTTAATTTTGCCTTCGACAATGGTTGTGGCTGTAGCCGTGATGCAGATGGCGTGTAATCAATATCTTCATGACCTCTTGGTTTGCCACCACCATCCGTTTCATCTTTTCAGTGTTCAATCCGTTGATAATTTTGGAACTGGGAGAGAATCAGAGTACGGAAATGGGCACATTGAAAATTTCATATTTGGATAAGAAACTGTGGGTTTTTACTTGAGATTCCTCTTACTTTCGTGGAACATATTTAGCAATCTGTAATGTGGTGTCTAGATTCCCTCCACAACTGTGGCACTGCAAATGGCATAGATGCCTTAAGTAACCTCTTAAGTAGCGGGTGCAACGTGAGCAACAGTTACCCTCATTTACCTTCGATTCAAAATAAACTAGTCCCCCTTTTTGACGACCGGAGAAAAGGGGTGACTTTGAAACTTAGTTGTATACTTGCCACGCACATATAACAGAAAAGATATGGTGAATTAACACACATTCTAGACATCCCTAAGTATAAGAAACGGGCCAAAACCCACAAACTATAGGCTCCACGTACGCGGATTCACACAATTCAAGAACACATACTGCGTGATCTCACTATCGATTGACTGATGCTACTGCAACTTTCCTTTACGTACCCGAACAGACTGTATTTCCTTTCTCTACTCCCTTAGCTACGCAACAATAATTCCTACAATAAAAAAAAAAACTTGATGAGCGTTACGTCAACATAACGCAGCCGAGAGCAGATAAAATGGCGTTTGCAGAAGAAAGTAGCGACTAATGGTTTCCACCACAGCCATCTTTTTTTGTTCCGCGGCAAATTTCATTGGCCCTCTGTGTTATTGGACCCATAGCCGATTCTTAATCGATTCTTTTTTTGTTTTCGGGTGCATCTTTTGCTATGATCACTAGTTTTGTTAGTTTAGTGCATGTTATATTCCGGGAGGTGGGTATTTTCTTGCCCGCTAGAAAGTTGAGTTCCGTCACCTGTCGGGTCGTTTTGCGGGGGTATTATTTAACTGGCTGTCCGGGTTACGCCGTTTCCTATGACGATATCACGTAATTATGTTTGATTAGTCTGTCATTTCTCGCTATTAATTATTTTAAATGACACCTGACATTTCTAACAGTGAATCATTTTAAATTCTCTCTTATTTCTCACCATAAATCATGTGCAGCCAACTAGCTTTGCGCGGTGGAACCCCAAATTCGATTCCCTATCACGGCAATAAATGAGTTGTAGCTTGCTTTTAAAATCGTCGCACTTTCTGTATCATTATCGTATTAGATTTACTTACACATTAGATTATGAATTATTACATTACACTAGCTCATTGTGGTGCTCATTATGCCAAATGGATTGGGGAATATCAATTTTGAAGAAAATCGGCTGAATAGTGCAGCCACCTATGAAGTCGACGGCTTCCGCGGCCAGTCATGTGCAGGATCTTGGCTGTCCTCGACGCGGCGTCACAGTTTAGCCACAGACGGACAGACGGACAGACCGACAGACCTACAGACCTACAGACCGACAGACCGACAGACCGACAGACCGACAGACCGACTGACCGACAGACCGACAGACCGACCGACATACGTTTTGCCGCCGTTTGCATTTTCGGTATCAAAGACACACAAAATATAAATTGTGGCTACAGAGAGTGTGTTAGAGAATGTTTCAACTGGATGTATTAATTTTTCGTTACCACTGCCCCTTTAATAAGGGTTTTTCTGCCAAAAATTCGCCGTTTTTTTGCGCAGCATTATATAATTTTCTCTCCAGTTCATAGTGAGAAAGTAAAATAATTTCGAGGAGATTGTCGTGGTTAATCTCTAAAGCATTACATAGATATTATTAATTCCAAGTTAGAATCTAATATTTTTACTAACATGTAAGACAATGTGTATTCAAAATTAAAATAGAATAAATAAAATTCATAGATTGTATATGTGTTTTTGCTTTTACAATTTTATTGGTGTAGGTATTTATGTTTAAATTTATTTTCTCTCGTCCACCTTTCGGTTTTTACTAGCTTTTATTGTTATATATTCAAAATAGTAACGTCTGTAAAGTTATTCCCCTTCCTTTCGATCCAGACTTGCGTCTCTCCCCGTACAGTGAGAATGATTTCTCTTATAATGGGAACTTTTCCCGCTATAGGTTACAAACTATAATTTGTTTAAAACATCTAAAGAAACGTTTTATATGATTTTATAATTTGTGGTTAAATGTGTTTTGGTAAATTTTCTCCCATATATTTTATATTTTCTACTTATTACTTCAGTTTTTCACTTAAATTCGAACTTTTATGTCGTTTATTATCTGTTTTTGTTACTTACTTTAAAATTTGTATTCAATATCATCAAAGACGTTTGTCATTTTTACTTCCAGAAGAAAACATATTCAACACTTAATTTATGTACACAACTGATGATGCGTGAAACACGAGAATCGCCGCATTTTGAAATAAAGCGTTTTTTATAAATTATATTTGATTGTCGAAAATATAAGGATAACTGTGTTTTTATTGTTAATGTGATTAAAATATTGAATTCAAATAACAAAAATGTGGGCGAGGCCTGTGGGAGAGACCCAAATACCCTCGAATTTGACGAGCATCGTCTTTTATTTATTTTCTTTCTTAATGTATTTATTTACGTCAAAAAACAGTTACAAACTGTGTGTTGTGCTATGGGGGAAGTTAATTTGACGTTACAGCCTTATTGCTTGGATCTTTAACAGTGGCATACCAACGCAATTCCACTACTCGGCGACAACCAATGGGAAGGGCTGACGGTGGACTCTAGAATAATTTGCAATGTAAAGAAGGATAATAACACGGTGCGCCAAGATAGTTCCTCGGCGCTGAGCTGAGTCAGAGCGTCCTATTAAGAACTGCATTTATGTTGGTATCAATCATTTCACTGGGAAACAAGTGAAAGGAACCACACATCCAGAATCTGTAATGAGTGTGGTGAGGGTGCGATTTAAGTTTACTTCTGTTACAAGCTGAAGATCGTCCTACCAAGATAATTTCTTGAGCTAAACACTCTCACCAGTAAAGCGCCATGCGGAGAGTCTTTCCTGTCGCGTTATGTCTCATCTCCAATACAAAAGTGACGCAAGTGCGAAATCGTCATTTTTCAGCTACAATGTGACAAGAGGTACTGCTACTATTCTGCAGTTGATTTTGAATTAGTTCAATTACTGTACGCTAGAAGGTGAATATTTGGTACAATCTACAACGAGTATTACAGAACTACGAAACTTAAAATTGCAATTTCTGAGAAATCAGAAATTCGCACTTGTGTAACTTTTCAATTGGAGGTGCGATATATAATTAAGAAATAATGATATATGTATTTAGCAATGCATTACAATAATTTTTTGCAAATTTGTGTTAAAATATTTTGATTTTTTGATGTATGGCATGGGCATATACGTTTTGAACATTTGACACTGATGACCACGCTCTTGTCAGAAGTTTCACAACGATGTTCCGATTGCACAACTGTTATCTACATCGCCAGATACTAAAATATGATTGCAGCACCTTATGGGCATGCCTTGGCTGTAAACAAACGTTGGCATATCCGTAAAGCGTTTACGCAAGAAGCTAGTTTCCATTTTTTTGTAGTCTTCCGATAAACATTCGGAGACACAAATACCACTAAATGTCCAAAAAAAAGAGGTTCTAATAATAGCCTTAAGCGATGAATCACTCACCCGTTACCTCAACAAAGACAGAAAAACGACGACCCGTTCCTTCGTCGACCTCGTGAAATTGGTTCGCGGCTGTTAATGGCTGAGGTAGTTTTCACTGGCTTCCCTGCGCAGGTCAACCGCGCGGCCTTGGGCAGGACGGAGGATGGCACAGCTGCTAACTTCACTTCCCGACAGCCTCGCACCGTCGGGGGCACCGCACCACCTCCAGGTTCTCCATTTCTCCTGTATTAAATCTGCATAACTAACTTTAATTTAACAATAATACTTAATGGATATTTAGTATGTAATGAATGATATTTGGACTATAATTCTAAACAACGTTTAACACGTACTGTACAGCAGCTTCGGAGTCAATGACCCCCATCTCGATCCCAATTTTCATCCAGCTTCCCTGATCCTTTGAGCAGATGCTGAGATTGCCCCATGTTTTGCTTCTGAACATTAATGTAATTTTTATTACCTGTGCACGTCTTCTGAACTTCAGTGGGTGTTATAGTTATTCAAATTATCGTTCTCCATATTCTCGCGGCAGGAAATATTATTCTTTCGCATAGCACATAAAAAATTTATAGCTTATTTAGCCTTGAAAATATTAATTAATTAATTGTTCAGGGATTCCGGGCACGTGTACAACCAGTCATGAGTCCCGTAAACGTAGTGCATGGTTTTGCTCGGAAGGTGACATACATAGACGAAAGGCGAATATGTTGCAAATTTTCACATTTGAATACGGTTTATCAGGAATTCCCGTATCCATGCAACAACGCGATGATCAACTCCCGTAGGTGCAATTTTCGTAAATAATATATCGCGCGAAACAAGATCGAATAAAAAATCTATAGCAATTGCGTCTGTTCTCTTTCCCGAATCTAAAGTTTCAGCAATATCTTGACAAGTTGTGATAATTTGGCTTTCACAAGAGAAGTATTTTCGAAATCCATGTTGCCCTTCGTATAACCACCCTAATTTGTCCCATTCCCGACGCAAGAACTTAGCTTGCGTTTGTTTGCGAATCACTGACGTTAGGCTTACTGGTCTGTAATTGGAAATGCAAGCACGACTTCCGGTTTTAAATATTGTAACCACTAAGGCCCTTTTCCAATCGTGCGGCACGCTACAATTATTTATGCTTATTTCAAATAATCGCGTCAACTATGTAATCATCGGTTCCTCCCCAATGTTTAATAGTTCTCCGGCGATACCATCAAACCCTACGGATTTATTAGTTTCTACATTGCCGTCTCCTTCTGCCCCGCCATCTCGCCCACCTCCGCCGTCTCGTCCCCCTCCACCGTCTCGTCCCTCACCGCCATCTCGTCCCACGTCACCGTCCCGTCCAGCGTCGCAGTCTGGTCCCGCGTCGCCATTCCCCGAGTCACCATTTCGCCCCTTACCGCCGTCGACTCGTCCCTCACCGCCGCTTCATCCCGTCCCGCCGTCTTGTCCTGCGTCGCCATCTCGTTCCTCGCCACCGTGTACCCTCGCGCCATGTTCGTCACCGCTTTCCTTCCTCAAACAGTACACGGCATGGAGTCGCAGACACGCGAATAGAGCTGTCCTAAACTGTCGGCTCCTCTTTGATTTAAGTGAAGCCCGTCTTGACTAAAGTCGGAATCTTGCACTCAGGGGATGGTATCAACAGGGCCGGATTTAAGTAGTGCGAGGCCCCAAGCACAAAATTGTGTTGCCCCCCCCTAAAAAATAGCTCCATCTTCATTAAATTAAAAAAAATGTATTATAATACAAGTACTTTCTGTACAGATCCAAATGAAAACTGATAATTTTTTATAGAAAATTTTTACTTGTGTTACATTTTTTACATTAAATATACTGTATGACCGTTCTCCAGTACAGTTTGATATCATGAAGCACAAGTACATTCGTAACGTCGTTTCCACGTTCCCGGCCTCCTCTTTTGTCCTGAGGGCCCCTGAGCTGTTAATTTGAGCATGAAAAATTTTGAGGTTTGCATAAAAAATTTACATATTCAGTTATAAGTAAAGGAAATAAAGTATAGTTAATATTAGACTAATTTAGCATGTAATAAATATTTTTTAAAAATTGTTTTGAAATTGTACAATTTGTTACACAGTAGACTACTTGATTAACAATTATTTCACAGACAAAAAAAACATGATATGCGTATTTTTCCGAAACGCGGGGCCCCTGGTGAATGGGGGCCCCCAAGCAACTGCTTGTTTTACTTGTAGGTAAATCCGGCACTGGGTATCAACGAAATTGATCTTGTGCTTCGAAAACCCACTCATTAATTCATTCATGTGGCCGATGCGCCTCCAGGACATGTCTCTGCGTCGTAAAACACCATTTACTGCGATAGAAGCGCGTGGAAACTTTATCTTGGTAGCAAATCCTATCTCAGCTAACGACAAGTGGACTCTTAAACAATCACTATTAATTCAGGAGCACATAATAAATTGATCACTATCCTATAAAGGGTCGATACTCGACTAGAAAGTTGCAGAAGGGAAACGGGTTGTGCGAATGCAACCCGCAAATCACGTAACGCTGGAACTTATCACCATGGAACTATCGTACAGATCTCGGAAAGGATGCGCCATAGACGCTTTAAACCAAGATCGTGACCTGAGGGAAAACGAATTACGTTCATGTCATGAAATACAAAATATATTCTTCTGTACGTTTCATCTCTTTTTGGAAGTACTCCCACTCCGTAGAAACATTGGAAGTTGAGTTTTAAAATTAATCTATTTTCGCTAATTTATTCTATCTTTGATATAACCAACGATTTACAACCTGCAGAATGTTTGCATGGTTCCAAATAGGTTAATTCATTTTATTTATTTATTTATTTTTATTGATGTATCTTCGTAAGAACTACAGACACGTAAAAACAAAGGTTTTATTGAGAATTTCAATGCAATATTTGCATATATACCGGTGTACCAAAGCCTTGATCACTGTAAGATCGGCCGAGAGAAAAAAAAAAACAAATCCAATTTCCAAAGACCTTAAGCGCTCACTCACGGACAATTCGTTTTGTTTTGTTTCTCTCTGCTCTTTGTACTGTCCTCAACTGCTGGCTACCCCCATTATATGATTTACCCCCTTAATATCCCCCGTACATTAGGCGCCGCTACCCGTCGATACTCGTTTCCTGGCACGGCACTGCTGGAGCGTGTCGCGGGTCGCTGTTAATTCCTGCTGTCCACGGCGCGCGCGGGGACTTTTAAAAGTTCGCCGTACACAATTCATGTCATCTATTTACCCATTAACCACCTCTTCTGGGCCAATGACCTTCATCTTGATCACGTTTTTCACTCAGTTTCCCTATTCCATGGAGTGATGGCTCCGTCCTGCTTCTGGACCTAAATGCAACTTCAAATTATGGTTTTCCATGATCTCACAGCAGGAAGTCACATGCTTCTCGCAGAGCATGCCGAGGAATAACATCACAAATCTATAGCTGATTTGCATTTGAAAACGGTTTTTATTACACCAGAGCGAGAAATTTTTCATAAATTATTATCAAAAACGCTAATTTCCATCGGTATTCAGAATTCAACTTGTGTGTGGGATAGGATCGAAATCCCAGACTATAAGAAAACGTCCACAGAATAGACTACTCCCCATAGTACATCAAACAGTTTTTAACTGATTTTGACATTAATTAATTAAATAAATATTTAATGTATTAAACTTTATCTAATCTATTTATTAATTTACTCGTTTGCAGACTTGCATTAAAATATTTGCTTTTCCCCTGCACCCGTCGAGAGGCTCCTGTAGTTTAGCAATATTCGTTCCGGCCGCGATGTAGTGCCGACGTCTATCTGTCAATAGGCGTGTTTCGAAGCTCCGTTACAGGATTTACTGTTTCACTCATTGCACTCTCTGATTCCAGCAACGAGGCAGTCAGTTGGCAACGCCGGTGGTAGAGGCGGCGCGGTTGTCGAACCTTAATACTACTCTAGGTTGCTCTAACGAGTTTTCTATAAAATTTTATCACCATCGGAACCAGATTTAGTTACTTCGTGGTTCGTAAAATCGTGACTTTGAGTCTTCAAATTTATGTAATGAAGCCGTTTTGAGCCTCTCAACCGGGGAGGGCTCGCGACGAATTTCCGGAAAGGAATTCAATCCATTGGGTCTGGGACCCAGGGACTTCTTTTGGCTTCTGTAGCAATCAATTCTATAGTTTTTAAATCAATATATATCATTCACATTTTAATTACAATATATTTATTACATATAAACATGAAGAAAATGTATATGAATCTAAGGTAATTACATTACACCTGCCAGTGTATCAAATTAATACTGAAGTTTAGCACTTCAGTAAATCAGTGTAAAAATGCAAATCAAGTTTTTAACGCTACCACTTTCTAATGGAAAATATTATTTAACTATTGATAAAAGGAAAAACAAAGGATATTTTCATAATATTTATTACGGAGTCATCATTTATCTTCGATCGGGCATTATTGAAAGAACAGATACGTGCTTTAGGGAAGAAATAAAAGCAAAAATCTTGCACTCCGAGCATATTTGAACTTGATTTTTTCTATCGTTTCCTTCAAATTCAATGGCGGTTAGAGACTGGTACGAAAAATTTAGAATCAGTAAATGTTGACCCTTTGTCTAAAACACTTCTAGGAATGTTGCTTGAAACTGCACAAGCAGAGAGCGCATCCCTGCTAAATTCATGGTTCATTCTTGAAATATAGAGGCAGTTAAACTTTAGTTATTGATACAATAAGAAAATACAAAAGAAAAAAAGCCAGTCCAGTGTCATTTGTCACAATGTAGTTGAAGTCTCGTATTTCTAGCGCAACGGAAGGCATTTCAATTACGTCGACTTCCGTCCTCTTCGCTTCTACCTTTGTATTGCTCAGTATCGGTCTCACCTTTCTTTTCCAATTCACATTCATCATCATCATCATCATCAACAATGGATTTATTATATTTTTATACCTCCTCCTTTTGAACTAGGCCTCTACTTTTGAGCTAGGCTCTTGTTGAGGCGGCAAAATATTGCTTAGAAGATTGGGAGAGCAATTGCAGGAACTGAGAAGTTTTATGCATCGCCTTCTGTTTTCTCATCAAACGAGAAAATTCTGAAAAAGCGACACATAATTGCTAAAGATTATTACTATACCGTAAGAATAAAAAAGTATTGAAGATATTGTCATAGTAATCTCTGTCTGGACTAAAATAAACGTTATCCTTACAAATATCATGCTTTCTGATTGTGCACACTTGCTTTCTGACCACGTTTTGGAGTCTGAAGTGATGCAGATTGCATTAATTGCTTCCTGCCAACATACCACCAACTTTCAATGCGCATAACATGCGTATTACTTAGCTTCTCTACATCATTGCTACTACACTGCTCGCGGCTCCAGATTCTCAAACAATGCGAGCTCGTCTCTTCTGATGTGGAAAAAATTAGATCCCTGGAAATCGGATAGAGTAAATCTTTCGTCGCGGCCGCCGAGGACGTGATACAACCTATTGGTCACTTTTAGAAGCAGTTGAAGCTCCAATGCAAAGAACTTCATAAAAAGTTGCTTTTTTTGTCAATTGTGAGAGGGTTTTTAGTCAAATTAAAACGTTCGCGGGAAGTTTGAGTTGTATAGTTGTATGCTCTTTCTACTTAAATGCCTTCAAAGAGAAGCGAAGTTAGGAAGTTCGAAACGTGGCGCCAAATTTGAATTACTCTGTCCGCCCATGTGCGATAGCTCTTGTAACTTATTAACTAATGATCTGGTCTTTCAAGTCTGCCTGTCATTGGACTTGCGCTGACTCTTGCTGAGACTCTTGCTCATTTACTCTTGCCTACACACGTACAAGTAGCTTGTTTTCTGCGCACACGCACTGATTTTAGCGCGTGCAATTCACCAGCACACATCACAATTGGGAAGGGCTCACGCATTGTGGTGGGTGGCGCATTTCTGATCGTCGGTGCACCTCAGGATGAGCCCTTGTTCACGGCGCCAGTGCATGTGTGTCTGTATGTGTGAGTGTGTGTGAGGGAGCGGGCGCTCCCCGCCAGACCTAGTGGGGGCGCGGGCCCGGAATTCGTACCGTAGAAGGTTCTCTTCGCCGATTTGACAATAGTAACACGCAGCACTGCCTGAAATGGTCTCGACGACAACGCGTTCTCGTAATGGTAGCCATACACATCACGATATACTTGCGCAAGTTTAGACTTGTACAAGTGTCTCGTAACATGTGTTGGAAGATTTTCGCACTAATTTATAGACTTGTACAAATTTAAAGATCATTGCAAAACTTGTGCAATGCTGCGTTTGCGCACGTTTACTTGAACGTCTGTGGCAGCACACGTCACGTTTCACTAGTAGATAAGCTTTTTTGATAAGTACGTACATCTTGCAGTCGGATTACGTGCCAAAAATGGCGACTTGTGATGAGATGCATGGAGTTCGAGAGGTTTTGGAGGAATTCATTAATATAATTCATAATATATTTCATAATATATTCATAATATATAATTCATTCATAGGTAGTTATGCCAGTCTTTGGGTGCAAATTTTAATTCAGTTAATAAATTGATGTGCGAATACTGCTCTCCTTTTCGTAACCAGTCTTTACACCATATAGAACGATTTATTTCAAGTCTTTTCAACTTTTTTGTAGCAGATATTAATCCAACTATGGCCAAAGCGTCATCCATCTCTGCACAATACACCTGGACGCTCACTACAGAAATGGTACCGTTTAAGCATACTTGAGCCATCTATCATCACTTGGAAAATACGTATATGTAACGTGAATGGTTACCATAATTCATTATCTTGTCGCCAGAGGCGAACTTCTTTAGGGTATTATGAAAACAACGCGTTGCTTACCATACATTCAACCAAATATATTTAGGTGCCAAATGATTGTTCAACTTCGAATTTACCTGTCCACACATAATGTGATGGAGAATGATTCTCTATATCACTAGAAAAGTAATTTGAAGTAGAAAATAAAGCCTCCAAAATTTCTACGTGGGGAATTTCTACGTGGGAAACGTTATCTAAGTACCAGAAAAAATAAACTGTTTAAATTAACTGTAGAATTTCTGTATTACAAAAAAAAAAAAAAAAGAGTTTTTGGACCATGTTAAGCGCAAAATCAAGTTAGAATTCCAATATCGGATACACGTTATTAACTTCTATAAAATATGGTTGCGTAATTTCGTTGTCCACACTTTGTAAATTGTTCAATGTATGGGACATTAGAAAAATGTACGATAATACCGCTCTTCTTTATTTTCTTTTCTTTTTTTCCCCCCAGAAAGACTTCCCGAGCTTTTCTTCGAACTATACAACTCATGTTCGACAAATCTTGTCCTATTAACCACATCCGAATAGCAACGTGATTCCATGCCCTAGAAAATTTTAAAATGAAATATTCAGATTTTTTCGATTTGCTTTCGCAGATATTTTAGGTTAATCTCACCAAAAACTTTCACATAAACCACTCAAACTAGTTTCGCCAACAGGAAAGCGAGCATATGTTCCTGAAAACCTTAAAAAATCATATATTTGACAAGCTAATACACGAAATAGATTTTTAAGTAGCACCTTTGAACGTTTGTGAAATGAAACTGATTTTGTTGCGTTTGAGCCCTGTTAAAACCCAGATTTCTGGCTGAAAATTAACTAACATTTTTTAATATCAAGTGCTTAGAAAGGTGTTCTCACCCATTCTAGGTCTTGCAATTTTTAATCTATCAAATTGTGTGTCCTTAACTGTACATATTTCTTACATTATTTCAAAATTTTGCAATTTTCGACATTTCAGAGTTCAACAACAGTGCATTGCCTATATTTTACGCAAAATTACGCCTTACATAAAGATGTTTCTCTGAACAAAGGATTTCATTAAGGAAAAAAACATCAATACTATAGTACCTTCATTGTTGCAAACGTCGAAAAAAGTTGAACTTTTGCAATATTCGAAAATTTAGAAATTTCAACGAAAATGATTGCAATGGAAATGAGACCTACGCCCTCTTCTTTACTTATGTTTCTAAGTTCTAGGTCTTTACGAGGACTAGTTATGAAACAAATTATATGTATTCTTTTACCTCTAATCCCTCTTAGAAATATTACCAATTATTTCTTCTTGACCTTGATTATTTCTTCGTGAACCTTACGAGCGTTTCTGTTTAAACATCGCCCCTTGTCTACTGAAAAATACAACTATACTTAAACTTAAAAGCATGCACTTTGAAATTATATAAATAATTTTAATATGATATAGATTTAGATATGATACAGTTTTTGATACGACACAGATTCCCTTGGCAACATGGCACCATAGGTGACTCCCATGGCCAGTGATCTGCCCTTTACAATTAAAAACAAAACCAAATAAAACAAAAACGACGAGACTCCGTCTCTCCCCTTTGAAACCTGGAGTTTGTTTCTTTCCTACCTAATCCTCCCATTTGTGGGCAGGAACTAACACAGCCGCCGTTCTCTTTTCCCACAGGCACTGAATCCAGCCCGTCCACGGCCACGGCCGTCCCCGGCCGCCATGAGGACGGCGAGGGAGGCAAGGACCGAAGGGCCACCACCTCCTCTGTCCTCCTGCACGTCAGCCGTCGCTGGTTGCTCCCTTGAAGCTGTTAGTAGATTTATTTAGGTCTTTGTCTATCTATCTATCTATCTATCTATCAATATATCTATCTACCTACCTATCTATCTACCTACCTATCTATCTACCTACCTATCTATCTACCTATCTATCTGCCTATCTGTCTATCTATCTAGTTAGCTAGCTATTCATCTGTCTATCTATTGATTTATTGAATTCTTTAATATTGATTTATGTTCGGGACTCGTCGACAGCTGAGGTCTTTGAGGCCCGTGAGTGATCTAATAAGAGACGATAGTAATTAAAACACTAAGGTGAGTGACAGGAAAAATGGAGGGAGAGGGATATGAGACGGGGGAGCTCTGAGAAATTCAGTAAAGAGTTAGCTTTGTTTACCAAACAATCACATGATTGCCGGAGGAGGGGGGGCTCAAATCCACGGGCCAGTGGTGAAATTTGAGGTGTGAACATATATTTGGTCACAGTATATGGTCTTTTCTGACAGTTCTCTCTGTCACATTTTGAAATGTTCATACTAAATAATAATAAGTTGTATTTTATTTTTTTTTACTAAATGTACAGTTCAGTTTTATCTACACATTTATGTATTACGTATTTAGGCGACAGAGCGGGGCTGATGGCCCGAGTATCACCACATAAATGAAGTCACTATTATTATTATTATTATTATTATTATTATTATTATTATTATTATTATTATTATTATTATTAAAGTCGGCCCCGTGGCGCAGACGTTTGAGGTAGCAGCCGTCGTCTGCGCCGAGGAGGTTGCAGGTTCCAGGCCTGCGTAGACATGGTCGTATTTGTGATTGTCCCTTCACCCTTATTTTATAATCCACACGTCAAAACGTAACAGCCGTGTCATACTGAGGGATACAACTGAATAGTGTATCCTGGAAAAATTACACATGTTAACATGTTAATCGTGTAGCGTGGTCGGTAATGGCCTGTACGCTAATAGAAATAATAATAATAATAATAATAATAATAATAATAATAATAATAATAATAATAATAATAATAACAATAACAAAAAATAGTATTACAAAAATATATTAATGCCTATTATTTTTTTGTTTCTAGTGATGCTGTTGTAGATAAAACCAAAACCAAGAGCTCCAGTATTTTCAAAAGGCAACTACTGAGAAGTGCCGTATTCGAGGGTCATATCAAGTCATAACTGTGCTGTATCTTCCAAGATATCAAACTTATTTATTAAACTTTATTTTAGTTAATACTCCGGAAAACTATTTTCAAGTGTATTCAAGTCCAATGTAACCACTGAGTCGCGTTTGTGTGCATCATGTACAGCAAACATCAAGCTACTTATAAACGCTGTTGTCCAAGACAGATGTAAGTAAATTTTAATTGCGGTCATATGGAAAGTTTTCACGTGAACATGAACAGCACACATAAACGTTACAAGCTACTTCTAAACGCTGTTGTCCAAGAATGAAGTAAGTAAATTAAAATAGCAGTAATATGGAAAATTTTCACGTTCTGAGTATCACAAATCATCGACATTTTTATAGGATGCTACAAACATTGACAGATGGCGCTTTCCCTTACTGTAGTGTTTCACGTATGGTTAATGCATTTAGGCCACAATTGCTGTCATGCCGTGCTGTAGACTCTTTCAACTCCATAAACAGGATTTATATTCCTGTCATTGTATCGTCTGATGTAGGACAGTTTCCGTGACACGTGAATTGTTATTTTCGTACATAATGTGTTTGTAAAAATATGCATTTGTTGAATAATAATCCTGTAAAAAAGAAAAATGAATAAAAACTTCTTGTCAAAAACAGTCGGTTTTCTGACCACATTTTCTCAACATACTTACCCTATTTTATCTTACTCTTTAAAACGCTTTGTTCGTGGCATTTTTCAAAACCCATATGCGTGCTAGGATGGAAATAAAAACAAACCTATTTTCACGCAATACTTGCAAGTTTTGCAATGTTCAAAATCATATCACCGCTATTTTTACGGCATTGCTCTATTCGAAGAAAAGTATTGAAAAAGATTGACGCCAATTTGGAGATTAAAAAAATTAATTGCCTTTACTTGAAGCAAAGATTACGCGTAAATATACTTTTTGTTTCAAAAACGATCTCTTCTTATCCATACTGTAGTTTTTCCATGTTACTTTTTTGCAATAGTATGAAATACAGGCAGTTCACCGAAAATGAGACGTGCAAAATTTTTACAAACACGCTTTATACTCGAATATGCGAAAAAGAAAAAAACAAACAAAAATACGAAGTTATTTATGAGAAAACATTTTTTATTTTAATATGGAAGGCACATTTATACCATAACTACCTATATTTTTGAAAAATGCATGAGAGTTTCATGTATAATTTTAGCTATGAAAAATATATATCTTCGATATTATAGTTGTAAGAAAATGTCGAAAAAATATTCAATTTAGCATTTTTATGAAATTCACAGAGTTCAACAAAAATTAGATCTGTGCCATTTTTAAGAGTTTTTTGTTTTAGTTTACTCTATTTTTGCTCTAAAAATTAATTCAAATATTGACCCCAAAACTCTTCCTTTGGAATCTCTAATTCGATTTTCCGCAGCATTACATACTCCACTGTGTTCTACGTATATTTCTCCGTAATACGTACCCATACGAGGAGGTGAAAAAATTCTTTAGTAATCCATCCTTTACCCCCATGTCGCGGACCAGAAGATCGCGGGTTCGAATCCCGCCTTGGGCATGGGTGTATTTGTGCTTGTATATGTGTGTCGTCCTCTCATTCCTCATAATCTTTATTATTTCATCTTCCATACCCCCGGGGCATAAAAATGAATTCAGCAGATATTCTGATCCCACCAAATAATGCTTCACGTGCATATCCTCGGGTAAAAATATTACTGGGCCTTGGTGGGTAGAACTGCACGCTCGCGTGGTCTATAAAAAGCACAATACAATAATTTGTAACGATAATAATAATAATAATAATAATAATAATAATAATAATAATAATAATAATAATAATAATAATAAAACACCAACTCGGGAGAACATGACCTTGACGTTGGCGGTAGAGTACCCCAATGACCATGCGAGCTATACCGGCGGTAACCTAACTACTTCCCTTGCCGGACTGGTCGAGGGGGAGGGGCTAGATTAAGAAGTAGGACCAGATAAAGAAGGAGAAGTAGGATTAGAGGAGCTCAACAGCACCAGAAGAGGACACACAGAAAATTTAGTCCACAGAAGATGTGAAGTTTGCCTCAAAGTGACCCTCCTGTCGAAATGGAGAGATCATTGAGAATTTGCGTCGGATCAGATCCGCTGCCTGGGGAGCGCCAGGACACCGATGGAACTAGCGCTGTCTGTGACAGCATGCGGAACGCTAGTGGTGAGATGTTGAACAAGCGGGCTCAAATCGGGATACACGAAATTACTACAGCCGATGGGAGCAGTACGCTAGATCTGTTAACTGCCCCTGAGCACAGTGTTTCTCAGAGTTCACTTGGAACCATTGGGGGCCTGCTGCGATGGAGAGTTCAATGGACTAATGATATGAACGAAAAAATCATCAGTTTGTACTTTCGCATTGCCCGTTGCGATAAAATCCGGATAAGGATAAGGCAGGAATTGCATTGATGTTTCATTCAACAGTACCCACATTTATCCCACCTCACTGAGCAGAATATCGCAGATCGAAGAGCGCTGATAAGTAAATGTGACAAATATGTCTCGCTGTCCTGCAGACAAAATGAGATGAAAGCAGAAGTAAAAGTACTGTTAAAAACACAAGGGAACATGTAATCTGCAAAAACTCCCATACCACAAATTCATATCCCACCACAAAGCTCGCAAGATACTCTGTTCATTGGGCTTCCAGAACAAGATATACCAAGAGATCACCTACATGAAGAGCTTGAATCACAATATCGACTGGCAATTATCGAATACGAGACGATGGACCCTCATCTAAGATCGAGAATCCCAAACCAGCACAGTTCAAAGAAACTGGCCATGCTAGAGAAAGCAGCAAATGAAAATAAATATTAATAAGACCTCAAATATCATGACCTATGAGCATCGCGCTGTACAATCTATTGTATGGCACTTAAAATAGTGAGTATGAATGGCAGGAAAATATCAAATCCAATCAACTCGGTGTTTCCAGCACTAGCAAAAAGAACCCCCATGGAAAATCCGGTTGTGAAAACGGCTAGAACGTTTTAGATAAGATATTGCTACATTGGAAGCTTTCTAGAAAGGAGATAGAAGTAAATATGTGACAAATAAAATAGCATATATTTAGAGAAAAATCGAATCCACACACACCACAATATCGACAATACAAGTCTTCTTGATTTGATCGATACCCTAAAACAGCAACTGAGTCAACATATAAGAGATATACAAATCCATTTACCAATCAAAATTACACATTATAAAAACTCCTAAACAACTGATAATATACATTATACCCCGAGGTGAAAATTTGGGAAAGTAGATATTGACAATCATAAAAGTATAATAACAACAAAAATTAATGAGATCTTAATGAACAACCACAATTACACCTTTAATGCTATTGAAAAAATTGAGGATTTTTTACATTACATTACAGGAATTACAGGGAAACAAAGAAGAAAACCACTTCCATGGTGGAAGGAATAACGTGCAATTGTTCACAAAAAATATAGACAAGCATTCTCAAAATAAAAAAGACATCAAACTATTGATAACCATATTGAATATAAAAAATCAAGAGCATATGCAAAAAGAAAGAAAATAAAAGAAATGCATAGATACAATTCATCTCCTCAAAGAATCATCTCTCCAACATGTGTGAAAACTGGAAAGAAATTAAATCAATAAATGGTACTTACAAGCCCCCAACTAATGGTATAATAATATTTCATAATGACAAACTAGTAACATCCTACAAACAAATAGCCAACTTCTTAATAAATCAATTTGTCAATAATTCAAGTGTTAAAAACGTCAGTGATAATTCCAAACATACAAGGCAAATTCTGAAATTGAAATTAAAAATATACTACAAGAAAATACACATAATAATACAATAATAAATGCTTCTTTCTAAGTACATGAAATCAAGAACATGCTAATCTGTACTAAGAATTCCAGCCCAGGACCTGAATGAACACAAGAAGTTTCTAAAAGAACTCCCTCCAATGGCTATTCAATATGTAAAACATTTATTCAATGAACTTTTGACTCAAGGAATGTTTCCTGATAAGTGGAAAGAATCAGTTGTTTTTCTTGTCCCCAAGCCAGAGAAAGATCACACCAACCCACAAAACTTCAGATGCATATCCTTAACATCTACCCTTTGCAAATTAAAGGAAAAGGCAATAAGCAAAAGATTAATTTGGTACCTTGAGAAGGAAAAATTATAACTGTATCAAAGTGGATTCAAGCATAATCACTCAACTACTGACCACTTAGTGAACATTCACAGCGATATATGTGATGCATTCCTCTCAAAACACATTGCTGTTGTAAGTGTGGATATTGAGAAGGCTTATGGCATGTTATGGAAAGACAATTATCAACATCTTACTCAAATTAGGAATAGGTGGTCACACATTTATCATTATTTCCAACTTTATGGAAGATTAAAGTTAAATTAAATGGTGTTTTTTCTGACAGATATAAAACATGCAATGGCTTCCCTCAAGGATCTGTACTTAGTGTTTTTCTCTTCTTTGTTAAAATAAATGAAATTAAAAATCTAATTCCTCGACCTATAAAGATATATTTGTTTGCTGATGACACCACAATATTAATAAGTGGAAAAACATCAATTCTTCTCAAAAAATGTTACATAATAGTCTTAATGCTACAAATAATTCTACATTATAGTTTAAATAATATTTAAGAATAGGCTGATAAATCTTGTTTTAAGTTCTTCAAAACAAAGAATCAATGTATACTCTAAAAAAGAGAGACACCCAATAAGCAACTTAAATTGACATTAGTATCACAAATAATTCAAACCTCAAATCAAATAAATATTTTGGGAATTAATTTTGATAGTAAAGTAACATGGAAACCACACATACAAAAATTAAAAATGGAATGTTTTCACTGACTAAATACAATAAAGTGTATTGCAGACTCTAATTGGATAGCCGACAAAAATATAATACTGTCTTCCTACAATGCTCTTATAAGGTCCAAGCTTGACTAAGGCTCTGTAATATATCAATCTGCTAATCCACCAATTTTAAATACTGAATGGGATTCAATTGACTTGCTTAAGACCGGCAATTGGAGCTAATAGGACCTGTCCAATCTCAAGTATTCTTGCGGAAGCTAACCAAGAACCACTGTACATCAGAAGAGGAAAAGTTTGCTGCACATATGCATGCAAAATATCACTCAACCAACTATGCTATCTCCACTCAACCCACCATAATAACATGTTGTCTACTAGGAACAGTGAAAAATACTCCAAGTATTCAAGATCAAGTAAACCAGTCTACCACTTACTGAATCAATTTCTCAAAGAAAAACAAAGTTTCCATTAATTAAACAAAATTTAATTCTTAAAAGACCTCCTTTTATAAAACCAAAAATAAAAATTAATAAAGATCTATGTATACACTCCAAGAAAGATACAAATCCACTAACATATCAATCTTACTACAATGAAATTAAAAATAAGCATGAGGACTGTGTCTTTACAGGTGGTTTCAAAACAAAATATGGGTCAGGATGTGCTTTAATGGTTAATAATATCATTGAACATATCAAACTCAATGATCTTTGCTCAATTTTCTTCTGTGAAGCGTATAATATACTGAAAGCTTTAAAGAATATATGGTTATTACCCAACAATAAATTTATAATACATACAGACTCCCAAAGTGTAATTGAATGCTTGAAACATAACAGATGAGAACCTATAATTAAAGAAATAGTAAATGTATACTAAGACCTAAATCAAAAAGAGAAAGAAGTAATTATTGTTTGCACTCCATCTCATATTGGCATCAAAGGAAATTCAATTGTTGATAAGATATCGCAGCAAGAGAAGCCATTAACTTACCACCACAAGTACACTCAGTATCCCATACTGATATTTAAAAAGAGCTCCACCATTGAAAGTGAAAATTTTTGGAATAGAGAATGGCTCTTTGAAATAAGGAATTCAATCCTTAATTGCATTGTCACTCATCTTAAAAATAGAAGAGAGCAAAGTATTCTCACTCGTTTACGTATTGCCCATTCAAAATTAACCCAGGATCATCTGATTACCAAAGAAAATCCTAAAACATGTGACTATCGTAAAATTTTACTAAGTATACCATATATTCTCACACAGTGCCAAAAGTATAATAATCTGAGAAGAAAGTAAGTTGTATTTAATGACATTAAAAATTTACTGAATGACATTGCTGAAATTAAAATAGTAATGAAGTTTTTAAACGAAATAAAAATGTATGACCTTGTGTAAACTTTTTCTTATGTCATGCTAATTTTTATGTTAATTGAACTTATTGTATTAGGTAAACTTAATTTCTTCTTCTCAACATTTGACATAAGAGATATTCAGTTGTACGGTAGCTTTTTCCTCTTGAATTGGTGTAAATAAACATTTTTTTATAAATAATATTGGGAGTAGACATGCTCTTGACTAATTTTTCTGCTTTTCTGTCATAGACAAACTAATATCTAGATATGTCTTATGTGAATGCAGCAGGTTACGTTTTGGTTTTGTACGCAAAATCATGTTCATAATACTAATATCAAAGTTTTATTTTACATGTTTAAAATTACATAAAAATGCAATTTAACATTAAATTCAACAATGACGATTTCTGTGTTAACTGCCAATTTGAGAGTTGATATTTCTTTTTAGCTAGTTTTGTCATGAGAGAAACTCAACAATCAAAGATTAGTGGATATTCTATTTTTTTCTTCTGTCATTCCCTTTAATATGTTGCTCACTCGCAGAGGAATTATTAAGCAAAGCCAAGTTATTCACAGAATTGTAGGACTGAAGTCTATTGACATGTTTTCTACTTCACAGGAAGTGGGGTTCCTCTAATATCCTATTCTTAGATTTAAATATAGGCTAGAAATTAAAGTTGTTAAATGTCAACTTTAATATGAAAACACGCATATATGTAGCATCAGATAATCCTATTACCTTAGGCTCTCATAAAAATAACTAGTTTTGACTATAAATTATGAACCTCCTTTAGGAAGCATTGAAATAGAAAATTTATGCCATAATATAAATATTTAATCTGAACTATATTTCTTTATTTATGATATCAATATTTCAATTTTTTTTAAATCGAGTAACAATAGGGGGGCATCAACTTTCAGTAGAAATTAAGTGAATTTGCTCCACATGATTTAAAAAGATGCATCTTAAATTGGGGATAATGGCCTACAGTCTTCATACTGGCGAATCAAATGTTGCACCACTTCTATTTATCTTACTCAAATATTTAATACACATAGATGAATTGATATGTAATACATATATCAATTTATTGTCTAGACATCAGAATGAGAGAGAGAGAAAAACAAAACAATTGAATCATACTCTTCAAATATGAATTTCATAAAGTCAAAAGAAGCTTTAAGTGCACATTTGAACATTATTCCTATTTGTGGCATTTATATTGCATGAATATTCTAGGGAAGTGGTAGATGAAAAATAAACTAATTACACACTGCCGACTGCAACAAATTTATTTTCAGAGTATACATGACATTGCAACTGATTAGGATTCTGGGTTGAAAAAAGGATTGAAGATTAAAAAAAAGATTAGGTTTAAAAAAATTAGACAGGAGGCATATGATGGACTAATGCACTTTCATTTCATATGATGATTAAAGATCAATTATTTTATTGAGCTTTTCTCAACATTTTAGAACATTTATTTTGTCAACAGAATTTGTAATTTTTCACAATTTATTTTTTCAATTTTTTGAATTTCCATTTGGATGGTATGTTTTTCAGCTGCCATTTCCAATTTTTGGTATCATCTTGCAAGTTTTGTTTGTGCTCCTTTAGAGCCATCTGGAACGGGTGATGCTCTTAGTATAATTTTTACTGAAAGAAAAAATATTTATAAAATCAGCCATTTACTTTAGATTGATCGTTTATAATTTCTACTAGTGTTATATTCATCACTAAATTCATTAAAACATCCATACCTGATAATTGTAATTGTATTGTACCTGATAATTATACCTAATAATTGTAGCAACAAAGTTTTACTAACTCGTGTGTACTCGAGGGCGCTAACGCTGACGCTGTAGCTGCTCCGTGCCTGAAGGGTCGCGAATCCCGCCCGCGGCACGGATGTTGCTATGTTGCTATGTTTTCGTTTCTCTACCGTTTGTCCCAATGTTAATTACTGTGGTCGCTATATGACCCTAGTAGTTGAAATGATACCTTAATGTATGATTTTTTTTTAAAAAAAAATACTTATTTTCTGGGACTCGTCCGACCTTTTATTTTCACGTCGCAGAGTCAGCGTCGAGCAGAATCTTCTCACCCCCACCCTCGAGAATTTCTATTTCAATTTGGCCTTCCTGTGCCCCTAAAGCTTTGCAAAAACGACACATGAAGGACTGCAGCATCCTAATCCATTGTCAATGGATTAATTTTCCCAGCATTTCTGAAACCATTTCCTCCACAGAGTGAAAAGTAAATTTTGTTAGAGGCCCTCCACCTTTCTTTCTTGTGTTCTTTCTGATGGCATCCGTCACTTCGTGGAGAGCTTTATACGTTTCCACAATCCCTAAACAGAAATAAAGGCACATAAAATACGTCACATTTAAAAGTATTAAATATACACCATACATGCATAAACGTGCTCATACTTCTCACTTGCTTGTGTAATATAAATCTGTTGTACCAGAATAGGCCTACCGAATGTAATAGTTGTGCATTAGCATTTTTTAACTTTAATAAAGCTTTTTTTTGTTATTTAAGGTCCGACTAACATCTAGGTCATTAGCGACCACTATAGCATTTAACGGTATGGTAACTGTGACGATGACATGATATGGTGATGATAGGGGTGAAAGGACACAAATATAACCATACCCGAGGATGGACTCGAACCCGCGATCCTTAGTCCAAAATCGCTACGGCACAACTGCCTTAACGATCTCTGCCATGCGGACAGGCTTTTACTACCTTTGTGTGCCCGAGCGCGGCATTTTCGTCGATCTAAATAAATTGTAAACATTACACCACTGAGAATATTTTCGTAACTATCCACAAACGTGATGTCAGAAGTCAGGGGAGATAATTAAGCCTAGCATCTTGTCGGAGCTCCGTTATCAAATAGTGCTGCGAACCTGGTGTCTGCCCCTGTGATTTTGTGTGTAGGGGCAGCTGTCGGAGTGGTTAGCAACGTTGCTGTAATACAGTTACGTTTTTTGCGTGTGTTTTTTATGCCGAATGTGTGCTGAATATATGGTGGGAATAAATGTTGTTTTTTTTAACGCGTTGAGACAAAAGGGGTGTTTGGCAGTGCTTGAGTTAACACAAGAACATGGTCTCATTGCTGTAGGAGTCCGGAAGCGAAAGAATGATTCATGAGTCACGGTTAGTGATTCCGGGCGCGCCAACTACTAGGGTTATTACTTCCTATATGCAGAGCATATTTTTGCCCGGCAATGAAGGTGGTCTTCCCGAACTGTATGGGGAGATCCGGCGCCGACACACCGTCGGCTAGGAGTTTTCCTCAACCAGGTATCTCCTACTAACGGGACACCTTTCCAGCTTTAAGCTCCCGGCATGTGTGGTAGTGTAGACTCGGCATGTTGGTGTAAGGATGGGTAAAGAGTGAGACTAGGACAAGAAAGACGTAGGAAAGATAGCGCGCGGTCCGCGCCCGGTTTCACCTCCGGCATTCATCTTGTGTTGATCGGAGCAATCACAGAAAACTACCTCAGAGCAGCCAGAAGGATGAATTCTCCTCCAGACAGTCCCTCAATTCGACTTACTTGACCAGCTACTGACGAAAATCTTGCCACTGCCTAGGACCTCCCGGTCAGAGGGACTGCAGTGACGCCAGTTAATGCGCTGAGCCATCTCTCCTGTCCAAGCGAAAAGAGTTGAGTGATCGTTTCGAGAAGATGTGCAGGAAGAAAATACGCACTTTCTGTGCGGAAGGTGTCAACAGAAGTTTGTCGTCGTTGTTACTTGCCTCCAAACTTAACGACACGTTAAAGTCGCCTATCGCCTACCTGACTTTATTCATTTTTTCAGAGCGATTAGCGCTATTTTAGGGAGGGCTTAAGGTGACTCCCCTCCACCTTCCCTGCCTCCCTCTGCTTCACTAAGAGCGTAGCGTGTTCTCTTCTTTACCTCTACGTCTCGGCAAGGCAAGGCAATCCTGGCCGGAGTGGCAGAACCACGATTTGCAACAGTGGTCCAAATCTCGTCGTAAAAGTCGACCCATAGTGTTTGTCAACCATGTTATGGGTACACTAATATGGTGGACAGCTCCGGCTTCTCGTGACACTTCCTGTACGCAGAAGAGATTCATTGCGCTATGAATACACCTCCATGTATTCATAGCTCCACGAGTTCGAGTCACAGAAGCCCTTGGGCGTCGTGACGTCACCGTCGCCTCTAGCGGAAGGCTGCTCCCTGCATTTCAGCCATTTCCCCTTTTGCGCTCCCCCCCCCCGTTATCGGTGGCGCCACAGGGAGGCGAGGTCGAAAAATGTTCAACTCAAAACACAATTTTGCTACCACTCAAACTAACAACCTCGATAGCAAAACAGTCGCGACTGCTAATAAAATCCACTCAGAACTCTGATCCTTGTCGTTCATCCCGGCATTGCATTGATCAAGCGCACGTGGCAACACTGCGCGAGTGAAGGGTATCGTACCTTGGTTCTGCCAGTACCTTGGTTCGCGCCTTCTAATCGGTGAATTGCGAGGTAGGCCTATATTTCAGCAACAACCCGCATCCTCTAATCGGACAAGCTGCAATTATTCAGCTACGGCAAGGTGCAATTTAAAGATGCATGCAAAACAGCGAACTTTAAATTTAGCTATTCACAATTTTCATTATATAATTTTATCGAATGCACACGGCAGTTATCCAACCTCTAATCATTTTTTTCGCTTTATTTTATTCTTTCATTTTATATCATTTCATTAAATATATGTTTTCACAATAAACAGTATGTGCAATGTTATTAATTAATTATCATTATACCGAGTTCTCCTCCTTCACAAATTAGTCATCATTTTACTAGCGTCATTCCCTTGCCCCCTGGGCAACTCACGGCCCCGCGGCGTTAAAATCTGTTGTGCAGGGGCGGGTCCTGTTCAATTCGGTGCTTCAACCGTTCCCTCCCACGGGCATTTGCTTCTCCCTCCGTGTAGCCTTTTGTAGTGAAAATTGTGTGCAACATTTTACTAACTGCAGTTTGCTTAGAGAAGAAACTATTAGGTATTCGTAAAATAAGCACGTTTCCTATTTTAAAAAAATTGATGCGTGTTCAATTGACGCATCGCGTACCAAGCGTTGAGCATTTTAGGAGTAATTGTACATTAATTATTACAATGTCATATCAGTCACGTCTCTTCGCAGTCAGTTATCAAGAGGACCGCCAGGTAGCATCTTCGCGTACGTGCCTCCTACTACGCGCTCCTGCGTCACTACTCAGCGGCCAGAAATTGGAAAGGAATTAGGATTGGGTTAAGGTTTAGGACACTTCACAGGGGGTTGGACAAGCCCTTGTGAAGCAGCCAAACTTTGTTGCAACACGTTTCACATGAGATTGTCCGGGATTTGACAGGAATCGAACCGCTCTGAGCCACAAGATTACGTTTTTAAAATAACTATTCCGTTCACACTATTCTCTCAATTTTTCTTCACCAGTCATTACCCTTTCTCCCTCATCAACCCTTGCTTTTACTATGTCGCTCCTCCATTAACCACTTGCCCTCAACTAGCAGTCGCTAATTTGTGTGGAGCCTACGCTGACAAACAGTACAGCTCTGAAGGAAGTCGAATTATATTGGCCAAAACTCGGACATGCATGCGGCTCTGAAGATTTCGTAGACTTTTTTAACATTAGCGTTCATGCAAATAACGTTTCCATTACATCAGATTTTTCAGAAACCGTAAAAAACTTATTCACAAGTTATCACCTTTTAAAACCATGTAATATGCTGTACTGCTTACCAGTATAGTTATAGTCTGCATATACTGCTATCAAATCAGTTATAAATAATTATGACCATTTTATTAATTGTTGGACACTTCTTTTGTCAGAAGCATCTGCGGACATATTTGCTTTTGCATAAAATAGGGTTATAATTACATATACATTATTTTACTTCAGTTTGCAAATAGTTTATTTTTCCAAACAAAACTACAATTTACAAGTTAATGTAACAATTTGTTTGCTTATAAAGAAATAAAAAAAAAAGAATTGAAATCTAATTGTGCTAGTCACGATCATCTGAAAAATCACATCTTTCAGATCTTGGCTATCCATTACAGTTTGAGTTTCAGTGAATGTCCATCAAGAAAAAAATACCATTCGAGGACAAGAGTATCTGAAGAATTCTCTGACTATCTCCTTGAAGTTCAGTCAACTGACTTCCTAAATTAGATCCCTTTGACAATGGTATACATATATCAAGCGATACCTAATGCAGGCCAAATTGTACCATATTTGTTAATAAAAAAACACGTTTTCAAAGGGCCATAGCAATAGCTTTAGCAAATTTAAATATTACTGTAGGATAACTGACTGTATGAATCTTCCCTTTTGTTTTCTGAATAAATTTTCGCTTCACATTTCTGTCGTGTAGGTTCTTGCACATTCTATTTGAAGTTTGTGTCCTTGCGATCGCAATCTTCTAATGATTAAAATAGGACGCTCTTGTGAAGACGTAACATACAGAAATACGGAATGAACCACGGGGCTTGAGCAGTCACATGATCGTCAAACTTGAAGCCTTATTTATCAATGACTGCCACCAGCAATGCTAACTCATTTTTTACGATCCGGACAATGTTTGCTTTTGCAGGAACGCTCCCCACGTCTTTAACGTCAAAAATGTGTATGACGTACTATAAAGGGAAGAAATGTGAGAAAGATTTCTTCAGTTCTGGGATTTCTACTCTCATACCTCCTATATCTATTAGGATAAATTATGAATACTAGTGGAAATTATCGTGATTGGCAAGAATTAATGAAATATTCGCTCCAGTTCTATCTTCAGAGGCAAATTAGCTAAAGATTTTGGGAATTATCCCTTAAAGTTCCCTCTTTAAAGAATTACTTACCCGACTGAAAACATGGGAATCGATTATATTAATAACTATAGTTCCAGCAAGGTCAAAAACTCTTGCATAATATGAAACCCCCTTAACTTTGAATCAATGTCAGATTATTTTACTTCAGTTTAACTACACGTGCTTTCAGTGAGTAGAAACAATTAAAACAGTTTGCCGAGGTTCCGTAATATTCCAGAATTCCATCCTCAGGGCAAGTGTACAAAAAATATGGATTGAAGATATCAAAATGAATATTAAATTCACAAATTAATAAGAGTTGCAAAAATGATAGAAAATTTACACATCTTACGAAATATTTATGGAAATTTTAGAATCTCTGCAACAATATATACATATTCCAAAACGACTCCATAGGTTGCTGCAGTGCAATGATCTATCCCATACCACGTCTGGCCCAGACCAAGGCACCAAATCAAATGAATAAGAATTCTACAATTCAGGTGTAGGGTCAGGACCTCGCGCTACAGTCACTCAACTATGTTCACCAGGTCAAGTGTTTAAAATAACCCAGTTTTTTTATGTTTAATTAAAATCTTGAACATTTAAACAAGTATGCCTAATTTATCATTAACCAACAATGTAAAAATATAATTTGGGGGACAGATTTAAGTAAATTTGACAAAATTATTTTACTAGTAATAATATTTGAGATTTTCTAACATTTTATTAATTTTCTTACCAGGATTTTCTTACCTAGAAGATACCAAGCATTTACTACTTTTGCTTTCAAGCGAATCCGGCCTAGTAAAAAGTTCTCAAATTAAGCTCTAGTTATACGTTTTTCTCTTCTCATACGAATTTCACATTACAATTGAGACAAGTAAAATTCAATGAAATTTAAGTGAAAATTTGAACAAGCACACAATTATGGATTTACGGAGTACCCTGAAATGTGCTTTACTACTAACTTCATGCACATGTCCTTGTAAATAACACATTTCAAGATTTTTAAAATCGCTCTCATCTGTAATAGGAATGATTGTAAAGGAGAAAATGTTTGATTAATGTGTCAAGGGAATAAATAAAAAAAACATTGCAGTGCCAAGCGAGTCATTTATTTCAAAATCCAATGTCTACATTTCATTCCATAATAACCAAACAAAACTGATGTCGTAGCAATATATAAAATTCGTATTCCTTGTATTGGCTATGAATCCTGTATTTTTTCCAACAAACAAAACTTGCACAATATAAATCTTTCAAGGAAATGACAATTTGCAAAAGGGTTAATTGAATTTCTATGTTTTTCTATTTAAAAAAAATTACGTTTTCCATGGTTTCCAGAAATTTTGGTACAGAGTCAATGAATTATTTTAGTAGTAAGCAGATGAGGTGCAATTTAATGAATTATGGTAGCGGACAATTAAGGAGGAAGAGGTAATCTGAAATAATTATGTAATTTAACATGTTCTTTATTTACAATTCTCGTAAATACAAAATTCACTTATATTGAGCATATATATTGATGTTTCATTTACAAAAGATTATAACGGATTGGCAAGTACACTACTCAAAGAAATCGAATGTAAGCCAACAGTAAAATCCTTTTTAGTTTTATAATGAATGGTAAAGGTGAATTCACCATTTTGAGAAAAAACACTTAAAACTATCATCTTTGATACACATTTCATTTTTAATGGGAATAAACAACATATGCGAGTTGAAAAGGATTTAAGAATTTTGACTGTTTTGAACTACAGGAAATTACTGAAATTACAGCCTCTATGTAGATTTAGGGAGTTTCTAGATCTTCCTGTTTTTACATCCCGAAGTACCTTTTCTCCTCAAAACTATTAGAATGACGAATAGTGGTGATGCGCGAGTACGTCGTCTTAAAAAATGTGCCGTCTTACGACATCCACTCATTTTCTGAAGGTGAAGTCGACAATCCGTCTCCACTTAAGCCTCATTCTTATTACATCTATGTTGAAAGAAGACTTTAGCATGTTGACAAATTCAAAATTACTGAATATCAGTTTGAAATACAGATACATTCTTAGTAACTAGCACAAATAACAGAGGAAACAATTCAAATCATATTTAGGCTTCTATGAGTAGAGCAAGTTTACAACAAACTTTTACAATTTAACATGATGGAACAAGATATTGTTTCACAATGATTTTAAACACTATGAAAAAAATCTCATACAAATAACATAACTAACCGGATAAAACAGTGTGGTGTCCACGACGGATCTCATAATAAATTGCAAATTAATTTAAGAGAACAAATGTTAATGCTATGTGTATGCAGCAACAATTTCCTGCAAATTGTGTGTTGAAATTAAAGTATAAACAAATACCAACACTGTACAGAACTAAATATCCACCATAAATGTCATTGTCCGTAAATACGGTTTACAATTTTAACAAACACAGAAGTATACAATGAAATTACAAAAAATATATTTCTGTATATAAGAAACCCTTGTTTTTATGAAAATAATTAGTTCTGAATATGGTGCGCCTTGTATTCTCGCTACAAGTTGTCTTCTTCATTTCAAGTTCTTAGCCGTTAACAAAATTATCGAAGTATATTTTCAAAAAAAAAAAAAAAAAAAAAAACGAACTGCAAGCAAATGAAGTTGTTCTGATTTGAGTGATTTAGTTAATTTACTCAAATTTTAGAAGCAAATAACAATGCAGGGCAAATAATACGGCAGAAACCTGAAGTGATTAGCGAGTATTGTCCATATTAAGTACAGAATTGGTAATTAGACTTTACGAGTTTACAAAAGTTACTCTGGATCCACAGTTTGCAAGCTACGTCATCGTGCACACCATCGACCATTTTTCGGGAGTGCAATAAGATTTTCATAATTTCAAAGTAACTTGTGCGATAGCAGTAACAATATTTGGTTGGAAATGTTGATTCATCCGTCAAGCTCGTAAACCAAGTTTAATGTTTACCGAGTTAATAAGTTAAAATTTTGGTATGCAAGTTCGAATATTCCTGTTCTCTGATAATACAGTACTTTAAACCTTAGCCTCATGATGCTATTGGGAAAAAACTACAATATATTATTTGTGGTAACAGAACGTTGATTACGAATTAATCATTTGGTGAAAACATTATTCCATATATATATATATATATATATATATATATATATATATATATATATATATATATATATATATTCAGAATTGCCCCGTGATAGATAGTTTAATTAAAATGATCGAAGTGACTACCAAATCATTAATATTGACTATTCTTATACAAGTTCTTAAATAGAAAGTACTCTTCAAAAGCTCCTCACATATCATTTAATTAAGGATTTCGTTATTAAAGATATTTTTCAAATTTACCAATAAATAAATATATTAAACACCAGAGGGCATTGTCATTTCAGAAAAATAAATAAATTTGGATGTGGATAAATTTGTACAAACTATAAACTTGCAAATAACTTTGTTATTTGCATTCTTGGCTATCCGGGATGTACCCTGAAGGAGGTCACAGCAAGATGGCCAAAACGTCAGCACAATTGACCGAGACGCGGCTCATCCCGGATAGCCAAGAATGCATTGACTCCGGCCGCGGAAGCCTATGAACCCAACCTTGTTGTTTCCCTAATTCTACTAATTTTGCGAAAAAACTGTTACGAAATAGTCGAGAGTTGTCGCAAATGGCGCATAATATTTGACTTTGTAAAAAATATTACAAGTTCCCACTCTTTCTGCAGAGCGGCAAAATGGATTTTTGGAAATTATAGCGAAGAAGTCTGTGTGAGCTGGCGAGAGTCAATACCTGGGATAGGTGTGGGCAAGTCACAGTAAGTTTACTGGATAATTACAGACAATTATTGGAAAAGAATTTTAATGCATTTTTTAGACAGATCTATCTATTATTCCTTATCTTGCGAAGGCAAAGCTTTCTCAGTACCCGAAGCATTCTCTAAATTATTGCTTAAGGAGAGAAAAATGGACAGCCGTGAAAAAGTAACAAAACCAAACAAACCTCTGAATTGGAGCTGTATCACTGTTTAATAGTGGGCAACCGTTCCCCACCAATGTCATTTCTTAATTTCGTATTAATAATGACAACTTTTGAAGCAGCGCTGAATTTCTTATTGTTTAGAACTTTGAAATACAAGGATGAGTTGAATAAAATTCTCAAGTTTCTATAAAAATGAATTGTTCATCTGCCAGTTTTAATCCACCAGGCAATTTCAGGACAGACAAATTAATACTCAGAAGAATGGATTTGGATATGGCAGGGAACACCTAATACATTATTCTTTGTTTCAAATTACATCTTGAGGGCACTACCAGTTAAACGCTAGCATTCGAGCCAGAAGCAATGCAGTAATGGAGTAAATAGTGGCTTCATGCTCATCCCGCTTATGACCGAGGGTTTGGACTAGAGACCAGGAAATAAAGAACCAGAAGCCAGCAATGTCCTGGCTGGAAGGGTTTGGTCTATGTGGCAAGTGCCGAAGCACTTGCATGTTGAAGGCGAGAATCTACTTTACTTAGCAGGTTAAAAACCAAGTGGGTTAATGAATGTGTTTTTGTACCTGAAGCATCTGTGTAGAGGTTGGTTTGTAGGTTAGCACCTGTCTAGGAGAGTTAGTGGTAAAAACAATCCTGTATGGCAGTGGTTTGTCAATGTTCAGGGTTATTGATATTTTAAAAATGTGTAAATTACTGTGAGTTCCCGCACAAGGCATTTTGATTATTTGGTTTATTTTTCCGTAGTGGAAAGTGTTTTAAGTACCAAGTTGCCTCCTAGAAAAAAGCATGTACGAGCGTAATCTATTATTTGACAGCATTCCCCGTTGCTTAAAGAAAACTATGTCCTTAGGCCAGTAAAACGAACCATTACTAATAACTAATAGAGGAGAATTCTTCAGGAAATAATAAAATGCATGATTGTACTAGTCTACTACCAAATTAATTACCCAATTCATTTATATGTACTATATTATTCATTCATAACATTTTTTGGAATGGAAATTGTTTAGGTTTATCGGTGTGCTTACAATTAATGTTCTCTATCATTGATGTATATAATACTGACCAGTTCCTTCTCAGCGGTCTAAGGGTTCGGACGCGTCCCACTGCTCCGCTAGGAGACCTCCCGCCGTATATAGTGTCTTGTGAAAGTGCGTGTGAATGAAAAACAGAAACAAAATGCCCAAGAAAAACTAATCAGCATGAAGAAGAATAGTCTTGTGTTAATCTTACGTTGCCGGCCAAAGAACCGGCTTCATCCATATGTTAAGTTAGAAATAAGTTAGTAAGTTCTGCTCCCTTCTTTGCCGCATAAGCCGTAGAGGTGCGGCGTATGTTGTACCCCAACAAGAAAATAAACTCCCGCCTCGCCAGGGCTACTCGCGGGGGAAAGTTGAAAGAACCTCCCGCCGCCTTTAACCGCACGTGCGGCAAGTGCTTGTGGCCCGGTGGAGCTCAGCCCCCGTGGGCCGGCCAACTGAGACCGGGCGGGCCACGCTCGCCCGCTAGCTATCCAGAAGGCAACATGTCGTGCTCCCCGCTACAGCAGCCATCCCCGCAGCCACCGCGGCAAGGGGAAAAGTCGACTACCCCGCGGCGGAGCATCGTGCTCCGCGTGGCACGTGACGGTGAAGAATCCTGGAGCAGCGCAGTGGCACCACTCCCGGCTGTTACTCAGCCCGCGGGCGCCCCCGAAGACAGCCGCAGCGAGCTGCCCCATGAGGTCCTCTTAGCCTTCGCCAGATCGAAGGTCGGGGAGCTCTTCCAGTTCTGGAGATGTCAGGCTCCGCAAAACCACTCCCCATCGGTTCGGGAAAGGGCTCGCGAAATCGATGCGCGCACTCCGACCCCGGTCCCCGCACCAACGCAGAAGCGGCAACGTGGCCCCGCCACCCCGCCAGAGGCAACGCCCGGGGTAGACGCCCTACCCTGCGAGCAGCTCACGGAGGGACCCGCCCCTCCCACTCAGCCAAATGACCTGGCCGCACCGGCGACCGGCTCGCCCTCGGCACGCTCGCCTCCGGGAAAGCGGCTGCGCACCGAGGACTTAGCGCCCCCTTCCAGTGCCGACATGACGCCCGACACCGGCGACGTCTCAGAACTGCCACAACCCCTCTTCTCCGTGGGAAAAAGAGGGGAAAGAAGAACTCGCCGCCCAGGAAGCTGCTGCCCGTAACGCTCCAACCACCGCCGCGGCAGAGGTGGCGGACGGGAGCTCCGGCAGGAGAGGTAAGGCGCCAACGGACTCCGAAGCACGTCGGTCTCCCACTCCTCTCCCGGAGACAATTCCTCCACTGCGAACAATCGGCCGCCTGGCAGTCCAGCTCCGTGCGCCAGGGCGGCCAGCCCCGCAATGTGAATGGCAAGGCGGGCGCCTCTGCGCAGGCCCCGACCACAGAACCTGAAACGGCGGTCGCCTCACGACCGCCGAGATGACCCTACCGCTTCCGCCTGCAAATACACGCAGATGCAGTCAAAAAGCACGCCAAAGCGCCACTGGTAAGTTGGCCACAATCGGTCGTGTTACTACCAGAAATGGCCGAGTTGGCTACCAGGCGTCAACGCTTATCGTGAAGCCGAAGCTTCACAAAATTTACTTATTTGGTCACCAACCTTCACCTCCCCAGAGTGAACGTGCACATCGCGTGTACATTGAACAGGTTCCGCGCGGCATCACTGCTGACGAGGTGCGCGAGGAGCTTGAGGGCGTTTATCAACATGTTCGCCGCGAACTCTTCCAAACCGCAGGAACTTTGGAGAAAAGTTATGCCGCAGATGGCGACGCCACCGAAACTCACTTCGCGCGCACGGGGACTTTTCGCGTCACCCTTCGCGCGGGCGAGTCGCGCAAAGCTTTCGGCATCAGGGCCAGCAATGGAAGCGCCCCCGCTTCTGCGAGAGATGCTGCAGATGGGGACATACTCGCAAAAATTGCGAATGCAACGTGAGATGCAAGGTCTACACGGGAGAGTGCCACCCGGCAGACAAGCCCGGCACGAAGGACTGTCCCACGAAGTAATTCCGCACGCCCGAAATGCTGCAATTGCGGCGGGCAGCACACGGTATCTTATACAAAATGCGAAAGATGCACGCCGTTGCAGCGCTCATCGAGCATCGAAAAGGAATCTGGAGAGGCCCGCAAGCCTCGACCCCCCTTCGGGCGAAGCTCCTCGGCAGAGAGTACCCGGTGCGGCGACCTGGTCAGAGGTCAACGCTGCGGGCCCAGCTTCCAATCAGGCACCCGCCACACAAAGCTCACAAAGCGGAACAAGAGACGCGCTCTCGCGACTCAATTGGGTGAAGATCAGATTCGGGGAATGATCTACCTACTGACCTTGCTTCTGCCCAACAATGGCGCTGAATAATCTAAATCCTCGTCCCGGGTAGCCTAGACAACATTAAACCCGGCCGCGGAAGACTACGCACCAACCCTCGGACGCCTTGCGAAGCATCGCTGGGAACATTCACCTGGAATGTTCCAAGTGCGTGCGAAAAGATCCAGTTGATACAGAACTTTGCTACCGAGTAACATCTAGACATATTGGCGCTGCAGGAAACGTGGTTTCGTGATCATCACACTACCCGTATTCGCGGATACGCAGTGTATCGCCGAGACCGCGAGGTCAAACGGGGGGGGGGGCAGTTTTGCGCTCCTGGTCCGACGCGACATCCCCAGCTCGAATTAACGACCCCACCTGGCGCCTTGCGTTCTCTAGAGGCAGTTGTGGTGCGAGTTTGGTCGGTTGGCGGCCGACTTACAATCGTCCGTCCGTGCCCTGCCGAAATCAGCAAGTAGGCACTGCCTGTATCGATGCGATACTCGCGTTAAATACTAAAGTTCTCATTCTAGGGGCAGGTTTCACCAACCAGGATCAAATTCGTAGTTGATCCAAGTTTCGTGATCTTGATCTGCGGAGTCATGTCCGACTTGATCCCTGTGAGTTTCACAAACCGTTTGAGACCGTGAAGTTGAACTAGATCCCATGATTCCCGATTCCAGTCGTGAAAATGCGCGGTTGGTAACAATATTACAATGCATTGTGGGTATTCTCGCGATCAGCTGTAGAAACAAATTTGTTTTTTGATTTCGTTCATTTGGTTTCTGTCCATCGGTGTGCCTTGTGTTCAGTTGTCCGGTATCCGTATCATGTCCGCAATTAATTTTTCTGAGGTAGAGAAAAATACGAGGAGGTCGGCGAATTTTTCCGCAAGCGAAAAAGATTTACTGGTTTCGTTAATGTGCCAACAAACTTGTATTTAATTCACGCACAGACAGTGCTTCAAAGTTTACGAAAACCCAAATGTGGGAAAGAGTTCTAAACGAGTTTAATGCCGAAGCACATGGCTCTGCATGCAACTTAAAAAGTTTGCAGGTATTCTGGAAGGATATCAAAAGGAGGACGAAGGATGTGGAAGGCGAAATAAGACGCCAAAGATACGTAACTGGTAAGTAATTTTCTCTTTGGAAACGAATTGTGTGTGTGTATATCCAGTTTAAAGAGAGAGATCTATGGTGTTTTCTTCCTGGCACGCCTGTCTCTTACGAGACTCTTCGTCCAGTTTTTTTAATTGGAATTGGCGGATCTAGAACGGACTAATGAGACCAGGATATGGTTTAAAAAGCCGAGCGTTTGTGATACGGTTGGTGTTTGATGGTAGTGTTAAGAGACAGTTGTTTTGGCATCAAAAAGCGCAGATCTAGCGTGGAGAACGGTGATGCCGAGGTATTTGACATTGGATTGCCACGGGGATGGGAGTTTGCGTTTATGGTCCAGAAAGGCGGTATGGGTTTTGAATAGAATACAGAGTATCTGTAGAGAATAGGAAAGAGCTTGGATTTGGCAGGGGTTTGATTGGTATGGAGTTTTGGGACGGCCCAAAGAGGTGGAAGGAATGTCGAGAGATTTTTGGAACGTTTCGAGGCGAGGGGTGAGGTTACGGCAAGGAAGCAAGGAAAGCCAGATCATCGGCAATTGAGGAACCTATTATCACTACTCCGGAAAGTGGCAAGGTGAAAT
>BOPP01000253.1:1300175-1323198 GCA_017312745.1 Gryllus bimaculatus
GTCGTTTATGTATAGGGAAAATAGGAGTGGAGAAAGCACGGCGCCCTGTGGGACGCCGGCTTGGATGGAGTGGTTGGGAGATTTTTTGGAGTGATTTTGGACATAGAAGGATCTGAGGGTAAGGTAGCTTTTGAGTAGAGAGTGGATGTGGTCAGGGATACGAAGACGGATTTTTGCTAGGAGAATAGGGTGAGATATAGTGTCATAGGCTTGGGTGAGATCAGTACGGATGGTTCCAGTTTGTTGGATGTAAGATAAATTGTCTAGTAAAAAATCGTTGTACAAGAAAGTAAATATAAATAAGTTAAACATCACTTATTAATAATCTCACCAAAAATTTAATTTATGCATAAACTTACGTTAACGTTTTAGGTGGAGGGCCACCAGTGTCAATACGTGTCGATAGGATCCATGAGGAAATTAAAGATTTCATGGGTCCAGCAGCGGAGGGAATGGACAATCCCTTTGATCCAGATGGGCAGAACTTGCTAAGTAATATATATTTCAATACATTTAATGCAGTGTAAATAGTAATGTTCTCAATTGAAGAACAAAGATATAATCTAAAAGCCGTAAATTATCGAGCTTAACTGAGAATGTTTTGGTTAAAATTTGAATTAGTGTGCATGTTTAATTGTTTAAAAATTTGTTATTTAAAGTATAGTAGCATCAGGCTTAGATTTTCATGTTGCGTGTGCATTACACATTGTTCTTCATTAATGCTCCCTTATTCCAATGCACGTTATATTACTGCTTTTATTAGTTTTATCTTCTCTATTATTCAGGGCTCAATGAGGTTTCCGTTCATATAACTGAAGATGAAGAACTCTGAGGTGAGAACAGAACTGAATGAATTTAATGTTGCAAAGGTGGAGTTACAACTCACTGTAATACTGGTGGTTGTTAATAAATTACATAAATTGTATAATTTGAGCAATACTTTTAATTAGGCCTATATGCCTAAGGAGAGAGGCTTATTCAGTGTCTAGTAATTATAAATCAACCGATACATTTTCTTGTGAAATTTTCTCTTAGGTCCTACAGGTCCTGTTAGCACAAATTATTCCAGAAATGCTACGAAGAGACAAGCACGTGAACCATTCTTGTCTCAAAAGTGGTGAAGTTTGTTGCAGTATATTCCAAGATTTTCATAATAAAACAGTTAAAGTTCGCCAGCTTAGCTGAGGACTGATGTGTCCCCTTTGGGCAGTACGAGTAGTAATGAAGACCCTGCCACAGCCGCCAACACCTGCTGGTCGTTGGTTCTCCAGGAGGCGTACCCGGATGCAAGACACCGATGATGTTAGGATGAAAGCACTACTGGCAATAGAGCATTTTTATCAAAACGAAAACCTGCGAAACCAGGAGTTGCACTACAAGCTGTTTGCAATGTATTTGGCACATTAAATCAAGGATATTATCCACGAAAGAAATAATACTTTTTGGACACCTACTGCGAAGAAAAAGGTGGAAATTATTTAAATGTAGTATGGTATTCATTCATTACAATTTTTGGAATGGTAACTGCATTATGTTTATCTTTCTTTTTTTCCCATTAATGTCTCAATGTACAGAATACTGAGCAATTCCAATGTGATCTGCGCTTTCACACTTAGATGTCCATGACAAGTTGTGGTGACGCGATGGGGTGAGTCAATGGGAATAAGGGCCACCTCCTTCACCGACTGCCTGACGCACCCCGCTGCACGCTGATACCGGTGCCAACCTTCGCACCTTCGCCAAGCTCCCGGCTGAAGCACCCTGACATTTGACCCTGGACTCACAGGCGCCCATATAACCGGGGGCGCGGCTCGACCCGGGGAGCCTCCAGCGACTCTCCACCAAGCGAATCACCCTGGCCTCCCAACGGCAACCAGGCGCTCTGGTCCGTAGGGCTGGAACTGTCACGTGGCTCCCCGCGATCCGGAAGGCGCGCTCGCCCGAAGTGAATCACCCTGGCCTCCTGTCGGCAACCAGGCGCTTTGCACGGACGCAACGCCAACTAGACACGTAAATAATGACGTCGCCGCCAGCCGTCACGTAGTTGACGGCAACGAGGCGTCTCGGACGGACGCAACGCCAACTGGACGCGTGGATAAAGACGCCGCCGCCAGCCGCACCGCCAACCGCCACCCACACTGCTGCCCCTGAGTGACTTGTCCGCGGCCCTTCATCATGCAAGTGTATCATTCTGTGTGTTAAGTCTTATAAATAAATAGGTCATTAACTAGAGTTTGCCACATTAGTGCCCCCTCCCGCTCCCTCCTCATGTCGTCGGCGTCACGACACATGAATAGATAATTTAAAATGAAACACTCCGTAAACACATTGCAAGAACCTTGATAGATATGATACGGCCTTCACTTTGCGAAAACGCTACCCGATTTCGATGGAAACGCTAGTGCTGCTTTCTTTGCGATTTTTGCGAGAGGGGATTTTGGCGATGGAAACCGTATTAGGTTTATATTTTTTTCCATTAATGGTATCTCGCAGAATGAATAATACTCAACAAGCCCAATGTGATATGTGCTGTCACTCAGATGTCCATGACCTGTATTTGGCACAATAAACAAGGATATTATCCATGGACGAAATAATACTTTTTGGAGATCTACTGCGAACAATGCTGAAGTACCGTACAAGAAAGGTGAAAATTAATTTTAATGATATATTTTCGCATTCATTTTTGAATTTTTGTAATGCAAACTGTTTAAGTTTCTTGGCGTACTTGCCATCAAGATTCTCTTGGAATTTACAGGAATTTAGAAAGCGAAATTTAAATGCTCAGAGAGACAGTGCCGCTAAGGCTGATGGTGGAAATGTGATCGAGATGGAGTGAGAAGTTAGAGAGTTCGAGACAGATGACACAGACGAGATGAAATAGATCGAGTTTGAGACTTACTAAGACAGCGCTTTGAGTGCACAGATTAAGGAACGAAGTGCTTCGAGTTTGGACATTTACGTGAACGCTCAGGCGACAAGTTCACTTCAACTTCGAAAATGATCTCGGCATCACGTGAGCCTCGAGGAAGGCATTATTTCCTGCGCTTGACAGCCTAAATTGTCACTACGTTCGTGAGTACGTACGTGATAGTCACGGTAGGCTTTGATCGCCGCATTGTGTCCGGAACACCGTCGCCACCGAGGACGGGACATCGCCACTGCGCGACAAGAGGGGCCCGCCCGTCAGCGGGAGGGCAGAGGTGCCGCGTGCAAACGCCGAGGTGCCGTGTGCAAACTCCTGGGAGCCGACGCGCGCCGCCCGCTGGCCGGGAAACCTAAGAGTCACTGCAGTTTCCCCCCCACCATCGTCTAGCCTAACGGTGACGTCACGGCTGGGTGTTTGCTATTGGCCAGCCAAGACTAGCATTACTCTTGACCTGCAACTCATCCGAGCGACTTTTCCAACGTTCTCTGCTTCCTTGTAGCGCGTACTTCCGTATAGCGCTGTGTAGCGAACGCTTTGTGCGTTTTTTGTGTTGTGTGAGAGACGTCGATGCTAGTCTTGGCTGGCCAATAGCAAACACCCAGCCGTGACATCACCGGTAGGCTGGGCTGATGGTGGGGGGAAAACTGCAGTGAATCTAAGGTCACCCCCGCTGGCCGGCCACAACAGCTGACAGCAACACTCGCATCGCTACTACCTGCGAAGTCGGCTGCGGCCGCCCAGAGGTTGCAGGGCCGTGCCCCTACTCAACAAAGCAATAACGACATAATGCATGTTATTGTTATAGGATAGATTGACTGGAAAGCATCGAAACATTTCAAATTAATTCTAGGAGTTTCTAGATGCGCAGCAAATGCCGGAGTCTTAAGAGAGGTCGGTAGTATAAGAATTTGGAGAGATTTTAAAATGAAACCTATTAAACTTTGGATTAAATTAGTAGATGAACAGGCTGACACACTTATACATAGGTGCTTTAGAGTAACTGCAGGGAAGCGACCATCGCTACTAGCCGTACAAAAAGTGCTACTTGAACGCGCAATGTTGGGAGACGTCTCTCCGGAAATGGTGGGAGATAGGGGAACCCGTGAGATAGAACGGCTGATTTCCGATAGACTTGCGGATATTAAAAGGCAAGAGATCTGGGCAGCAACGGCTGAAAAACGTTCGCTAGTAGCTCAAATCCATGCGAGTCCGTTATGGGGTTGCGAAAGTTACGTACATACTCTCGGAAAGGACGCAAGAGGGGGATACGCTTGGTTCAGGGTTGGGGTGGATGCAGCGTAGACTAAAAGACGCAAATGGTAATGGCATCTGTATGCTTTGCGGTGAAAGGGAAGACTGGATCCACATCCTCTTAATTTGCTATGCAACCGAAACATGGAGAAGAAAATGGATGGGAATTACAAATTACTACTTTCTAAACAGGAACGTAACACTCCCGAACATTTCAGGAGATAAAAGATCTAAATTTATGAAAGAATTAGGAACATTTTTAGGAAAGGTTCGGACCATTAGGGAATCAAATTAGGGAGTGGGAAAACAGCACTGGTTAGCTTGAGCGGAGACTAGACTGGTGAGAAATAAATAAGTCAATAAGCTAACATTAAGTAAGTTAATCAGTAATTTTATGTTAAGTTAGTAAACAGTTAAGAAATGAGTCATAAGTCGTATTCAAATGGTAAAAGGTCAATATAATAAATAAAATAAATCTGGCATAGTAATAAGCACATTAGGGGGGGAAGGGAAGGGGGGACCGAAAATGTAAGGGCAGAGGCGTTGGTGCGGACGATCTTCTGTGGCGCTGTTTGATTTCAGGTGCTGAGGAGACCAAGTACTGGAAGGGGACGGCGGGACACCCGCGCCAGAAAATAGTTAAAATAAACGTCTGACAGATTAGTATGAACTCTGCTTCTGACGGCAGGTTTTTCCCCCTTCAGGGTTTTTTTCCTGAGCCGTACCTTATGGTGTCTTTTCCGCGGCTTTGATGCGATGGAGAGACCATTTGGGGTGAATACCAAAATTCGAAAGATTAGAACGCGAAAGGATGTAGGTATTGTAATGGCTTAAAGGCCTTTGGCCGAGCCACATAGGACCAAGTAAGCTAATTTGTCTGTAATAATTACCTATTAAATAAAGTTTATATAAATATTGTGGTCACCGTTTTACGCTTTTCCCTGCCATGAACGCGGGCGAGCCTCAATGAAAAAAGTGTAGTTCCCATGAGGCGGCAAGTCATTTTTGAGTGGTAGGAATAGAACCTGCCTATGTACACCCAAATAAAAATTTAATTTTATGTAACTTATTATTCACGTGCATGCTCATATTCTTCCTGATAATTTTCATTCTAAATTAAGTGTGTTAGAAGAGCATATCTGTCTGCATCCAGAACATCTGGGCAGGTTATGCTTATTGAAATAAAATGAGTACAGTAAACATCTTACAATAAATTTCTTATTTAGTGCAAAAAAGGCTTTTATAATTTCCGTAGAACTGAACAACCAATTACTGAAACGGAAGTCTAAATGAAATTATTTAACAGGAAACTTATATTTCAGCATAAAAACCCTGGTTTTGGTTCAGAATATCTGTTTATCATAAAAGAATAATTGCAGCATTTATACATACATTTTATTTTAAGTGTATATATTACCATCTCAGTTAAAGGTATGAAGAAGCTTAAATATGAGGGGATGCAATTGATTATAATTTCTGTGTAATATCTCATATGAAAATTCTGAATACTTTGTTTACGTTTTTCTCAGCTTCTGATAATATTCAGATACGTATTCTATATTGTACAGTGTAGCCTCACTTAAGTTTCTTTGGATTTATATTTTTTGTTAATTTTTAGGGATGAAATTTAAATAATGTTCTTCAACCTCAAATCAAACCAAAAATTTTCTCGCTCAATATATGAGCCCTACGTCTTTGGTAATGGTTGGAACTTATTCAGTATTTAATTCTGAGTTTACGTATGCTATTTGTAAGTCATATATAAGTTATTATTTGTATTTTATTTTGAATTTTAGGAATGATAATTATAAATTAAATTACCAACTTAATTTATTTTTGGTAATTAAATTACAAGCTGTGGCTTTTCTGGCACGTTATAAGTGCTCAATCATTTCTAAAGCATTGCATACCTCAGATTTTGTTTGCAACACTGCCTGCCTAGCTGTTTTACACTAAAACTGTTTATTTTTCTGTACATCGTTCCATAGGCTTAATTCAACCATTCGCGCTTAGAGAGCGGGGCTGTCGCTCTCACGAGTAATTTTCTTTATTCAATTGTCAGTCTAAACCACGCAATCTCCTGTAGATCGCGTTGGGAGGACAAATATTCCCCAGTAGAAATCAGACTACACCTGAAGGATATTTATCTTTGATTTATTCTATATAAACGAGCGCATCGTTCGCTCCAGGCGCAAGGGCCATGCCAATCTTCTCTGCATCGTTCCAATTTTAGTATATGTGAAACCGAAGTAAGTACGAGACGCATCAATGAAGAGCCGCTGTGGGATAAATACTTTTTAGGACTGAGCAATTCCGATAGCCCAGCGAGGCCCTCGGGCCGTAGAAATGTCGAGCGCTGCGTCGCCGGGCGCCGCCTTTCAAACTCCTCCAGAGGTCGAAAGCGACAATCGTGGACGCGCGGCGCGTCGCCACCCGGGAACGCCAAAACGTATGCGTGTGGCTAACCCCCTCAACAGAACGAATCTGTTCTAACCTGCGCGCTGATTCTTCCCGCAGGTGCAAGGACGGGAGGGACCCTCGGCTCCACATGGTACGGCTGCTGCCTCCGCCGCTAGAATGCCATCGCCAGAGCAGACGGAAGACGCCGGCACAGAGCAAGGAGAAGAAGAAGACGACGGGTTCACGCTCGTCCACCGCCAGGGACGCCCATCCCTCATCCACGTATAAGGGAGCGGAGACAGTTCTCCCTCCTGGAGGCGATGCGGGGCGTGTGCGGCGACCCGATCGCTGCGGAGAAGCCGTGCGCCTCCGGACGGCAACAATGGAGGACTACACTTCCTTCTCCATTGTCGCGACAGCGTCCAATCGCGTTCCTTTCCATTGTCGCGACCAGCGTCCATTTGCGTTCCTTCCTCCATGTCGCGAACAGCGTCCAATCGCGTTCCTTCTCCATTGTCGCGACAGCGTCCAATCGCGTTCCTTCTCCATTTCGCGACAGCGTCCAATCGCGTTTCCTTCTCCATTGTCGCAACCCAGCGTTCAATCGCGTTCCTTCTCCATTGTCGCGACATTGCGTCCAATCGCGTTTTCCTTCTCTCATTGTCGCGAACATGCGTCCCAATCGCGTTCTTCTCCATTGTCGCGACAGCGTTCAATCGCGTTCCTTCTCTATTTTCTTGCGAGTTCAAATTATTTCAATAGATCGCGTTCAATTGCATTCCTTCTCTGTTATCGTGAATGGCACATTTGATCAGTAACTTTTAACTGGTGTTGATTGAGACTATTTAATTTAATAAAATCGAATTAGTAAGAAAGGACATCAGCTGTAAATCACTGATTATTTAGGCTCGAAGTGACTCAACAAATTCGGTAATTGGAACTTTGCCACTGTTATAGTGACATACTAAAATCTTTTTTGAAATAAGAATAATTATAACTTCAAATATTTAATTGTCTCTGTTGACTAAACGAAAGATTTGTGATAAAGGTGATTAATTTAGATAAAAGCCACAAAGGAAGACCACCAGCCACTTAAATGTTAAAATTTCTCATTATACGTTGAAAATTACTTTCTTTCCGTTCGAAGCAAAAAACGTTTGTTGAATGATATTGGTTGTCCGGGTGACGTGGCATGGACCAGCCCCGACGAAGAGCACGATAAGATGGTCAAAATATCGGTAACAGCCTTCGACACTGTCACCCGGACAGCCAAGATTATTCACAAGTATCCGACCGCGGAAGTCTACGACTTCAAAAACGTTTCTTTAGTGTATTCGTCGTTACCACATAGATTTTCCAGATATGTGGCCACCTCAGCCACACGCATCGAGCAAATTGTAGTGCGTAAAGGGCAGCGGTTTCTTATGCAAAAAAGCAAAAATGTCGAGAAAATAGGGAATGAGAGGCTGGGTACACAAAACGAGAAAAACCAAAAACTAGCGAGTCCACTATGTCGACCACAAATTCACTGCGGATTGGCCGGAGATCGAAAACTAGCTTCGACGACGGAAGGTTTGATCATTTTTTTTAAACAACTTCTTGAAGTAACGCCGCGCCCCATTAAGAATCTGGCGGAGTGTGTCCACAATCCCCAAATGAGAACGGACTGCAGATTCTCCAGTTGTGTAAACGCCTGGACACAAAACTACTCCGTTCCTACTCGGGTTTAGACGAGCAGCCTGTACGCTTTCGTTCTGTACAGCGACTACGCAGAATGCACATTCGAGTATTCTCTCGAGTGTTGTCAACAATTGTCGCGTCGCCACTCACAGACCTTGCTTAAGTTGGGCAGTTTTTCTTACGGCCCTTCCAACGAACTTTTGTTAAGCGTTTTATATTTCTTTGTTTCCTTGACATTGTTTTAAATTTTTTCCATTATTGGGAATATAACGCTAATCAACAAAATGTGTAGTGATCTTTAATTTTTATATATTTACGGAATATTACACGTGCTGTAATCAGTGGAAATATTTAATATTTTTGAATGTAATATAAATAATAGAAACATTTTACATTTAAGAATATTATACAAAGATTGTTAGAGTTACTCGTTTTCTCGTTAAATTATTGTTCGGTATTAGATCGCTGATGAAATAAATGGCATGATATTTGGATTATACTACACAGGTTAAGAATACATACAAGTTGAAACCAACTAATTCCGAGCTTATCTCAACCGTGAAAGATTAGAAGATGCTATTTAACCTTCATGGGCAGGAACTACTCAAGTACATCTTAACGTATCCGCGCAATTTTGTATGTTGAAGAGCCACTTTTACACCTGCCTAATACCGTGTAGGGCCCCCGTGAAATTGCCGGAACACGACGTGGCCTGGACTCGACTAAGTGCTGCAAGTCACTGAAACCATGAATCCTGTAGGGCTGTTCATAAACTCTTTAAAGAGTAGGAGGGATAGAAATCTCTCCTAAAAAGCCCGTTGCAAGGGATCTCAGATATGCGCAATAATGTTAATGTCCGAGGGATTTGGTGGCCAACAGAAGTGTTTAAATTCAGAACAGTGTTCCTTATAAAGTTGTGAGCGCTCTTTTTAAATTAAAAAAACGGGTAGGGGAAATTAAGAGTCGCAGTGTTATAAATCACATAGGATGAAGGTGCTTCGACACTAGAAGCATCTAGATGACATCTGTACAACAATCTGCTTTCAAAACTATTGTTGCCGATTGTTGCTACTCGTTATTACGAGTAGCAGGTTTTTAATAAAATGTTCCGCCGAGATCCATTGCTCACCATGGCCACCACTATTAATGTCACTGGCGTGCGTGTCAAATCATAAGAACGTTTATCTACGGCGAGAGAGTTATGAATGGCTTCGCGCCTGGGGGGGGTATATCTCAGAAGGAAACCTCTGCAAGGCTTGTAGCTAGCGAGTTAGGAACTATGCGAGATCCACTTACTGAACCCGGAAATACCGATTAGGTATATCGAAATTGGGACATATGGCTGAAAACTACAATGCTACGGACTTACATGTCCTGTTTAAATTGTACAGTGGCTTGTATTTTGTATGTTGATTTTTGACCTTGTAAACCGGAAGTTATGTTACTCGTATTTTGTAACATCATTTGCAGTTTACAGTGCAGCTGATTCAGACTGACTTCCCGTTCTTCGCGCATTGCGGGCTTTCTCCCAAGCACCGATTCTGCATACCTGTGGTGACGCGCTCTGACCTTTGCGCGATTCCATTCACCCCTCCTTCCTGACTACTGACTCATCACGGCGCACGCGCAACACGGCGCGGACCCTTGGCCCTTCGACTTACCCTTTTCCCTTACGAAAGACTGACGCATCCCGCCCTTCGACTCACCCTTTTCCTTTACTGACGCAGCCCGCCGCCCGCCAACCCTTGCACCCTCCCCATGCTCCCGGCAGAAGCGGCGGGTGACACCATGGCATTCGACCCTTCACCACCACGGCGACGTAAACAATCGCCGGCGCCGCTCACCCGGGCAGCCTTGAGTACTCCTCTCTGAGTGAATACCCCTGGCTGCCTGCTGGCACTAGGCGCTATGGACAAGTATTGGGACTGTCACGTGGTTCCCCGCCATCTGGGAGGTACGCTCGCGCCAAGTGAATAACCCTGGCTTCCTAGCGAACTAGGCGCTTCGGTTCGAGCAAGCCGAACAGTCGCGTGGATATCGGGAGGACGCCGCCGAGCCGTGCCGCCAACCGCCACCCACACCGCCCTCACCGAGTGACTTGTCTGCGGCCTTTCATCATGTAAGTGGATGCAGTATCCATTAAGTCTTTGGTTGTATGTGACTTCCTGCAATAAATAGGCAATTCTCTAATGATACAGGCCTTTTACTGGTACGCCCTCCCGCTCCCTCCTTATGTCGTCGGCGTCACGACATACCCACCGATTCTGCTGAGCCCCAATTAACTGAAACAGTGGTGTTGCCTCACGTGAAAGCACGCAGCTCTCATCCTGCTCCTTACAGTAGCGACCCAGAAATTTGACGTTGCTCTATCAGGCGCAGAGCGACACCCAGGAGGTGTCACAACATTAGAGTGTCTTGCGACTTTCGACATTGTAAAACTGAGGCCCAAATTGGCTCAGGTCAGTGAAAGACCACATTGTACAATTGGACGCAAAGGTATGAGTAATGAGCGTTGTGTAATTTTTGTTTGTAATGACTATTCGCACTTTCCAACTGAAAGGTTTTCCTTTCATTATTGAAGTTTTGTGATTCACTAAGCATTTGAAGCTCTTATTTTCTAAGTCTGCTTAGCATATAATTATGTTTAATATGTAAAGTTACTCCGCAATTCGGAAACTGCCAATCTTTTAATTATAGGCATTTCGCACCGTAATTCTGTATTAATACTATATTATATCAATAAATATATTTTATTAATAATAAAATATTAATAAAAAATAACGAAAAAAATTGTCGTTACTCTCTGCTCACTCCTAAATTAATTTGTAATAGGTTTGGGTTCATGAGTTATTTTCTTTATTTTCTAGGCAAAGGGGCTATGCTTTTATTTTATTTATGTACATCTTGTATTTTTTCATAGACCCCATGTTTGTGCTTCATCAACAATTTTAAGTGTCCAATTAAGTGTTTCTTTTATTGAAATTAACCGTAGTTAAATATTGATTGTTACTTGAAAGTTTGATTTCTAATTTTTCTCTACCGTAGAAATTTACCCATTTACTAAGTAAACCCTTGACCCGTTTCCTGCCTACTGATTCAGTTATTCTTCGGAAAGGGCCTAGTGCCATTTATTGAGAAGTTTAGTGTTCCTTCGTGCTTTGCCAGTACATGTCCACGACTTAATTACTTATTGCAATTTTTGGCTCGCGACCGTGGTTCATTCGATATTAATTTGTTTTGCCGCATTTAAATTTAACACGAGTAGTCACTCCCGACAATTTTACATTCTATTGTTAGTCTATTCGCGCTTTAAAGATTATACAATTTTTTTCTCATACTACCACTCGGAGCTACGAAACATTCTCTATACCCCGGAGGAAGGCAACTGCGTTGGCGGCAGGCGCTACCGGGGAGGCGAATTATTCTCCACCGGCTGGAGGGATAAGGGAACCAACCCCTCCACACTACACCGGCGCTGGGGATCGAGCGACTGCCAAGTGGCCCAGCCACTCGCTAAACAGACTGCTTTGTAGCGATACGAATACTCTTTCGGGTATACAACCTTCCGTTTTAACCCTGAAGATCGGTTATTTCAATGAACAACAAAGTAAATAAAATCTAAGGTGGTAAGTCGATACTAATGTCAAAAAATTCGCCAGTGCTGCAACTATCTGCAAGAGCGTTACGCAAATGTTACTAGTACGAAAAGAAAGGTTTAAGGTGAATATAAATTTGAGAATCTATTCTATAAATTTTCTAAGTCTATTCCTGATTTGGAAATCTACAAGAGATCTCAAATCAATATACAAGCGTCCTTCGTTTCCAAATCAGTAGACTTCTTCCTGACGTAGACTTCAGCGAGTAGCTTTGTCGTTCAAGAACTACCTCTACCATTTCATTTTTCTCAACACAAGTGGTTCGGTGTACACCTTCGCCAAACTGTCCCAATCACCAACAAAAGTCTCGTACTCTTGCAAGTACATAAAACTAGCGCAATAGTTCAATTATTTTCAGCATTCGCTGTTGTATAGAGAAGACTTTGCCCATAAGACAGTAACAGTTTCGAATTGCATTACATACGACAGCTGAAGGCCGTTTTAATTACGGTATGAAATATTAGTATCCCTAGTCTCTCTAGATGCGGGGCTCATTAGACGTCAGCTGAATAGTCTAACCGCTCGATCTGCTCGACGGGGCTAGGGCTGGTGTCTTTACTAATAGGCGCGACGCTCATTGTGAGAGCGTTGGCTTCCGCGGCCGGAATCAGTATTTACTTGGCTGTCTTGGCAGGGCATTACGCTCGGAGAAAGGTCGCAGAATGGCGACCGAAACGTCGGCACCTTTGCCATGGACGCGGCGTCACCCGGACAGCACAGTAAAATACATTGTATTCTGTTCTTCTCAACTTTAGAAGTGAATTTTCCCATTGTCACACAGCAACATATAGTGGGATATTGCAAGGAAAACGCACTTAATCTTGCCCGACCAGGAATTGAACCCGGGGTCGTGTCATGGAAATAGAGCACGCTGACTAATGAGCTAAACCGCGACGACTAGTAAAAATCAAATCATTTTGAATCATCGTTTCATTTTTACACGTTCTTTTCTCTCTCAGAAGAAAATATTTTAAACAAGAATTTCAAGCATTTTTCATTTCCTCACTCTTACGTTGCTCTTACAGAAAACATTGGAAAAATTTTTAAAACGTGAAACAATTTAAACATTGAGAACATACAATAGGCCATGTCATTTGCTTTTATAAATTTAGAGGTAAATCAAAGGGGATACATTTCTTTAAAGACTTTCAAACTAGGGATAAAGATTTTCCAGGGTCTGCAATAACAAGAAAGAACACAAAAGCTCGCAAAGATACACCTTGTAGAACTAAAAAATATTCCCTTGCAAGAGTTGACAGTAGAAGAGAATACTTAAAGAGGGCTCTTAATTTGCATACAATGTACGAAACGTACAAGGAGAATGTACTTGATCCAGTAAAAGAAAATATTTATAGAATAATTTTTAATTTAATGTATATTATTTCTTTCACAAGCAAAAGAAACTGGGAAGTATATAAGTATCCATCTTAAAACCAGAAATAGAAATTCAATGATCATCGAAGGAAAAAGGATGTACGTAAAAGAGAAAGTGATGACAGGAAAAACTAGTGCATGGCATAGACTTTCTAGTATTCGTTTTCTATTCTTTTGGTCTCGGAAAGCATTTCGGAAATGGAAAAAGCACGGAAACTGAGCTTGCAGACGCTCATAGTGCCCGCGATGCTATTGGCGATTGCTCGCGTGGAGCTAAATACCGGTCCCCTTACTAACGCCGATGACAAACTATTGTGGCGTCTTTGCCGGGGCAATAAATCACAGCCGTGAACGGTTTGTGAATTATTAAGTATTTATTTGAAAACGTGCTCCAACACCTGAATACTATGTACAATAATTACAATAAACAATATTGACCCGTTACTAGAAGGAATGTTCCCTGGTTACCATTACCGCTGGCCGGATAATTAGATATTATATTCGGTGTGATGCACCAGTAGCCTACGTAAGCATACAAGCGAGTATGCCGCACCTCCCGTCTCGACGTAGCACGCCGGCTTCAGTTCCCTGCCTCAGTAGCCTATGCATTGAAATGCAGCGCCGCGCACAACCCACACGACTTCCTACCGACGCGCCCAAGAATCAGAAGGAGTTTAGGGCCGGGGTCCGTTTATATACCTTCTGAGCCGGCTGACGGAACCGCGTCATCTCGCCGTTTCCGCCGACGCGTTTTCCCTGCTAGCCTGCCTTCCGGGTTCCCAAGTAGCCACCCACGACACGGCACCCCTTCCCTTCCGCTCCCTAGGTTTGCCTTTGTTCAGCCCAGCGTCTTCCGCCAGCGCTGTCCATGAGCATGAAAAGCACGTGGCTGATCTTTGGTACGTTTGTACAAGGCGACTGATATGACGCCATACTATCAGGGGATATTACAGTAAGCTCATGAATATGCAGCGCACCTCGGTGGATCAGGGGTTAGCTTCCTGGCATCGGAATCTCCCAATGTGTGGGTTCCATTCCAGCCGGAAGTGCGTGCATTTTGGAACGGCGGAAAGTCCATTGTAGACATGTCAGAGGTGGCATGTAACAACTTCGGTGGATATCCGGCGAAATTTAATCTCTCCAACAATATCACACGCTAACGAGATATCACTTTCTCCCAAACACGTTAACCAAGACCGCCAACTGCCGGAGACCGCCCGTGAATTGCGCCGCCTCGAAATGCCCTCAGACCCGCGTCGGAAGTAGGCTTCCAAGGAATCTTAGGTCAAAAAGAGGCCGACATTCAACTTCCTTAAACCTTGACCTTGGGGGATCCCAAGGATTGCCCGCTATCTATTACTAATAATAAATATACTCCATCAGTCGTCCCCGTGGCGCAGACGGTTGCGACAGCCGTCGTCTGTGCCGAGGAGGCTGCAGGTTCGAGACATGATAGGTGAAGGAACAATCACAAATACGACCGTCGTCATCCTATCATATCATAAGTTACACTATAAGGCGTAACAACCTTGTTGTAATCCAAGGATACAGCTGAAAAGCTGATCCTGGAAGAATTACACACGTTAATCGTGTAGCGTGGTCAGTAATGGTCTATACGCCATCTTTTACAGAAGTCTAGTCTGCGGAGAATGCGCATTCCTTGCAAACGCTGCAGTCGGTCAACGATAGGCTACTGATGAAGTTCCTTGGGTATCTGATGACCGGAACAACGCCGTTAGCGGAATCTCAGAACTCGCAAGCGCCATGGTCGGAATCTACGGTATTCCGAATTCGCGAGGAACTGGGAGTGAGGATAAAGCTGTACATCGCGCGTGCGCACAGAACTGGAGGGCAGGGCAGGAGTGGCCAAATCCGCTTCGATCGGAAAGTGGGAGTAGGCGCTGCTCGCTGTAGAACGCGAGCATCTCTCTAAACAATCGCAGAGCGAACCAGCATGAGCGCTAGGATTCACAGGTATTACGACAATGTTTTAAAGCTTTACTACGTAACACTGGAGGGTCAAAGCTAGAGACAAGCTTCGAATGCATGCAACAATTGCATTCAGATTTCACATTAAACGTAAATGATACAAGGATTTTCAATGTGAGAAGTAAAAACTTTATGTACGAAAATATTTTTCGGAGTCTTATGACATTTATTGTGTGTAATCCCAATCTAAGTATAAATAAATATAACAATTTATATTCCAAAGGTCTAGAACAGACTGCCAGTTCGTGTCCCACACGGTAAATTATGCCGCCTTCACGGCATTTTCTGATAATTTGTATAAAAAAACTTGAAATATATCAATAAAGAAGTACAGACAAGGATAAGCTAAGCAAAGTTGTTTGGCCTTCACGAACATTAGATCCCAGATTATTTCAAAGGAAAGAGAAATAGTTGTATAAAGGACTTCGAAGACTAGTAGTAACCAGGTCTGAATCCTGGACTATCTCAGGATAATGGGGTGAAATTAGATACATTCGAAAGGAAGAATCTGAGAAGAATTTACGGAACGGTACTGTACACGAGTTAAACGGATACAATCTTGAATTTTATTTATTTATGTCGATCGAAGGGTGACTTTGGTTACCCAAGTAGCAAGGATAAACTGGACGGGACCTACAAGAATGGAGAAGATATAATATCCTGAAGTTACTAATCGTACAATAAGATGAAAGAAATTGGGGAAGGACAAGGTTTGGTGAAGTGAATACGCTGAAGAAGGATGGGTAGAGGGTAAGATTGTGCGGAGCTGAAGAGAGATTAATTGAAGGGGTTTATCCTAGAGGCCACAACATTCGTGCGTTTTAGTGTCAGTAGTAATCTCGTTACACAAAATTTGCCCCTTTTCAAACTACACATTGTAGTATCTACCAATATAATGAATGTCGAGAAATACGGTCGTTACTTTATCATCGCAATATTTCTTGATTCGTGAATGGAATTAGAATTTATGAGTCAGTGACAGTGATTAATATTTTAATTTTAAATCTTATGTAGTCTTTAATATTAAACGAAAGCGAATTGAACGTTCACTTCTCAGCGACGGGTTGAACCACTAAACATCTACGGCAGCCGCACACGGGACGACCTTCAAAAGTTAATCGACGAAGACCTGTTCATAAAACACCGTTTTCCCCTCTATGTTATTCTTAAAATTCTATTCAAATTATACTATTAAATTATGTAATTAAGAGGACCGAAAATTTAAAAAAAAATATGGGTACAAAACATTTTCTCAAAAATGGGTCAAAACATAATTATTACGTCAAGTAAACTAAAGCAATTATAGTTTATAATTTATAAGTAAATGTAATTCATGGTCTTCTTTTACACTGAGTGTTCCCTTAAGTGGAGGAATCGTATTCATAAACAGCCCTCGAGTGAAGTCTTAGATCACTCATTCCTAAAAGCGAGGCAGCCTGCTCCCTTAATGTCCCTTATGGCTTCCTCGCATTGTCAGTCTTAACCAGTTTAGGTTAGACTTTTACGAGGCGATCACCGACTATTGAATTCGTTTTGCTGGTGTTCGTATAGTGTAGGCAGTTAAAACCTGTAATTTGTGAAACGTTATGAAAAACGACTTCAAAGATTGAGTTTTATGCTCAACACATCCTACGAAATTCGAAGATATATTAGAGATATGAGCAACCTATTGGAAATTTAGAATAATGAACAATTCCGAAAGCGGTTTCTTTGCAATAAAACTACTGTAGTGGATACACTTGTGCCGATGATCGACTAAGTCCCAATGCCTAAAATAGGATTGCCGATTACCTCTTATTACAAGTTCTCGTTGCATTAAGATGTTATGCAACTTCATTCTTTCAGGAATGTTTCCAAAATTTTTAACTTTTATTTATTTCTGATTTATAAGACCTATTATAAAAAATTATGAATTTGCAATATGAATAACAAGTGAAGTAATTTAAACTGTTATAAAATGGAATTTATGTTAATAGTATATGTGGTTGACATTTTCTATTACTTGAAATGTTAATAATACATTACCAATATTGGCAGACTTAGGTTCATATCATGTTACCATACCACCACTTTATGTTCATTAGTTATACTAGAGCATAAGTTAGCATTGAGGAATCAATTGAAACTGATGTTGAGTATTATATTACAATCAAATAATGTGTAAAAATGCACAAAACATTGCAGAGATGCATTAAAATTTTGATAAGAGGTTCATGGATTATATTTTTTACCGAACATTTCTTGTTGTTAGGGATTTGTAATAAATACATTTTTAAAATATTAACATGATACCGCTGTCAAATAGTCATTGAAATTATGAGAATCGTAGATTATATTGTTACAAATCTGCTTGTTATCAGTGATTCGTAGTAATCACATTAGTAAAATATATCAACATCAAAATATTTAGTTTTGTCTGTATGATCTTAGAGGTAGAAGTATTTCGCCGTGCGCGGGACGTCACCTGTACGTTGAGTGTCCGCCCCTTGTTAAATTGGACGCTCTTTGTACAAGATGAAGTCCGTGAGTAAACTCTTGCCAAGAACTTCGAAGCGGCTGTCGCCAATGCCACGTTGCCACATTTCCCTTCCGCTTAAGGGAACACTCATTCCACCGCATAAGGAACGTCTATGAAATACGAGCGCCTATTAGTGAACACTTATCTTGAGAAAGCACTTCTAGGATAAGCGCATCCTTAAGTAATAAGTGACGACTATGAATTCAGCCCAATATGTTCACAGAGCTTTACCGTGAACTTTATGAACTTCTATTGTTCTCTACCCAGTGCGATATTGATAAACTTTAATGCTGAAATGGATATTTATGTAACTAGCATAGAAAGCTAATCATTGGAGGGTGAATAAATTCAGGACGAGACGAGAACTGATTGTGAGAGCAGTCTTTGGAATTAAGAACAACGAAGGCCTTTTCATACAAGTTGCGCACAATTTCCATGTTCGCACTAACAATAAAGTATACACCTAGGCCGATCAGATGGCCGAGATCATTAAGGCAGTAGTGCAGTAGTGTTTTCGGACCAGAAGATCGCGGGCTCGAGTCCCGCTGCGGGCATGGGTGTATTTGTGTATGTATGAGTGTGTCGTCCTTCCACCCCTCATTATCATCATTTCATCATCCATACCCCCAGGGCTAACAACCTCGGTGGAATAAAAAAATATGACTCCGCTAAATGCTGGACCCCCCCCCCAAAGTTACATGCACCCGACACCGATAATGATACTGAGCCACGGTAAAAGTAGGATGCATGCATGCGTGGCATCGGCAGATTCGCAAGCAAAATAAAAAAAAATGTATACATCTAAGGGCCGTATTTATAGTCGTCACTTATGGGATACGAGAACCCTTAAGTGACGAGTGCTTTTTAAAAAACTATTCACTCGTAGGCGCGCGTAGTTCATAGACGTTCCTTACTACCGCGGAATGAGTATCCTTAAGTGGAAGGGAAATGTGGCAACACGGCATTGGCGGCAGCTGTTTCGTAGTTCTTAGCAACCGAGTTTACACACGCACTCCATCTTGTACAAAGAGCGTCGGATTTATCAGGGGGCGGATACTCCAACGTTGAGTTGACGGCGCGCGCTGCGACCACATGTCTCTCTCATGTGTTGTGTTTACGCGTTAGAGTGGTTGTGTCCGCAGTAAGTTCGTAAGTGTGTGGTAATTATTCGACGTAAACGAAGCGTTTTCTTTCTTCGAGGTAAGTAAATTGTATGATTAACACCTGTAAATAATCGCCAGTACTGTACTGTCTTATAGTGAATGTTATTGCACATGAAGCCTAATGCTTTCTGTAATTTTTGCAGGTATTTCCTGTAGTTTCCTGGAGTATTTTATTTTTCTTCCTCGTTTGGCCTTATTTGTAGTAAGTGTATTGCACAAGTTATTCATGAATGTAGTTTTTTGTGAAGTCCTTTTTTTAAATTTCCTGTTATCAATTTATAATAGTGAATTGTAAATCAGTAATATTTCTTTTTCAACTAGTACAATCATGCCTAAAGGCAAAAATTATTGTATTGAAGAAAAGTAAGATTCTTCGTGAATTAGTATGATTAAGTAAAAATATTGTAGAAAATCGAGGGTCTGATGTGTCAAAAAGCAAAAAAAAGCGTCATGGAAAAAAATTACTGAAGAGTTAATGCTAGATCAGAAAATGGTCCTGTAAGAACCTACCATTAAATATATAAATTGAAATTAAAAATGTTCACTTGAAATTGAAAATTTACAATACGGAACACTTTATTTACAGAGAACCACAGAACTGCGCAAGCTGTGGGAAAATATAAAGTTCCAGAGGAAGAACGAGTTGGCAGCGGAGACTCGCCGGCTTATGGGCATTGGGGGTGGCCCAATGCAAGAGGGAACGCTCGACGTGGACCCAGAACTAGATTCCTGCGGAGTAGACGTCCGTCTGCAGGGATCAATCGACAGTCATTATGTGGAATTTGTAAGAAGTGGCGAAGCTACGGAATTTGTGTTGGTGGAAGGGGTCCTCCAAGGGAACGAGGAAACCCCATTAAACACTGAGGTTCCGTCAGCAAGTTTTATTGCACCGAATTCCCCGGAGCCAGGGCCAAGTGGCACGTTCTTAGGTGCAATGCCAAGGCAGTCTCAGTTCAGGGAGAAAAGGGAAGCACCCACTGCTCCCAGGCACTCAAAAACGCAGTCTTTCTTAACCGAAGCGAAGTTAAGAATAGACAAAGCTACATATTTTAATGATTTAGAAAGAGGTAGGTGAACTTAGGAAAATGGAAGCGTAAGGTCGTTGTGAGCTTGTGGAGTGGCAAGTAAAATGTGCCAAGAACAAATTTAAATTACAAAACTTAAAAATGGAGCTCCTGCAAGAGAAATTGAAAAGTGAGAGAACTGAGGAACAATTTAGGAGAAAATTAGGATGCTGGAGCTTGAAAAATTAAGAAGTGTAAAAAAAAATATCACATTTGAATTTGCATTTTCAGGTATAGCTGGCGTTTCCACCTCAATTATGTTCCTTCCAACATCACCTTCATCCAGATTCCACAATCACCAATTTCAATTCCAATATTGTAATGAACTGCACAAGCAGATATAATTCTTGTAATGTTTTTAACCTTGTTCTGCATTTCAAAATACAAACAAGGGAACCAATAGCTCGCCGAGGCTGCGGCACCAGCCGCAGCACGCGAGGGAGGACAAAGTGCCAGCGCGGCTGCTTGCAGCTCACGGACCCTTCCTCCCCCGCGGCGGAGACAATCGGGCACGTGATAGCCGAGTGCAACTCGCACGCTGCCACGAGGACGCTCCGCCACAACCGCGTGCTTGCGCATTTAAAAAACGCAGCCGTCGCGAATGGCTAGAGCGTCCTGTTCGAGAACCAGGCTATCGCGGGTCGAGGTCGCCCTCATCTTGTCATCGGAAAGGGGCATCAGGCGGTCTGCGTGGATGCCGCGGTCTGTGTCGCGTACCAAGGCTCCCTGGAGCAGATGTACGCGAAGAAGGCCGCGAAGTACCACGAGATCCGCCCGGTGCTCCTGAACAAGAACTTCAGGGAGATCGAGTTCCTGCCACTTGTGGTAGGAGCGCTGGGCGAATGGTGTGAGGATAGCACGGCTGCGCTCCGGAAGCTTCTGCCAAAATCCAAGATTAAATCCATTAGGGAAAGGATTGTGGCAGAGGCGGTCAACGGAAGCGCGGCTAGCTACTACGACCACGTCGCCCGACACGATCTGATCCCCGCGGAGTATCAACGCTCATGTCCTACGAGTGAATAAAGGTACCCGCGGAGGCCGGCCGACCGATTGGCCGATCAAGGTAGGGTGGGAGGGATCAACACCGGAAGCCATCCGAGTGCCAGTGTAGCGACAGTGAAGTGAAGTGACCGTGAATAATAGGTTACTTCGTTATAGATTAGGTTATCGCACCACAACAAGGACGCGAAAGGACGCATGTGATTTAGGGCATTAAGTTAATTATAGTTAGAATAGGTAATTTAGGATTAAGTAATGGAAAAAATATCTGCAGAGGAACTCCCTCAAACAATCAAGAGGTTGGCTGCAAGAATCGCCACCGGACAATAGAAATGACAACGCCTTACACATATGTGATGAAAAGTCGCCATTTTATGTATCAGCAGAAATCGATAAAATAAATGTCATTCGTCGACGAGGCGAATATTTTTCAAAGTCCCACGCCCGAATTTCTTCTCGCCTCTTTTGATATGTTGTTCCCCTCGTTCCGAGGGGCGTTTTAAAACTTTTCTTTGGGAGCAACTTTTTTTCAGTCGGACTCTGAAATTCAAAGTCCGACGCTCCGCGAGCCCTTTTCGGCTCCTTCTCCCGGCCCCGCCGGGCCTTCCACACGCCTCGGCCCGCTGAGGACCAGGAAAAAAAAAAACAAAGTGTAGAAAATCTGTTCACCCCTGCACCACCCTAGCTGTGCCCACGCCCTGGAGATGAAGTAGACTCCCCCACGCGTGAAACCCGACGATGCGCGAAAACTTAGAATCTTTTACACTGGCCGCCGCGAGATGCGTGTCGCGCCGCGCTGCCGCCCCACTCGCCCCCACCCCCGGGGGGGGGGGGCTCTCACACCTGCACCTGCGAGATGTGCGATCGGAGGGAGGGGACCGAAGGGGGCATCTCCATGGAGCGCCTCCAGTACCTCAACTCCCTCACCCCTACCCAAATCGCAGTGACATTGCGAGCACACGCTGCCGGGTCGAGCCCCGACACGGCGTGCTCTTCACCAGAGCCCCCACCCAACAGGCCCCTAACTAGGGCCATGGCGCAGTCGCTGGGGGAAGCCGCAGCCGTAACAAGTGACAAACCCAGATCAGGAAGGAGTCAGGACCAGAGGACCAGGAAGGCGAGCGACGAGGAGGTGGGCGACCCGACCACCCGGTCGCCCGCCGGCAGCAGGCACTCATTAGAGAGCGCCTCGCTGGGTTCGGAGGCCCCTGACATGCGCGCCCTCAGCCCAGACCTCCCCACCATCCCCGAAGAGGCGGGGGCACTGCCGCCCCCCCTCCCCCCGCGCCTCCCCAATCACCCCGATACCCCGGCCGAGAACCTCCATCTCCCAAAGGAGTAGTTCCGCTGGCGCGTCGGAGCAGGCGGCCCCAGGGCCACCGCAGCCAGCTCGCTCGGCAACGAGCTCCAGCGCTGCGTCGAGCGCTGTGTTATAATTCACCTCCCCCCCCTCCCAACATCAGATGCCCCGAGTACAGCCACCCACTGTCCAGAAATCCACACCTCACGGACAGGGTGCGTACTGCCGTTCAACATTTCAGGCGCCAGCACCCGCACCTCAAAATCAAATACAAGTGCTTGGGGTGCGGGGACTGGAAGCACTGGGCAGCGCACGCCAGGACGTGCAGGTTCCTAGCGCCGGCCAGACTGGCCATCTCCACGCACGTCCTCAACCCCCGCTCGGCTCAGGAGAGGCGGCACACTCCTGAGACATTTGTACAGCCGTTCCTTTTTAGGGACATCGGAACAGTGGCAACACCCATGCCACTGCAAGAGACTGTACGGTGTCCGGTGTGCGACGGCATAACCTCGTGTGCAGTCACTCTCCGAGTACGGCAGTGGGCAACGGCCTCCCACATGGCCAAAGCGCACAACGTGCACAAGTCGGTGCTGTTCTGCATCGGCTGCAGGGCATACGTGCCCGAGCGGCAGACGTGGGAGCAGCACAGGGCCAAGTGCGCGGAAGGGCGCATGGCTGTGGCACCCCCCCCCTCCCCCAT
>BOPP01000253.1:1323223-1345030 GCA_017312745.1 Gryllus bimaculatus
CCTCTTTCACCAAAAGCATTTCTAACAAAGTTCTGGGTACCTTGCATGCAGTGTCATACTAGAGAAATACAGTACCTATGTAAATGTAATAATTTGGCGATCATGGGTATTAGCGACACTCATGGAAAGCGAGGAGTATGTGGGCTGCCGGTTTATAGTTAATTGTAATAAAGTGAATAATATAAATGAGGTACTGTCTGAGGGCCTGGCGCATGTAAAGGCTCGAAACGTCGGCCCGTTACCAGCCAAACGAGCGCCGCGGGTTTTCCGTCGTCCCGATAGCCGAGGACTCTATGGATTATCCGAGACGCGGACGCTCGTCGGTATACAGAATCATAATTCTGGCTCACATGATTACATCTTTCAAGTAAAATTGTTTCGACATCTTTGTGGACAAGAAGCATCGCACACAACTTGCTTGGGGCAAGAAGATGTGCAGCTCGTGACTTTCAGACATTATGGGTAATGAGTACTGTGGCCACGGAATAGATCGTTCGTCTAAATAGCAATTGAGGACTTAAACCTTCTTCGTCTTATTGTTTTTAGTTTTAAAGGTTGAAATTATCAGTTTGGAGTACGTATCACGGAGAACTTGTTGTGATATGAACCTTTTGGTTGTGGGTTTCGTCGCCGGAAGATAAAAATTGTTTAAATTTGCATTTCACTTTCATGCCGCCTTCTAGTTCACCATGTGTATCTTTAAACATATCAACAATATGTTGTAGAATGTTACAATTCGAATGGAGTGGTTTTCTACATACCTTCTTTCAGTGTTGTAATTCGAGGATTATCTCTTTCAGTGAGCCTTTCTTTAGGATCTGTCCAAAAGGTTTCCACCTAGAACAAACTATAGAATTAACTCTGGAAATTCTTGTGTAAAGGCGCTAACAAATTTTTTGACATTTTTCTATTCATAGTACAATGAAAATCAGAGCTTCCATAGATATGTATTTGTTTCGTGGGCATTTCACATGCATTTTTTCTAAGGAGGAATATTTGTTGCGCGGCATTTATTTTGCGTTCTCTGGGCTTGGTGTCTCTGATCACAACGAGCAAGAATAGAGGGATCATAGGGTCGTGGTCGTACATAGGGCAGGGGCGTGGTGGGCTGCGCGGCGGCGAGCGGGCCTTGTGGGGGGTGCGGTGGTTGTGAAGCGTGCCGTGATCTGTGTAACACAGTGTGCGTATGAGTAAGCGACCTGTATTTGGCAATGATCGGACAGCAACTTCTTATGTAAAATTATCCTTCTAGTTGCTTCTTAGTTCTCATTCTGGTCGTTCGAGAAACTTGAATTTACTACTAAGCCATAGTTGTACTTGTGGTCATTTTTTGCTTTAGGGCTCTCTGTAAAATATAAGCTTGCATCGAATAAATAGATAACGCATTTGGTGTGGAGGACCTTCGAAGGGATAGGTTATCTGGTGGGAAGAGTTTTTAGAGTGTGAATATAAAGACAACTTTGAAGCGAGTGACAAAGTGATACGTTTCGAAATTGGTGCATAGGATTGACGTAGATTCTGACTCTCCGATTCTTGTTTTGAGGTGTATTTAAGACTAGGTACTGCATACAGGATTCGTCACGGAATTCGGAAAGTCTCTTAGTTTTTATGATGAAGGTACAAACTATTCAGATAAGAAAAAGTGCTGACTAATACTGTAGTCGTCATTGGTTTCATTATAAAGAATGGTAAGATTCGATTTAGTCAGATTTGTTGGAGTTGCTTGCACATTGTATATATCCATTATCGTGCTATCGTACACGCATTTCTTGCTCGACAAAGTAACGCTAATTGGCGGGGTTGGATGTATGGTGAAGCCTATGAATACAAACATATCTTATGAAAGTTTTTATAGTAAATTAAAGGTGGGAAATACTCCACAACGGTGTATTGGTAATATTGTTCGTCAAAGGTGCGTTTTTCCAACAAATTTACTCGTAAATGTTCACTAAATTAAAATCTCCTCGCTTTTTTGATTCAGATTATGTTCACAAAGTTGGAAGTTTGGTTTTTCAAGCTCTTTCAGATAGAGAGATTTTGCAGTACGAGATAATATACCAGATAACATTTTCTCTCCATACCTAGAAAATAATCAATGTGTACATTGAATTAAGCTGTTGACTGGAGGATGTCATATTGGACATCGTAGTCGTCGAAAAGAGCACTTTAAGTTTAGTAGGTAGATCTATTCAGGCATAAAACTACGCGGCAGGGTGTGGCGCGGTTGTGTGCAGGTAAATTACAATTCTTTTATAAAGAAGAAGATTACGAATGATAAAAATGCGTTCTCTGAGAGCAGTGTTCTAAACTTACGCGAAGCCTATTTCGGTTCAGAGTTTGTCTCCAACGGGAGGAGCTTCCTTAGAATGCAAAAGCCATTTTTAGAAATCAAGCAAAAATGCAGTAGGACAAGGTCTGCGTTGAGCACGGGTGAGGAGGGGGCCTGTGTTAACTCTGCATGCTACTAAGGTGTAGTCAAAGAGTTTTTGTTTCACGTGTTCTCGAGACGCCGCTTCATCGGTTGGCTCTCCGTGTAACGGTGCGGAGACACTATGGTTCAGTTACGTAATTCTCTCTCGAGAAGGTGGTCGATAGTGATGGTGACAATTTAAAACCATAACACAAGCAATATACTGCTTCAGTTTTATTAAACCGCCTAAGTTTTGTGTCTTGATGGTTAGGGGAGTCAGTTGGGTGGAGTACCACAAGACTGGCGGTCATAGTCCACGACATTGGCACGAAATTCTTCCATAGGTGAACCTCTATCACTTAAAACTGTACTCACTAGTGAGGTGAAAAATGAAATCTGCAATCGTTGTTTTTGGTTCATGCGGGAGGTTTTTGACCCGTAGGAGTTCTGGGAAGTGCCGCAATGTGGCCCCTGGGTGCTGCTTAGGAGCGGTTGCTCATTTCGGGGTCGGTGCATGATCTGTGACAGGACGGACGTGGATGTGTCCTCTTGCACGCCAGTCTAACAACCGAACAGCGTTTCATCTCTTAGATGCTCCCATTGGTGGCATAAGACGGTCCTATTCCACATTTGCAGAACTTCTCATAGTACGACACTGGACACGTCGATATTGTTGTGACTCGACAACATATTACTTAGATGGAGAGTCTCGGGATCTAGATTGGCATCTTTACGATATGTGTAATGAGGTAGTTCTTTCGTACGCATAGGGGGTATGGAAATGCTTGGTCATATAAGCTTCGTGAACGGAATTTTGAGTGCGTTCGCCAGCAGTCTTAGTAGCCCAAGTTTGAGGTGCCCTCAACAGCATTTTGGAGGGGAGTATAATTCGTATGGGCGGGTTTTTGGCAATTGTATAAGGGATGGATGGATACGAACAGATTCGCATTATCGCTATGGACTAGGAAGCTTTTTTTAGATTCTACTCGCCTTCGTGATATTAGAACAAATATTTGTCTCCTCGTATGTCTTATCTCTTCCACAATAACAGTTATTGGAATAAGCAGGTTTTAATTTTTGCAGGAAGGTGGTCTGGAGGAGGATCATAGGTGCAACTTATTGCTATTTGTGATCAGATATGAAGTTTCATGGCATAAATGGGCAAAAAAGTTTCGTGAGTTAATGTGCAGTTCGAGAGATTACGTTGCACATTAACGTTCGTATTCCTGACATATTACCGCAACAAGGCTTACATTTGTTTTTTCGTGGAATATTAGATATGTGAAGGTGTGCTAGGCATACTAAGGCAATTCGGTAAGACTTATTCATTCTAGGCCTGTTCTGCTATTACTTGACCACGGCTAACAAAAGTTTCTATAGGAAATATAATTTATTTTAAAGAAATGTATATTTTTTTGTCTTGAGTATAATGAACAACTATATCCAATTGTAAATATCTATCCGAGATTAGAGAATCGAATTGGAAGGTAGCAAACGAGCACGAGGGTACTATATTTTATAACAGGACGATCATTCAATCGTTATCGTTAGCCCTGTGTTACATGATTTGTTCACTGCAGTTGTTACGAGATTAAGGTTTTAGTCTTCTGCAAGTGAATAAAGTTCTCTGAGGGGAGTTTTTTTTTCTGATAATCTAGAGTTAAGGGGAGTTTTCCTTTACGTAGAAACGACCACTGATCTGGACATGTTGAGTTTTTCCACAATATTCTCGGGACAAATATGGAGATGAGGGTTTTTCGAAATAGAGTATTAATTATAACAAAAACCTTATTTGTGATAAGTGTAATGGCTGAAAGGACTCTTTTTTTTATGAACACGTATGTATTATTTATTAAGTGGCAAATATGCAACGTTTTTCGCTTTGAAATTTTTGAAAGTATTGAGTAGTTATATATTTGTCTAAATGAATAATACATTGAAAATCCTATTAAGAGACAAAATTGAAAGCAAACGGGCACGATTACCTATATTAAAAGGAATAATTATTGCTTGCGTAGTATCGAACTTAATTGATTCCGCAAGTTAGCTTTTCCCCGAGTTTGGCGTGCATTTTCGCGAAAGAAAATTGAATTTTCCATAAATAATACAGGGTAGCTGTTGTGCATGGTTGGAAGAAACTAACAAAATTTTTCACGTTCTCCGGATCTACATGTAATGATAAAGTCCAAGACAAAGGATTTGCGAAAAAGACGCACAATCAAAAATTTTGTTTTTAAAGAATATTCTAAGTTAGAAGGTACAGTTATATTGGGAGTAATTTTGCAAAGTTTATTTTGAGAATGTTGTTGCAAACGTATTTTACAGACTCGTTTTGGAAATATATTTTCTACTTATGTGTACCAGATGGTAACTAATTTCTGATATAGTTTCAACTTTATCGGTGAGGAAGGAACTGTTCATTTGTATATCTGGACAGTGTCAAATACTATTAGCAAAACTAATAGGGAAAAACATACATTTAAGGAAATTTTTGGTAGTGCAATGTCTGAAGAGCATTTAATTGGAAACGTTTAAACTTTCCTGCTATTGATGAAGGGAACTTGGTTACCAGTGAAAATTTGTGTGCGTATGTTAAACTCGAAATTGGCCTTATAACTATAACAAGCAACATGAGGAACACTTCAAAAATAAGCTGTTCATCGACTTCTGAATTTGGAAACTGCAAATCCACCCGTGTGACGACGTGTTGAGCTAAAGAAAAAAACTGTTGCTCAAAAGATAGAACTCGCAGTCTTCCCCATAATTTCACACACCATTCCAGATGGAGCAGAAATAAATAGGTGATATCTGATAAATAAATAGGAGATATTGTTCGGTAATCATATTTTAATCACTAATCATTGATCGGCGTAGCGATCATCTCAGAGCTAAAAACAATACAAATATCATTGAATATTAAAGGTTGGTTATTGTATAAAGATGCGAAAGCAAATGGATCGTACATACTTGCAGCTTCTGGCCGAAAACAAAGTCTGCGAATTTTTTGAGCGTGGTGTCTTGTTTAAGATCACAGCCGTCTGCAAGGGTGCGTAAAACGTGCGGGTGCCGGTAGGGGTGTACAACGCCTAACTCACCCCAGCCTCCCGCCACTAACGTCGCTCGCGCGACAAGTCTCTCAAAGCATCCACAAGCACCGCAACGTTTTACGGACGCTTCACCCGTACCACCCTCTTCCCGCCCTCGCTGCCGACCGGCTGTGGCTCTTTAAACAAGACACACGCTCAAAAATTCGCAGAAGCTTTGTTTTCGGCAGAAGTGCAAGGGTATGTACGATCCGTTTGCTTACGCATCTTGTAAGTACAATAAAACGCTGTTAATATTTACATTGTATTATTTGTATGTTTTTAGCTCTGAGGTGATCGCTACGCGAATCGAAATGATCATTAGTTGAATTAAAATATTGATAGCTGACAATATCTCTATTTAATTTATCAAATATAAAAAGGTATTACTTCACCAAAAATCCAATTAAAGGTGATATCTCTTTGTTTTAACATCCAAACTAGATTACTCTTTTAGAGATGATGATCTAGTACCGAAACACCAAAACATAAATGTGACAAAACATTTAAGGTTGTAAAAGATGATAATTTAATGTGGTGGTGCCAGTTTAAATGGTAATTTCGAAGAGGAATTTCGAAATTCAAAAGGAACTAACAATTGATAGGGGCATGGGAAACTCAAAAGGTCAACATATACTCTAATTTCATTCGTGATAGAATGTGAACTAAAAGAAAAATAATTCTGAAAATTTAAATTCCACATCTTTAATTCATCGTGCTGCCATTTTGGGGGTTCTCGAAAAAATGAAAACTGATAATTTTCGTAACATTCAGCTTTCCACTTTCGTAGAAATTGCACATGCATCAAATTGCCTAGCTTAAAGATATCAGACGTAAAGTTTCCAACGAAAAGCGCTTCCTTTTAAATCGGGAGCAGTCTATTTGTAGTCTCTTGGCCTCGCTTAATGGCTCAATTAATGCACTTCTTATTTGGTTGCCTTATCACTGGCAGAACTTGTTCTTAAGTTTGTACTTCTATTACTGCTTCTTTGTAGCTTTCTGGAGGTTAGCATCTTCTATGATGCTATTACACCGATTAATGGTGCGATCCTTGAAGAACACATGTGCTTATCCGAATCTTATGATTGGGCTTGCGTTTTCTATGGAATAACTGATATTTAATAACTCGGTATTCGTCGTATAAATCAGGCCGCAACCTTCACATTTTTTTCGGCGAACCACACCAAATATCCAACGTTCGGCGGAACTCTCTTCGGTAAGCTCCCGTGCGCTCAGGCGAGTCACGTCCTCCAACCCCTGAGACGTAGTTTTCGCCTTCGCAGGACCCGCAAGTAACTGAAGTCGCCACGAACCACAACCAGCCGAAACTGCGCCCAACTTCCCCTCGAATCGTGTTGGCTGTCGGTTATTCTCTTAAATATTTTTGCTCGGTCGTCGTCGTCCTCTGTCTTGCTTCTACCCCAAGCTTCCGTTTCCTGTAAGCTTACCGAAGTGAGCAGTCTCACGATTTGGGGGTTTCGTGTATTAATGTAGTTAGCTAAAAGGTTCTGGCACATTAATATTTGCGGTTTTACGTAGCGGGTTCCCAATCTACCATTTTTAGGAAGTTCTTCTAAGTCTGAAATACTAATGGGGATTAGTTTCAACCGTGTGGTTGTTTCAACGTTTTTTTTTTCCTGCCACGTTCGAGCGGATCCGTCCTAACAAGTTTAAATCGTATAGCACTTCTGAAAATATAATTCGAGATTCAATAGTCTTGCTAAAGTTTTTAGAGAAAAGTTTTCTTACAAACAATAGTTATCGTTTGACTTCTACAACACTAAAGAATCTCATTCCTAGAAATATAATTTTGAAATAGAATTCAAAAATCTCCAACGATGCTGAGGAAAAAATGTACAACTGTGTGGAAAAATTTGATTCAAACTGAGTCTACCTGTAATGTTGCCAAAGAGTGGTCAAACAAGTTGGCTCTCTGAATGATTATATATAATTTTATGATTAATAATTATTGATAAATTGTACGGTATTCTACTAATTAACCTCTTGTAATATTACTAGTAATTCGAAGGGTGAATAACTTCCGCGCAGTAAAATGGTATTTTTAATAATTTAATTTGTTCAGAGTTTGGTGCTTCCGACCGGACTAAAACCCGGGCTTCTGTTTACGCCCGCTGTTTAAACAATCAATCAGATCCTTTGAAAAGTTTTCAGAACGCGTAATCGTCTTGTATTAATTATAATTGATTATAATATATTGATTATATAATTGATTAATAATTATTTATAATTGATTATTTGATATTAATTGATTATGATAAATTGATTATATAATTGAATTATATAATTGATTATATAATTGATTATATAATTGATTATATAATTGATTATATAATTGATTATATAATTGATTTATATAATTGATTATATAATTGATTAATTATAAAAATTTTTTTGGGGGGATTAATTAAAAAAATTTTGGGGGGATTATATAATTGATTATATACTTGATTATATAATTGATTATATAAATTGAAATTATATAATTGATTATATAATTGAATTATAATTGCTTATATAATTGATTATAATTTGATTATATAATTGATTATATAATTGATTATATAATTGAATTATATAATTATTTATAAGTAAAAACATTTTCTCCTCAGGCAGGTTTTCGATTATTAATCTTTTGCACGCTCCCCGGGAGTATGGTACTCAAAGAAATTCAATCATAACTCGTTAAGCCGCCATTTGCCTTAATTTCCTCTAGATTTTCAGCTTTCCTTTCCTTTTAGATGGTCCTTCTCCACGTGTCCCTTGGTCTTGGCGGCTTCCATTCTGAAGCCATCTTTAATGCCTATGCAGTTGATCCTATTAGTAATTTCTCGTTTTAATCTGAAGCTCATAGGTAAATTCCGACGTTTTACAGATTCATTCTCTTATTTTCATTAAGCCTGTAGACTACTATATAATTTTTGACGACAACACAGTTTATGAATTCTGTAATTTGGTTTGTAATGTGTTATTCATTGCCCAAATTTTCGATTTTGTAAACGCATGGGTTCTCACTTTGTTAATATTCTCCCAACATTTTTTCTGCGAACGTTTTATTCCATATGGGTAAAGTTCAGGGACGCGGAATTTGCCTTTATCAATCTACTAAAAAACGTTATTTGTGATCCTCGCATTCTGCTATTCCACACTCTAAGCGCCTTCCAACCTCGCACGGCAGGCGCGTAAATTCCGAGCCGCGGACTCAATCAAAAAATATGTTAAAAACGTATCATTCGGCGACCGTCAGGAACAACATATTGAAAAAGCTGGCGAGCACTTTTGGGCAGAGTTATTCCGGCGGGGACTTTGAAAAATTTCGTCGGCCGCGCAAGTCTATCTTGGGAAGGCCGATCTGGCGGCCGGGGCGAAAGTAATGGTTTCCGTTGATTAGATCGTCAGTGGAAAGTCGTCTCGGCCTAGGAAGGCGCGCGGCGCGTGAGAGGCCGGCGGGCCGGGAAAAGGATGAAAAGGTTCCGGAGCGTCGGACTTGGACAAAAAGCTTCAAGTTCCGACTGAACAAAAAAGTCGCTCCAAAGAAAGTTTCAAAACTGCTCTGCAGAAAGGGGAACAACATCAAAAAGAGGCGAGAAGAAATTCGGCGTGGGACTTTGAAAAAATATTCGCCTGTCGACGAAAAAAAATTGTTTTATTATAGAACACACTCGAAACCACTGCTTACGGGAGTTGGCGGCATATACCGACGCAGCCCGTGGCAAAGGCCCGAAGCGTATTTCTCCCTTATTACACTTACATTTATTTTAACGATTTTTGCTGATACATATAGAGGCGACTTACATCACATACGAATAAGATAATTCACTTGAATTGTCTGGTGGGATTTTTGGTAGCAACCTCTCAGAAATGTTTGAGGAAGCTCCTCTCTTGAGGAAATTTTATGGTTTTTAATCCCAATTTACCTATCTAGCTATTCTATTTACATACTTATATCTAAATCAGTTAATGGGCTGGTGGCCGGGTCGCGGCGGGGCGGTCACCTCGGACGGAGGGAGGGGCCGTTTGGTGGTGGGCGGGTGGGCAAACGGGTTCATCACCATGCGGGGGGGCTGCGGGGGGACGAGGTGAAAAACGCACGCCGCCACCATTTCGCCCTCCACACTGATGGTAAGGGGGGTGGGGGGGTCTTGCGTTGCACGTGCGAGCAGGGGCGGGCTTACGGGGGGGAGGGTTTCTGATCAGAGCGGGGCCCCGTCCCTTTCGCCAGAGGCGGCTCTTTTCTCCTCTTCGCCAGGAACGCTCCGACGCCTCGCCCACGGCAGGTTGGCGGTCGTGGTGGCGAAGAGGGAATCTTCAGGAGAGGTTGTTGTCCGCGTGTTCGGCCCGCCACGGTTCAGCTCCGAAGGAGACGGTCTGGGAGGGGTACGGAGGCGGGGCGGCGACGGGTCACTGTTTCGGCGCAAGGCTGCGGGGGGGGGGCATACACTTGCTCAGGTCCGCACCCCATCTTGCCTGCGTGCTCTGAGCGTGTCCGGCGTCGCACGCGTTCTCCAGACCCGCCGACTTCCTGCTTGCGAGTGGCACCGCCCGTGCATTTCCAAACGTTGCGCACGAAGCAAAGTCGGTGCTGCGCAGCCGTGCGCCGCACCTCGCCGGGAGTTGGTAATCCTCCCCCGCGGCGGAGACAATCGGGCACGTGATAGCCGAGTGTAACTCGCTCCGCCATGACCGCGTGCTCGCGCACCTCAGAAACGGCTGGAGTGTCCTGTTCGAGAACCAGGCTGTCGCGGGTCGAGGTCGCCCTGATTTAGTAATAGGAAAGGGGCATCAGGCGGCCTGTGTGGATGCCGCGGTCTGTGTCGCGTACCAAGACTCCCTGGAGCAGATGTACGCGAAGAAGGCCGTGAAGTACCACGAGATGCGCCCGGTGCTCCTGAACAAGAACTTCAGGGAGATCGAGTTCCTGCCACTCGTGGTGGGAGCGCTGGGTGAGTGGTGCGCAAGTAGCACGGCTGCGCACCGGAAGCTTCTGCCGAAATCCAAACTCAAAAACACCAGAGAGCGGATTGTGGCAGAGGCGATAAATTGAAGCGCGGCCATGTACTTCAACCATGTCGCCCGTCAAGATCTGATCCCCGTGGAGTACCGTCGCGCACGCCCGACGAGTGATTAAGGGTGCTCACGGGGACAGGCCCGACAAAAAGCCCGATTTAGGTGGGGGGATCTATAAACACCGGAAGAGGCAGGAAACAAGAAAGTCAAGAAAAAATACGTGTGTGTGTGTGTGTGTGTGTGTGTGTGTGTGTGTGTGTGTGTGTGTGTAAGTGTTGTGCGTGTTTGTGCGAGTGCTAGAATAGGTCATAGGTCATTAGGTTATCGCATCGCAACAAGGACGCGACAGGACGCATGCGATTTAGGTTAGATTTCAATGTACATAGATTAGTTAGTTTAATTAGGATAGGTAAAATTATTAAGTTAAGTAGAGAATTAAGGGATTACAGTGGCAAGAGAGGCGATGCCTCGAACTCATGAACAAGAGGTTGGACACTACAGTGCCACCGAACAATAGCCAATAATAGTAAATTCCGTGTAAATACAACTTAGATCATTACTGTGATGTAAAGTCACAAAACCTGTAACCGAGAAAAAATCGTTAAAATACATGTATTAGGGTAGAAAACCTGTCCCCAGGCATTTGCCACGGGCTGCGTTCGTTTACCCCGGTGAGCGACGGGTTGCGTCCGGCGTTTGCCGCCAACTCCCGTCAACAGTGTTTTTCGAGAGTGCTCTATAATAAAACTTTGTCATTTTGTCGTCGGAAACTTTTCAAAGTCCGACGCTCCGCGAGCCCTTTTCGGCTCCTTCTCCCGGGCCCGCCGGGCCTTCCACACGCCTCGGCCCGCCTTCTAGGCCGAGACGACTTTCCGTACTGACGATCTAATGCAACGGAAACACTTTGTTACTTTTCGCCCGGCCGCCAGCTCGGCCTCCGAAGGGCAATTTGTCGGCCGACTCAGAAATTTTCGGAAGTCCCGCGCCGAAGCGCTCTGCGAAAATTCTTCTCGCCATCTTTTAATATGTTGTTCCTGACGTCGAGATAGACGTTTTAAACATATATTGTTTTGACATTGAGTCCCGCGGCTCGGAAATTTACGCGCGCTGCCGTGGCGACGTGGGAAGGCGCTCTTAGGAGTGTGGATAGCAGAATGGGAGGATAGCAAATAACGTTTTTTAGTAGGATTGATAAAGCAAATTCCGCGTCCCTGAACTTTTACCCCATATGGAATAAACGGTCGCAGAAAAAAAAATGTAGAATTTTCAACAAAAGTCAAGTAGCCTTGCTTTACAAATCTGAAATTGGGCAATGGAATAACACCATACAAACCAAATTACAGTATTTCATAAACTGTGTCGTGTGTATGTTAAGTCTCTAATTATGTTAAGTCTTCAGGCCAATGAAAATAAGAAATGAACGCCGGAGATGTACCTATTGAGCTTCAGATAAGAACGAGGAAATTACTAATAGGACTCACTGGCATAGGGGCAATTTAAAGATGGGCTTCAGAATGGAAGCCGCAAGACCAAGGGACACGTGGAGAAGGACCATCTAAAAGGAAATTAAGGAATTATTAAAGGAATGGCGGCTTAACGAGTTAAGATTGAAGTTCTGTTGAGGTACCATACTCCCGGGGGAGCGGTGGCGAAAGATTAATGATTCGAAACCTGCCTGAGGAAATTTTTTTTACTATAATCAATTATATAATCAATTATATAATCAATTATATAATCAATTATATAATCAATTATATAATCAATTATAAATGGTATATACAAGGAGCGATTATCGCGTTCGTGAAAACTGTTCAAAGGACTGATTGTATTGGTTAGAACTGCGGGGCGTAAACCAGAAGGCCCGGGTTCTAGTCCCGGTCGGAGCAACCAACTCTAAATTTGTTCAATTATTAAAAATACCATTTTTACTGCGCGGAAATTTTAAATCCTTCGTGATTTACTAGTAATTTACAGGAGGTTAATTAGTAGGAATACTCTACATATTTATTAATAATTATAATTATAATAATTATATTAATCATTCAGAGAGTCTCTCTCACTTGTTGACTACTCTTTGGCACATTACAGGTAGACCCAGTTTGATCAAATTTGTTTCACACAGTGTACATGTTTTCGTCAGCATCATGGAGATTTATTGAATTCTATTTCATAATTATATTTCTAGGATGCGAGTTCTTAGTGTTGTAGAAGTCAATACCGATAACTATTGGTTTGTAAGAAACTTTTCTCTAGAAAACGTTAGCAGAACGTATTGGACAGTCTCGGAATTCTATTTTCAGATAGTGCTATACTAATTTAAAACTTGTTAGGACGGATCCGCTCGGAGGTGGGCAGAATAACGTGAAAACAACCACACGGTTGAACTAATTCCCCATTAGTGTTATCAGGACTAGGAAGAAACGTTCCTAAATAATGTAGTTGAGAACCCGCTACGTAAAACCGCAAAATATTAATGTGCCAGAACATTAGCTAACGAAATTAGATACACGAAAGCAAAATTCGTGGAGACTGCTCACGTTCGTGTAAGCGTACAGAAGACTGGAAGCTTGGGTAGAAGCAAGACAGAAGGACGACGACGACCGGAGCAAAAAATATTGTAAGAGGAATAACGGCGACAGGCCAGAACACGATTCCGAGGGAAGTTGGGCGCAGTTTCGGCTGGTTGTGGTTCGCTGGCGACTTCAAGGTTACTTGCAGGTCCCTGCGAGGCGAACTACGTCGTTAGGGGTGGAGGGACGTGACCTCGCCTGGAGCGCACGGGAGCTAGCGAGAGAGTTCCGCCGAACGTTGGATGTTTGGTGGTGGTTCGCACGAAAATGGTGAAGGTCGCGGCCTGAATATACGACGAATACGCGAGTATAAATATCAGTTATTCCATAGAAACGCAGCCCAATCATAAGATTCTGGATAAGCACATGTGTTCTCAAGGATCGCACCATTAATCGGTGTAATTAGCATAATAGAAAAGATGCTAACCTCCAGAAAAGCTGCAATAGAAAGCTAGTAATAGGAGTACCATCTTAAAGTAACAAGTTCTGCCAGTGATAAGTGCAACCAAATTAAGAAGGTGCATTAAGTGAAGGCATTAAGCGAGGCCAGAGACTACGACAAATAGACGTGCCCGACTTAAAAGGGAAGCGCTTTTCGTTGGAAACTTACGTCTGATATTTTTTTATAGTTAGGAATTTGATGCATGTGCAATTTCTACGAAAATTATCAGTTTTCATTTTTTCAAGGATACCCGCCAATGCAGCACGATGAATAACATGTGAAAGTTAGAATTGTCAGAATTATTTTTCTTTTAGTTCACATTCTATCACGAATGCAATTAGAGTATATGTTGGACCTTTTCGAGTTTCCCATTCCCCGTTATCAATTGTTAGTTCCTTTTGAATTTCATAATTCTCTTCGAAATTTACATTTAAACTGATACACCACATTAAATTATCATTCTTTTACAACTTAAATGTTTTGGTTACATTTTATGGTTTTGGTTTTCGGTTACTAGACGTCTAAGTTCTAAAGAGTAATCTTTGGATGTAAAACTAAGAGAATATCACCTATTTATTCTGCTCCATTTGCAATGGTGGTGAAAATATGGGGAGCACTGGGAGTCTAATCTTTTGAGCAAGTTTTTCTTGGACACGATCGTCACACTGGTGGATTTGCAGTTTCCAATTCGAGAAGTTCATGAACATGCTTATTTTGTAAGTATCCTCATGTTGCTTTTATAGTTATAAGCAATTTGAGTTTAACATACGCACACAATTTTCACTGGTAACAAGCTCCCTTCATCAATAGCAGGAAAGTTAAAATGGTTTCCAGAAAATGCTCTTCAGACATTGGCACTACCAAATTCCCTTAAATATATGTTTTTCCCTATTCGTTTTGCTAATAGTATTTGCACACTGTTCCAAATATACAAATGAACAGTTTTCTTCCTCACCGATAAATTTGAACTTTATCAGAAATTAGTTACCATTGGTACACAATAAGTAGAAAATATTTTCCGAACGAGTCTGGTAAAATACGTTGCAACAACATTCTCAAATAACTTTGCAAAAGTACTCCCAATTATAACTTGTACCTTCTCATCTAGAATATTCTTTAAAAACAAATTTTTGATTGTGGCGTCTTTTTCGCAAACCCTTTGTCTTTGGACATTTTATCATTTACATGTAGATCCAGAGAACGTGAAAATTTTGCTTAGTTTCTTCCAACCATGGCACAACACATTTCTACCTTATATTATTTTATGAAAATTTCAATTTTCTTTCGGCGAAATGCACGCACAACTCGGGGAAAGCAAACTTGCGGAATCACTATAAGGGTCGATAATACGCAAGCAATAATTATCCTTTTAAATATAGGTAAATCGTGCCCGTTTGCTTTCAATTTTGTCTCTTAATAGGATTTCCAATGTATTATTCATTTAGACAAATACATAACTACTCAATACTTTCAAAAATTTCAAAGCGAAAAACTTTCATGTTTGCACTTTAATAAATAATACATACCTGTTCATAAAAACAAGTGTTCTTTCAGCCATTACATTATCACAAAATTACGTTTTTTGTTTATAATAATACTCTATTTCGAAAAACCCTCTTCTCCATATTTGTCCCGAGAATATTGTGGGAAAACTCAACATGTCCAGATTAGTGGTCTGTTCTAAGTAGAGGAAACTCGCCTTCCTAGATTTCGAAAAAACTTATCCGAGAACTTTTTCACTTGCAGAAAGCTAAAACCTTAATCTCGATCAACTGATGGGGCCAAATATGTAGACAAGGGCTAATCGAAATTTAATAATTATCCTTATAAATATAGGCACCTCGTGATCGTTTGCCTGCAATTTCGATTCTTAATGGGATTTTCAATGTATTGTTCATACATTAAGACAAAAATATATAACATGTAAAATAAAAAATATTTTCTATTAGAAATTTGTTGGTGGTGAACAATAAGCCGTGGAATGAAAGCTTACCGTTTGCCTTAGTTTCCTAGCACTTTCACTATCTTATTTACGAAAACAAATTTAAGTTTCGTAAATTATCAGGTATACGAACGTTAATGTGCAACGTAACTTACTACATTATACGAACTTCCAATTTAGCAATTACTTCCTTCTGACAATGCAAGACGTTATGATCCTCCGTTTCAGATACTTCCTGCAAAATTTAAAACCGATCTTATTCAATGAACAAATATTTGTTTTATACCACAAAGGCAATCTAAAAAGCTTTCCATTAGCGATAAATGCTTGTCCTATTCCATTACAATTGAAGGCTACAATATACTTTTCCAATGCTTGGGATAACTTGCTACTAAGACTGCTGGCCACTCAAAATTGTTCACCAAAGCTTGTCTGCAACATTTCACACATGCGTACGAAAGAATATCAGTACACATTCGTAGTTGTCTAGTCGGCTCTCCATCTAGAATATGTTGTCGAGTCACAGACCTTTCGACGTTCAATGCGTAATATGAGAAGTCTGCAAATGTGGAGTTGGACCGCATGGACGATGGAGCATTCAGTGATGACGCTGTGTGGTAGACTGCTGCAGGAGACGATCAGTCCTGATGCCACGATGCACAGATGGCCCTGCTAGCAGCAGGTATCGCACTTGCAACTCCTACGGGATGCTGCAACCAAAAACAAGATTGAGATATTAAATATAACAAAGTACATTTTAATAATAGAGTTGATTGGAAGAATTCGTGCCAATCTGGACTAACCGGAGTCTTGTGGTTTACATTCAACTGCTCTAACCATGAAGACGACAAATACTTAGGCGGTTTAATAAACCGAGAGTATTGCTTGTTGTATGGTTTTAAATTGTCACCGTTCTATCACCATACTGGAGAGAATTACGAACGAAAATATGTTCCGCACAGTACACGCGGCCAAGATGGGGCTTGGCGAACACTGACAATATCTTTACACACTTAGTACACACTTAGTAAAACAGGCGCTTTCACGTAAACGGGGACCTTGTACTGCAGTTTTGTGGATTTCTAAAAAAAATGCTTTTGACTCTATAGGGAAGCTCTGTGGAGAAAACTATGAAATAGGCTTCGTGTGAAGTTTTAAACATGTTCATAACAAGTTGTTTGCTCTTGTTTCTTTTCTTTATAAAGAATTTAATAATGGTACAGAAAGCTGACGCCTGCGCGAGTTTTATGGTGAATTGTCACCTACTAAACTAAGGTCTCATTTGTCACGACTACATGTCCATAGACTCCTCCAGTTCAAGCTTTTCAATGTCAACATGTGATTTATTTTCTTGGTATTAAAGAATGTTATCTGTATATTATCTTCGTATCAAATTTTCTATCTGAAAGTATGCTTGAAATTAACCAAAATAACTTTCAAAACGTAATCTTTATCAAAATAAACGAGGAGATTTTATTTAAGTGAACGATTGTAGTAAATTTGTTGGATACGCATTTGAATTACCAATAATATTGACAGTTGATGGATATTTCCACCTTCAATTTATATAAAACTTTCATATGAATATTTTATTCTTGGTTCACCGTCATCACCCTCCCCAATTAGCGTTCTTTGTGAGCAAGAATGGTAGTGATATGCGACGTATTGATATACAATGTGCAAGGCCACTCCAAACAAATCTGACTAAATCGAATCTTACATTCTTTATAATGAACCAATGCGAGTACTGTATTAGGTCAGCACTTGTTTATCTGAATATTTGTACCTTCATCATAAACTAAGAACTTTCCGAATTCCTACGATCTTTGCAGGATATCTTTGTAAATAACATCAAACAAGAATGGAGGTCAATCTGCTATTCCTTCACAATGTTTCGAAACGTTTGACTTTGTACTCTGTTCGAAGTTTCTTTTATATTCACAGCTCTAAAAACTCCTTTCAACCAGATAACCTATCCTCGAATTCTTCACACCAATGGTTATTTTTATTTCATTGGCCAAGCTATATTTTACAGAAGTATAACAGTACCACAAAATATTGGTTTAGGTGTAATTCAGTTTTCGAACGAAGAATGAGAACCAAGAAGCAATAAGAATAATTTTAATAGTGAAGTTTGTCGCGATCTGCAAAGTACAGGTCGCATACGAATTTGTAGCAGACGCTGCCCACTGCCTATGTACAACAGACTATGATCTTAGTTCTTCGTTGTGGATCAGAACAAGCGGAACGCAAAATAAATGTGCATACAAATATTTCCTAAAAATGTGTAATATGCCACAAAACAAATACATTATGCTATGGAAGCTCTTATTTCATTTTATTGAATAAAAAATGTCAAAACAAAAATTTTGTTAGCGTACAAAAGAATTTTATAGTAATTCTATTAGTTTTCGTGGAAAACTTTTTGGACGAATCTGAAAGCTACTAATAATAATGTGAATTAAAACTGAAGAAGGTATTTTAGAAAAAAAAACTATTCGGTGTTGCAACATTCTACAAATATATTGTGAATGTTAAGGTACAACATGTGAACTAGGAGGCTATAGAAGTGAAATGGCAATATTTAAAACAATTTTTATCTTCCGGCGACAAACCCCACACAAAGCTGTTCAATCACAAAAGTTCTCCTGTACGTACTCCTGATAATTTCAACCTTTAAAACCTACAATAAGACGAAGTTAAGTTTAAGGTTCAATTGCTTTCAACGCAGATTTTCTTGCTCACAGTACTCTTATTAATTCTAGAAAGTCACAGCTGCACATCTTTTGCCCAAGCAATTTGTCATGCTTTTTGTCCACAAAATTCGAAAAAAATTAGCTTAAAGATTAATCTGTGAGCAGAATTATGTTGTATACGTAAGCTTCCGCTGCTCGAATCCATAAATTCTCGGCTATCCGGGAGACGCCGCGTCGTTGGCTGGGGTGCCGACGTTTCGCCTGACATGTCGCAGCCTTCCTCAGGGCAGTGACTAGTGAATTATATTATTCCTTTCATTACTTGAATAGATACATTGCTCTCGGTTTTCAATTTGTCAACGATACCCACGATCGTAAATTATTACTTTACTATAGTCTAGTATTTCTCTCTAGTATGACACTGCATCAAGTACCCCAACTGGTTAGAAATGCTTTGGTGGAAGAGGTATCGCGAAATGCAATTTGTTTGAAAATCTGACCTCTCCATAGTGACTAGAATAATAAAGTTTTTAAATGTCCAATTTTTAATACTTTGAGAAACTGTCGCGAATTACGAAGTGCAAGCGCGAGTCATTAGGATATAATCATTTTTGGATAAAGCAATTTTAGACTGATGCTTTCACCACATACAAAACTTCCAAGAGTGTCGAAAACCGTGAACAATTTTGGACACTTCTTTTTAACCTCTTCCGTAGTAAATTAAAATATTTGTCCTCTTGTCTTTGATTCTAGTGCATCCACTAGATACCACGTTTACAATGAATCTACCATACTAGAATTTCATCCTTAGAATTTCGCGTATTCTCTGAACATTTTTAATACGAGTACTGGTATTGCATATACAAGTTCTAGACTAGTATTTCTAAGCGACAATTTATTTGGAACACTTATTCTGAAGTTTTTCTAGAAAGCTTGTAAACCTAAGCATAATCAGGAATAGGATTGGATGCAACCCATTATTTCACGTCTTTGGAAAATTGGCAAATCTGTTGCTAGATTTACAGTAAACGAAAGCATACATCGAAAAGCTTTGTTCTTATTCGTCCTTGCGACATTCTTGTGTATTGCCGTTTCAAAGTAGTTGCCAAGATCCGTTTTAACTACAATTTCACAATATTCACAAAATAGCACACTCATCCGTTGAAAAATGTTACTCCCAATCTATTGTACTAATCTATCTGCTTCATATACATTAATAGAAGGCATAGTAATGTTTCTTAACTACAACGAACCGTTCTGACCGTAGTCTGTAGAGCTAACAGAACAAGCAGAGAAGTTTAAATATATTATACTCTGAGGAAAATGCAGGGCGAATTGGCAGCGATCAGCTGGTTCTATTGTTCAATGGAGATAGTACATTTCAACTTAATTTTTGACATTGATGCTACCGATTTGATAAGTCCCAGTTCATTGAATGAATTCGCCCTACGTTACAATCCCCGTTTTAACTGGCTAGAAATGTTTTAGAGTGTAGCCTTCTTTCCCATGCAACCCTCTATCGTTTATTGGCAGCACTGACCTTGACAACGGCCTACGCAGAGAACAGATTCTAAGAGCGATCATTCCAGAACTTCCAATGCCCGTTTTGACTTCTGTCAGATTCTCAGTTATTGTTTGGCCAGTTGCATAGAATTTGTTAATAAAATATAAGTGAAAATAGTGCCAGTATTACTCTTAGACCGGTAAACTGTACAACTTACGGAAGTCGTTTAAACCGGCACTTCACGCCACTCCGGCGGTAACTGCGCATTTTCAATGCTGGAGGCTTTCTTCAAAAGTGCTTTCTTATGAAAGTGAATTGGTAATTATGCGTTGAATAGACTCGAGGATGTTTATAGTGAACGCTAGAGTCGAAGGCCCCAGCCTCGCCGTGACTTGGATCCGGGCGAGCGAAGCGAGAAAACTTGCCGTTGAAAGTAAATTTGCATTACAATGCGCTGGGAACAAAGCGTATGAAAAGCGAGTCATGAAAATCGTCTATCAGTAGGTTTTATTAATTTCTATCAGAGCGCGTAACGTTATTTGAGAGAAGGCTTAAGAACACCCCTCCCCCGCCACACACTTCGGGTGTAGCGTGTACCCTACTTGACCGAAAAAAAATACCTTATAAAACAGCCAGCGTAAGAAGTTTGGAAATGTGACAATATTAGTAAGTATTTATGCTTTTAAAGAAATCTAAATTTATCTTAATTTTGGAAGAAATACAGCCCGTAAATTAATAAAATACAAGTAACTTTAATATGAAGGAATTAAGCATAATAGTAAATATTCTAAAAATGCAATAAACTCTACAAAACCAAATCCTGTATTTTCATTGTATTCTCATCAGGTTTGTGTCCTTGTTTTACAAAAATACATTCATGGTAAAACGCCACTTGTCTATCTGAGATCCACACTAGCAATTACATCTTTCAGTTATCGATCTGGCCGCACTCTTTACGCCCTATGAATTTCTAACATTTCTATTTTTCAGACATCCCAGAGACCAACATCCAAAACATTTAAAAATATGCAGTACTGTACAACGCACCTTCAGTTACATAAACTATCTAGACTTCTACAGCTACAATGAAATCTGTACTCTTTTCACTACACATTTTCTTCGCTCTCCATAAAACTTAATACCCTGAGGTTAAATTTCTTATTACAATACTACCATTAATACACCGAACGAATATATACAAGACCAAACTGACATTTCTTGAAGATTTAACAATTTCCTAAGTAAATAAAAACTTCTATACATTTCACATTCTCGATGGTGACTTTTCTGACATGGTAAGAACATTTTAAGTCACTAATTATAGAGAACTGCACCATACATTTTCAGAGAAACTCAAAAGTTGAAACCCAGATTTTAGTTTTAAATTAGAAATTCGCTCAACCAGGCAAGAAATTCTAAACGCTAGCGTTAATAAGAAACTTGCGGTTAGAGTTATTATACGTACACAATCGAAGCAGAAAAAAAGGAGTGCATTGCTTCTTAACATGGCATAACATTGTTTCTTAAACACTTTCTAAACATTTAGGTTAACTAAACAAATTGTCACACTTTGTCAATATATCTGTTGCAATGATCCACGACAAATTTAAAATCTAATTCAAAATCGAAGCTATGGCTTGATATTTTCTAACATTGAACTTATTAAGAGCGTAATATGCTTGGTGTGTCAGGACGCTTCCTTACCTGAATGTACTCGAATTTGCCAGTACACAGATATTTGCCAGCACACAGATAAAACGAGGCAAACCAAAACTTGAGAATTAACCACACTATTTTTACGCAAACACCGAACTGCATGAAGTAAAAGACTAAATCAGTACGGTTTCTAAAAGCGCATCACAAGCAAATGTTATTCAAACGTGCAGCCGCCGCACAACACTGACCCTTCGTTCGCCAGTACTCAAATGGCAGAGCATTGGCTTCGCAGCGTTGCCTTGCGTTTCCACCCCTCCAGATCCAAACGTAGTAGCACTTCAAGGTCGTAGAGAGGGGACACGCATCTTATAGGAAGCTTCGTTACCAATTAAATGGTATTGGAGCGCCCGATTGGATAATATTTCCCTCTCCTTTCAGCTCGACACATCGATGTGCCACTATGTTTAAATTGGAGAGAA
>BOPP01000253.1:1345037-1359557 GCA_017312745.1 Gryllus bimaculatus
CCCCCCCCCGCCCTTCACATCCGCAAACAGCACAATGCCACAAAGAAAATACATCCCAATTGGATCGACGTGGTTTTTTTATGGAGCAAGTTGATTTTTTTAGTTACGGTGAATATGCATAGTCAGTTTTGAAATTAGAAATGAGTGTAAAAAGTATTCTAACACTAGTGCAGATGTAGTGAAAAAAATATACTCTAACACCATTATTAACTTTTTTGCCATACAATTATAACTCATCAATTAACATTTTCAACATAGTATTAACTGAAGTGTACGGAAAATTTGTAATACCACGAATCAATTCTCCAAACACTTAGTCTCCAGTAGCATAGTGCATTGTGTTTGTTTCTAGTCGCATAGTGTTTGGAAGTTACTCAAGAAGCGGTCCGTGTGAGTTATAAAAATAATTTTGTCACAAAGGACGGGGAGAAGCACTGGAAGAAAATAAATCAAAATCATATTGCATACTAATGGCAAATAATTGAGTAGTAATTTCTGAAATATTAATAAGATTCACAGAAGTACACCGAGGGTTTTTCTGGTCGTCGTCGTATAGTGTCCAACCGACTTGTTTTTGTTTTAAATATTATTGTTTATGCTGATTTAAAAATATATTGTAACTTGTTAACTTCGTTAATTATTTAGGGCATACACAATTAATGTATTGATTGTCTTTTGTTGGTATAGAAAATCTGTAAAAGTTAAATTTGTTAATTTGTGCCATTGTTTTCTGGGGGAAAAGTCCTTTAGTCTCATTGGGTGCGACACAACAGAACTAAGTATACCATCCTGGATTTTGGGAAAGGGAAACACTGAAAAATGAAAAAACAAAAGAAAAACATTGTGCTACAGAAGGCCACAGACAATCTCGTTGTAAAGTATGGTAACGCTCCGTAACGTTTGTATGTTGTACGTTCCTTGCTGTGGACTGGCTTTACGTTCTTGCACCATCCTCTTGCCAGCTGTCATCTATCGCCACCCTACATTTGTTTTTACATTTTCTCAATTTTTCGATTTCCTAATAGAAGAATCGAAGTATTACTTTGAATACTTTGAAAATATTAAAGAAGAGTAAAAAGTAGTCATAAATGACAATTTTCATTATAAAATTTGGAGCTTTTTTAACAAAATGGCGTTTACGCCTTATTGAAAAAGCGATATTTGAAACTCTTTTCCACTGAAAATGTTTGGGTTTTCGATAAACTTCATTTAAAGTCATTTGAGGCACATTAACTCACAAATGCAATAGTTTTACAAACTACTGGAAACGTGCATATGAACGGCATGAGAGATATTTTGCGGTGATAGGGAAGACTGGATCCACATCCTCTTAATTTGCTGTGCAACCGAAACATGGAGAAAAAAATGGATGGGAATGGGAAATTACTACTTCCTAAACAGGAACGTAACGCTCGCCCAAAACATTTTAGGTGACAAAAGATCTAAATTTATGAAAGAATTAGAAACATTTTTAGGAAAGGTCCGGACCATTAGGGAAACTGAAATTAGGGAGTGGGAAAACAGCACTGGTTAGCTTGAGCGGAGCCTAGACTGGAGAGAAATAAATAAGTCAATAAGCTAACAATAAGTACGTAATTTTATGTTAAGTTAGTAAACAGTCAGTAAACAGAAATAAGTCATAAGTCGTAGTCAATTGGTAAATAACTGGTCAATACAATAAATAAAATAAAACTGGCATAGTAATAAGCACATTAGGGGGGTGAAGGGAAGGGGGGATCGAAAATGTAAGGGCAGAGGCGTTGGTGCGGACGATCTTCTGTGGCGCCGTTTGATTTCAGGTGCTGAGGAGGCCAAGCACTGGAAGGAGACGGCGGGACGCCCGCGCCAGAAAATAAAATAGCTAAAATAAACGTCGGATAGATTAGAATGTACTCGGCTTCTGACGGCAGGTTTTTCCTCCTTCAGGGGTTTTTTCCTGAGCCGTGCCTTGTGGTCTCTTTTCCGCGGCTTTCATGCGATGGAGAGACCATTTGGGGTGAATACCAGAATTCGAAAGATTAGAACGCGAAAGGATGTAGGTATTGTAATGGCTTAAAGGCCTTCGGCCTAGCCACATAGGATCAAGTAATCTAATTTGTTTGTAATAATTACCTATTAAATAAAATAATAAAGATATTTAAAACATTTCAAATTCAAAAACATAGAACAATTCACTTTGTCATTTTAAACGATGCAATTAACACTAGACGTTGGAAGCGCATTTTTGGAGCCACTTTTGAGAAAATGGCATTTTATCGTTTCTCAAAATGCGGAGCTATTTTAATAGAAAAGTGTTGAGACAAATATAAATATAAACGACCTAAAGAATCAAGTAAAAAGTTTTTTTGTAAATTCTTAAAAAAAAGAATAGAGCAATATGGCGTTTATGTCATCTTAGAGACTGCATTTAACACGATCCTACCACAAGTTTAAAGAAACAATTTGGAACCATTTTTGAAAAAATCTTATTTTTGTAATTTTTTTAAATTCCACATTTTTAAAATTTTTTTAAGTCCATACACACAACGCGTCTCCGAGCTCCCAGGAGCGTTGAGTGCACCATGTAGTAATCCTCCTTTATTATGTACCCAGCACCCTCTGGGGGCGCTGGGTAGTCAAGTCACGTCAGTCGCAGTCAAGTCAGGGAATCGCCGATAGGTAGCGGCTTCGCGCTTGCATCATCTACCTATCGGCCTCTATTGGGAAGGAATAAGGATAGTGGTAAGGTTTAGGACTCTTCACAGTATTTGGACTAGCCCTTGTGAAACATGTTAACTCGTTCTGTTGGAACAAATTTCACATGAGGTTTTATGGGGATTCTACGGGAATCGAACCCGAAACCTCCGTGGTGAAAGGCACGCGACGAGAGCACGTCATATTAAGCGGTCCTAAAAGTTCCAAAAAATGTGCTTCACTTTCATGAAAGAACGAATTATTGAGACTAAATTTCATTTGAAGGAAAAATCAAAATTTAGTAATTTTTGAAAATTCTGAGTTAACCTTAAAAATTGGACCAATGCCACTTTTAAATGCGTATTTTACTACATTGTTACAAGAAATGTAAAGAAAAAAATTTGAACCGTTTTGGAGACAATTTTGAAAATATCCAGCGGGCGTGATAAAGTTCGGCAATATTGTGACCAATGACTACCCTGAGCGAGGCTCTAACAAGCCGACCTTCCCGAAAATTTGTCTGAGCCAAAATCGTCTAACATAGATTTTGTAGTTAATTTTTTTTTTGTTGCAATTTTCGAAAAATCGGGGATATCAGCAAAAACAAAACCTACACCATTCTCTTAAACATCTTTTTCACTATTAACAACAAAACGTAATGGAAAAAATTGGACCTTATTTCTTAATTTTGAAAATGTCTGAGTGAGTTCATGTAAAGTACCCTCCAAAACTAAAATATCGGATTCAAAATCTAGGGACCTCGACATCAGCAAATCGACTGAGGAATAACAATTTTGGAGAAAATCGGCTGAATGGTTTAGCAGCTATCGTTGACCACGGACGGATGTTTGACCGTCAAACGAATTTTCGGTATCAATAACCAACAAAACATGGATTCTAGATACGCCACGTGTTAGAAGATCTTTTTTAAAAATTTAGCAACAGGATTTATTCACTTTTCGTGATCGGAGGCAGACTATAATACTTTTTCTGTCGAAAATTCGTTTTCCGCCGCACGAGTACATAACTTTTTTCTTACGAAGAAATCGTAAGGCGAGAAAATAAAAACCAAATACAAAGGCTATTAACACGTCAACGTGTTTATTCACATTCAAATACCATAAGTTCAATTCTATAATTTCCTCAATAGTAGTCACCAACAGTGAATTTTACCAAGTCTACTTCTTGCACTACGCGTTTTGAGCTTGTGAGATCTCATCAGGTGCACTGTCTCTTAGCAGACGTGGTTTTTATTTTAAGTTGAACCTATTCGCTATCATAAATCTAAGTTATAATTGAAATCATCTTCACACATCTTTCCAGTTGTAACCTATCTTAATGATAGCGATATCTGATTTCACTTTAAAAAATCTCAGCTAAGAGAGAGTGCACCTGGGAAGTGGATATTGGGCTGCCGGGCCTGGGTAGGGGTAGGGGGTGGATACCAAATTTTCTTAGAAGCATCGATGTTTTAATCATCGATTTGTGTAAATGCAACGTTTTTTAACAACTATATTTAGTATTTGATACTTTTTTCCTTTTTTAAAGTTTTTTTTATAAATGAAAAAGGCGTATAATCACAATTTTGTAAAAGCTAAATATGAAATAACAAATGATTCGACTACCAGTTCATCTGGTAGCAAGAAGCGAGCTTAACTACTATCATTACACAGACTATATTTCACCCACGAGATGACTCTGATGCCAAATATTTACTACTCCTTTCCTCTCTGGCACATGAAGCTATCAAATATTGCATGCCCTGTACGCCGTAGGGTTTTCTGACGTCTAGCCGTACTCTTCTACGTCGAATTGAGAATGTTCTAACCCCCATGCGATGATTTTAACCTCTCTGACTCTCAGGGTGATCTGATAATTGTTCTTATTCTTTACTTTGCTTTTTAAGTTGAATGTTAAATATAAACTAATTAACATGTCTTTTCTCAAATTAAATTTCCCCTCGCGCTAACAGCAATATTGAAGTTCAATAAATCAGTTTAGAAACTAAGATGTTTACAAACTTAGATGATTTGGGGCGATGTTTTGAATAGTGAGATTCGATGTTTTGAATATTGAGCGTGGATGCTTTGAATATTGAGCGCCGATGTTTTTGAATATTGACCTGGTAGCCAGTATCCTCTTCTTTCCTCTCGCCACCGCCCCGCAGTGGTCGCCAGAAACCACGATTCCGGTGAGGTCAATGATACAACAGGCACCAAAACGCAGCGTGTTGAAGTGCCCATAGAAACGTTCGCCGTCACCCTCAGTGACAGCGTCGCGTCGCGAAAAATTTACTTTCTTAAGCAACTCAAATCTTTCGCCACCGAGGTCCAAAGGGAAAAGTGGGCAAGACCTCGATTCTGTTTGCGATGCTGCCGATGGGGCCACATCGCTCGAAATTGCGTGTACGATGTGAGCTTCCGCATCCGCACGGGCGAGGGTCACCCTGCCGGAGACGACAAACGCGGAACGGCGCATTGCCCAAAATGTGACACGGAATGTACATATTACACAACGCTTTGAAAAGGATGATAGATGTATCCACACTCATACGGTTTGAAGATCGGTTCGAACGTTTTGTTCCTCAGAGAACAGAGATTAAAGGATAAGTACCGCGATTTCACCGTGGTCATAGAGTCCGCCATCTTGATCAACCCGATAGATGCTTAACCCGCGAAGACAAAGGGGATGATGAGTTTCCTGAAGGCAGACTGTAGATGTTCTATGGCAAGAAATTATAAATTCCTCTGAATGTGCACGAATGCCGTTTAAATTCAACGAGAGAGCCAATGTAGGGAATTACGTCTTTCGCGTTTTTCTTTCTCTCCTTCAGATACGTTGCAGAGAAACTCTCGTGGTGTTCCTCGTCAACAGAGCCATCTTGACTGCTGCTGGAGATGGTCGCCTGGGACGGAGGGATTTCCTGTTGTTTCTTTGGCACAGGCATACGAGATATACGGGTGCTGGTTACTTATCGAGTGTCTCGAAAGAACTAAGTGGACGGGGTTCGTTAACGAAATTATTATTAATTATGACACTTCTAAATGACACTTTTTATTCCTAGAGTGCTCCGTGATGTTGACTATAGACAATGTAGAATTCTTGAAAGAAAAAAAAAACAATACCGAAAGAGTGGTTTCCCTCCACTAGAAATTGTATTTGTATTTTTCAAACCCATGTCCCGCTTGTCATACATTACAAATAAGAATATAGGGATAAAAATATAAGGATATAATCCAAGACGTCTCCCCTGAGGTGGAAATGGCGGACCCTGAATGTTTCATTCAGTGAATAGTTTGCTGCGTTTGTCGCCATGTCAATACCGAAAGGATCTGATATGTTATTAGACGTGTAAAAGGGTTCTTCGGAGAGTGGGACGGTGTTCCATCAATGCAAGAGAATCTAGAGAAATTAATGGAAATGCACGAAGCAAACAAATAAAAATGTAGGAGCTGTCAATGGAAATCAATTTAGGGAACCAAGGTAGGGTGATGCTGAATTTTGTAAATTACTAAACTCCTAAGTTACTCCGTCCATCGACATGAAACTCACTTCAACCGCCGTCAACCACGAAAACCACCAAAATCTCTTTGGTAGCGTATCCTTAAACCATACGAAAAAAGTGCAAACTTTCTCCCAGTGATAATACAACCAACTGCCGAGTTGTGCTTTCGGCTCGTGGATGGGATAGTTGGATACTGCAAAGAGTGAAACCATTTTGTGAACGATTTTGGGTTTCTGGAAGTAGGCAACATGTTGGCGTTTTCTCCTCGCTTAAAACAACAATATATTAATCAGAAACTCGTTTTATTACACTCCACAACTGTACAGAATTACAATGATCTAATGCCGTACTTTACACCATTAGAGTTATGTGAATGTCCTCGTCACAACAATTAAATTTGCTACAGCATGAATGAATAATGAGACATTGTTCCTTAAACATGACACGTTCCGTAAATGGATGTGGTTGAGATCAAACAGTTCACACATGAAATTTAATTATTTGGATAATAAAGTACTTGGCAGCGTACGAATAAACATTACACTTGATAATATATTTTCAAATTTGGGCAAATTATTCGGCCATCAAGCTGATTCTCGGTTTATTTCGTCCCCAATCATGTTCATAAAATCCACCACGTTCTCGAGCGAGTCCAGCGACTCGTCGAGTTGCCTCCTGATAAAGGGATACCAGCGTCTATTCTCCTTCCCTAGAACAGAAGAATAAAACAAAAATTACAAATCACAAGCGAGAACGGCTTCTGTGGCGACTGGCATCAGCCACATAACAATTCAGCGTTTCAGGCGTCGAAGTAAAGTGTGGATCCAGGTTTCCCTCTCATTCTTTCATGCGGATGACTAAGAGAAGGAATTACTATACACTTAAGATCCCTTGCCCGTAGATAAACCAAATCGTACTGCAAACAGCATCACATTGAACACATTACATTAATCACTTTACATTAAACATAAAAGGCTTTATAATAACATTCACCCGTTCGCGCAGGCGGCATATTGTCACCCTTATTGATTAATGGCGGATACATTACAGATGGTTATGGCGGGAAATGCTGGAAGCCGATGTATCGTTCCAACAGATAGCAATTCTTTCTGCATAATGTTCCCTTAATAAAAGGCGTGAACAAATGTTCCTGCCTTCTATTACTTCTCAGTCCCGGCGACTCGTGTTTAGAAAGAGTTAAACGTTTGTAGTATAGGAAATTTTCCATTCAATGTCATTTCATATTCGAGATACTGCAGCATCATCCATGTAATAAATGCATTTAAAATTAACGAGCGTCTGCCGAACGCACTCTCTGGCGTCTAGTTTCTAGCTAGGCAGGGCATCGATTTGTGACATCCCACTTACGGACGTTTAATGTTGTGAAACACGAGCCATCCGCGGCTGTGCGTTATTATACGTGAACACAGTTAGCATTAGGTCATTCCCTGTGCGTTTTACCGCAACGATAAAACATAGAAAGCGCCACAGGTTTATAAGACAGACCGCCAGGAATCTGCCGAGAGACACAGGGGGAATACTAATTGTCCGTCATCGTCTGAACCTCGAAATGTAGTGTTTTTTTTAATACGCGAATTGTTGAAAGTATACACGATCAGACAAATATTGACGGTATTGAATGCATTATTTAGGGGAATTTTCAGATTGTGTAATTTATTTTCCATTTTGTACTGGGTTTAAAAAATATCGGCGAAGGCAAGGAAATGCTCGAAAGACATTAATTTTATTTCATTAACATCAACAGCAGACACAATAACAACCAAAATCATAAAAGGAACTAGTGTAAAAGTTTTCCTAATAGGGCATTTTACAAACAGCTGAAGGTTTGAAATTCTATTCCGTTCTTTTGAAACTTGTTTTTACCTCGGCTCATTTCGTATGTAATTGAGAAATACTTATGTCAAAAGGAATCAGTATGAGACTTTACTTTGATTTTCTTTCAAATTTGTCTTTTTTCTTTGATCTCGTACACAATTTTATGCAAATACACCTATTATACTTGAATGATCTCATTTTATTAGAATGTAAATAATGTGTTTCAGCAAAAACGAAAATTGAGTGAAGAATCTGGTAGAACGTTTCAGCAAATTTTTTATACGATTTCTGACACGATTCTTTAGACTTGACATAACTTTTAGAGCACAATTGTGCGCATCTGACAATTTAATACCCATTTGAGAATTTCTCAGGAGCATTGTTTCTGGAACCCTCCGTCACAGCGAACCCTCCGTCACAGCGAACCCTCCGTCTCCCCCGAGGTGGAAATGGCGGACACGGAATGTTTCATTCAGCGATTAGCGTTGCATTCAGCGTTTGATGCGTTTGTCGGCATGTCAGTACAGAAAGAATCTGGTATGTTATTAGAGGTTTAAAAGGGTTCTTCGAAGGGTGGGACGGAGTTCCATCAGTGCAAGAGGATCTAGAGAAATTAATGAAAATGCACGAAGCAAAGAATTAAAAATATATTTTTTAAGGTCAAATAAATATATTAAAATTTTCATGCCGTGTTGTGCAGTATTTTGCTGTATCTCTATATTAGAAAAGATAACCATTATCGAGGAATTCTCTTTTATTTTTCTTATCATCAGATATAGTGAACCATAAATGTTAGTCCCCAGAAATTCACTATAAACAAAGTGAACTATAATTTAGACAGTAAAAGCCGAATATCAGCAGTAGCGAATTACGAGTGATTAATATTATGGAGAGGATAGCATTTCTGATTACGTAAGTGAGCATTGTTTTACGAGATACTGTGCATTTCACATTGTTAGGTGTATTTATCTGACAGCTTCGAAAAAGGTTATCAGTTGATTAGAGAGGCGTATAGTGTTTAAAGCATTGTGTGCGTGACACGGGACACAATAATATTGTTGAGAGCATGGTAGACACACTGTTTGGCAACCGACACGTCGCCGCCTTAATGTGAATTATTTAAAGGTTAAGATCGTGAAGACAACGCACACAGCGAGAAAGTTTTCAACTACAGACGAGCCATCATATTTCCTGCACCCAAGAACAAGAACCCTATTAGTGGCTTAATGCACTAAAAGCATGCTAGAAACATCTAATCCAGAGTCCTGTTAGTGACTCAACGCACTTAGACGCGAGGCGACGAATAATATGCACTCTGAAATGATAAGAATAAACCGCTATTAGAAGAAATCCACGGAAATACTTTGAAATACTTGAACAAGATAATCCAGCAAATACTGAAGGCGACATGGAGAATACATCGTGGGAAGATCCTCAGAGTGTACGAAGGCCAAGAATGAAGATGCCAATGATGACAGAAACGATCAAAGAAATATACTACTCTCTGTCATACTAACAGAATAGTGTCGTGTGAAAGTGCTGCGTCAAGTGAAAATATAATCTACTGTTAATGTGCGTGTGAATGAAAAGAAAATATACCCAAAAATACCCTTCTCGCAGAACTCTGCGAGCAGCGGCGTGAGGCTCCCAGCGGGACGAGTGAGGCTCCGCCCGTAACAACTTCCAGGACACATTGTGCTTAGCCGCCACGGACGCTTGAAGCAAAGTCGGCGCCGTGGCGCACATACTGTAAATAGTGTTTAGGATGTATATAGTGTCGTGTGAAAGTGCGTGTCTAGTGGAAATATAATCGAGTGTGAATGTGCGTGTGAATGAAAAAAAGAAAAAAATACCCAAGAAAACTAAAACTAATCAGCATGAAGAAGAATAGTCTTGTGTTAATCTTAGGTTGCCGGCCAAAGTGCCGGCTTCATCCATAGTTTAAGTTAGTAAGTATGTTCTGCCCCCTTCTTTGCCGCATAAGCCGTAGAGCTGCAGCGTATGTTGTACCCCAACAAGAAAATTAACTCCCGCCTCGCCAGGGCTACTGGCGGAGGAAAAGTTGAAATACTAACAGAAATTAAAGACACAAAATGAGAAAAATCAAACCACTACCCTATGCCCGATTTATGTAAAAAAACTTTCAACATCAAAATATCCGTTAGAAACTCCCAAAGCCTCTAGTTCGTTACGATCAATAAGGAAATATGAATTTTGAAGAAAATAAGCTGAACGGTTTAGGGACTACAGACTGACAGACAAAAGGACAGAGCGGTTTTTGCCGTAATCAATTTTTCAGTGTCAAAAACCAACAAAACATTGATTCTGAATACACCACTTGTTAGAGGATTTTATCCCCTGAATGACCCCAGCAGAACCTAGCAATAAGTTTTTTTCTGGCGAAATTTGGGCGTTACCTGGCGCACATTACATAACTTCGTCTTCTTAAAAAGAATTCGCAAGGCGAGAAAGTAAAAAGAAACAACATTGTTATAACACGACAGGAAAGTGCTAACAACGAATTTAACGTAGCAGAGGCAACAGAAGAAATGCTGAAAGAATTAGGTTGTAACTCGAGCATCGAAGGTGCCTACTCTAAAAGGTAGAGACGCGAAAACCAGGCAATTAATAAGAGTAAAATTGAGAAACTTCAGCGACAAACTATTCATCTTGAAAAACAAAAACAAATTAAAAGCAAAGAAAACTTAAAAAAAAACATGTATAGAAAGTGACCTCACAGCTGCGTCGGGAAATGCGGCTGTGAAAGTGTGTCCAAGAAAGAAAAATACAAGCAGCAATCAGACACAGGACTAAGAATAACGTAACAAAGAAAAGCAAGTTAAAATTTAATATAAAAAACTACAAATCAATGGAAAGTGGTAACAGACCAATTTTTGAAAATCAGAATAAATACAATCTCTTCAAATCTATCACCATCGAAAAAGAAAACCCCACATACGACACAACAAACCTCCAATAGACAAGTGACAATCGTCATTTTCCAGCTAAAGGATTACCAAGAGGTACTGCTACTATTCTGAAGTTGATTTTGAATTAGTTCAATTACTGTCCGCTAGAATGTGAATATTTGATACAAGAGCCCAAGACCTAAGAGACATCAACACAATGATAAACCAGATAATGGAAAACACAAATTCAGTGGTCACAAAGAAAAAAAAACACCCTGAAAAGCAGTGGCTCCTTAGTGTAAAAAACAAAGAAGATAAAACCAGTAACACAGAAAAGTAATCAACTCAGTTGCTACTCAACACTACAAACAACGGTACGAAACAAATACAAAAAAAGAAAATCTACAAATCGACTTCACAAATCACCTCTGCAAGAACAAGAACAAGAACAAAGACCTCAATTAAGTATAAGTGAAGTAAGATACTCACTGTCAGAATTAAAACCTCGAAAACCCCCAGGCGGTGTTAAACGAATTCCTGAATGCATGCCCTCAAAAAGTGGTTACAGAAATACGATCATTTTATGATATTCTAGAAACCGAAGAAATTCCGAGGCAAAGCATATCCAATATCATAACGCTTGTACACAAAATCGGAACTAGAGACGGTCTACACCATAAGGCCGATAAGTCTAATGTTTAATACAATAAATTATTCTTGAAATGTCCATCTGCGAACTATTAGCCAAATAATTGAGATATTTCAAGAGTATAATATAAAGCTCCACATAGCCTTCATTGATATCTCAAAGGTATTTGACTGTGTAGAACGTGCCACTATGTTTGGCGCTCTATAATCTAGAGACATCTGGGGAAAATATATTAGAATTTTAGCACAGATATACGAACAAAACAAACGAAATGTCAGACAAGGATATCCGTTATCATGCAAATTATTTACATGTTTACTAGATGTATTCCGCAAACTACACTGGAATAAAAAAAACGAAATTAACCTAAATGGCAGAAGAATAAAAATTATTTGCTTTGCTGACCACATCGTACTCTTCGCCATGTCCTCCAAAACACTGAAAGAGGTGCTTCTAGAACTTAACACCTCCAAAACTAAAATTACAACAAACTTCCTACCACAACAAGTTACATCACAAGGAAGAAAAGTAGAATATGCAGATGAATATAAATACCTGGGACAATACATACTAGTTAAAAACAAAACGCAACGGGAAATCAAACACAGAAAGCGGAAGAAATTTTGGAATCTCTTTTTTATTCTTCTTAACAAAAAGATTAGTCTATGTTTTTGTTAAGTAAAACCCAACATCATTACAATCCAACTTCATGTACACCTGTGTATTCCTTGCTCTAATATACGGATCACAAACATAGACTAATTGAAAGTCAAAAAATATCACTAAGGAGATACCAACGGATTATGGAACGTAGGTTTCTGAATACCACACTTATAAGCAATGTAAAAAGCTGTATCATATTGGACAAAACAAAAATAAAAGATGTCGCCCTGCAAGCAGAAATACAAAAATGGTACTGAGGAGAACACAAAGCCTGACTTAGCCAAGAAAGTTGGGCAAACGGAGCAAAAGTATGGTATCCAAGAACGGGATGGAGGAATCAAGGCTGACAAATACTGAGATAGGCATACGAACTCAAGAAGGATGCAGGCAACACCTGACTAAGTGCAGCTCGCGGCAGACCCACTTGGAAGTACCTCAAATTGCCGAGGGTTTATATCACTACTTTAAACGTCCCCTAGGTTTGAGCACGTGATCCATTAAGGCAACAACCAAGAAAAGGCCATACCTAAAAGTAAGAACTTAGTAAGAGGTCAAGAGAATCATGAAAGAATCATGGAAAGGCCTTATACGTAAGACTATAGACCAAAATGTGTAGAGATAGACTAAATGAAAATGATGAGAACAAACTAAGAGATACAAAGTAATAAAATAATCGAGAACTAACATTGAGAAAAAGACAGCCCAGTCCAAGTGAGCTTATCGGCAGTGTTAAGAAATTGTAAAAATGTGAACTGAATTAGGAAGAATAAGAAATGAAAAGTGATAGAAGTGTTTAGAAAGTATAGAATACCAAGAGACAGAATAACTGAAATTGAAACTGAACTAGCGAATAATGTACACCAAACTACAATAATTGTAAAAATTAAAATATGTGAACCACCGACCCTACATGTAAGAGGAATTTGGAATTTGCCCTTAATGGGATTAAACCAGGCTGATAATAATAATAATAATAATAATAATAATAATAATAATAATAATAATAATAATGTGGAATGGATAGGGCCTTGGTTATTCGTCAAAGGAACTGTAATTTTGTGCTGTATAAATTGGACATCACCTGGAATATTGGTTAGCGGTTTGGGATACGGCATTCTCTCTTGGATATATTGAATATTGGCAACGTATTTGATACAGTTATGTGTGCGAATATTGTAACAATTTGGCAACAAGCTTCGTTATTGTCACTCTTTAGTATTTATTTGGAACATTTCAGTTTCCAACTGCAAAAAGTCTTACCCCACAGAGAAGTTTGAATTGTTGATGCAATGTTAAATGCTTTGTACTTTGTACGAATAGTATTACAGTATGGAATCTGTGCTTCGCGGAATGAACTTAACGGTCTGTAACGAGTGATATTTTAACGTCAACAGGCTTACATGATAACATGAAAGGATACACTAAACTATTAGCCTGCAGAAGAATTAACGCTGCTGACCAAATACACACAAAATGGTTGTTCAAAAAGAAGCATGCACGCTGTTCAGAAATAAATAACGTACTCTCATATCACTAAAACGAATCAAATGTTTTTATTCCGGTTTCCAAACAATTTCCGTCGACTTGGCGTATTATGCAGTGTTCTTAACACCTGTGTACGAGGCCAGCAGTGCATTCTATACTCCATTAGTCATCAAGAATCGAGGAAAACGTCCTCGTCTGAAGTTGACAATAGAAAAAGTGAAGTGCCTTACACCGTTTGCCTACCTCTGATGAATTCCTCCACTGTGGCCAAGGTGTACAATTGGCGGCGGGCCACGTACAAACCGCGGCGTAGGAATCTTCTCGTGCGGGTCTTGTTCGCCATGCAGCGTGCTATAATTTCGGCTACACTGAAAAACACCTGTGCAGCCTCACGCTCGCCGAAGCCATCCGAGCCGGATTCGTGAGATGACCTGCAAAGTAACATTCCTTACTTCCAATCACATGTTCATTTATTTTCCATTAATACGCAATATGTAGTCATTTTCGAGACTGGAAATTGACAACAAAGATTCCTGAATTGTTCCGGTTCTTGGGGAAAATAAGTTCCATGACAAGGATGTCAGCACTAAAATTAAGCAATTATCTACTTCACGCCAACATTCACTTCGATATTTCTAATTTAAATTTATTTGCACTACTACACAAGTTCCACACAATATGTACAGAGAATAAAGAAAATAGCAGACTCTTAGAAGAATACAATGGATGAAAAAGCATACATAAAACTATCGAAAAACAGGATATGTCCGGTAGAAAACCAACGGTAGAAAACCAACGGT
>BOPP01000253.1:1359884-1405305 GCA_017312745.1 Gryllus bimaculatus
CAGAAAACCAACGGCAGAAAACCAACGGCAGAAAACCAACGGTAGAAAACCAACGGTAGAAAACCAACGGTAGAAAACCAACGGTAGAAAACCTGTTTTTACATGACTAGTGAGTTAATAACATTGTCTCCACGTTGTAAATCTGCATAAAGCTGTTCTCTCAGGTTATAACACGAGCCTAAGACTCTCTTAATTGCAGCCCCAAGCTCAGAGCTAGGAGATTTGTCTATTGGTGACAAGTTCTGCCAGACAATTGTTCCAATAATTACATGGTCTCAAAATTATAGTTATTTCCATATCAACTTTCGCTTCACCGTCCTTCAGTATTTCTTCAATAGCATTTAGATTGGCTACATTTGACTGATGTCGTGATGGTATGATAGCTACATGATGTCTACTGTGGTAAAGTTTCATGATATGATATCTACACTAATAATCGGTTCAATCACATGAATTTATTATTAACAGCTCGAACAGAGTTGTTACTCAAATATGTGAACAATCGTCTTCTACACGCCATCAATGCGGAATATCAGTATTTTATTCGGAACTTTTATTTGGATTATCTTCGCCACATTCCTCCCCGAATCTGTATAGCATTCTCCTTTATGGTGACCATTCGGTCGTTTTCAATGCTATAGACCCGTTATTCGCTTTCGTGTTAATTATATCGACCCCCAGGATTTGCCGTGCGATCAAAATATTAGGCGGGACAGCGAGGAGAACGTGAACTAGTGGTACTCAACAGCACTTACTCTCTCGCATTATTTCTAAATTTGCAAATTTCGAAACTTCAGACTGTTCAACGAAAGTGAGATCCACACTGCAGCACCCCCAAAAAATAAAGAAAAAATTTGGAGCGGTTTTTGAGAAAAAAGTATTTTCCTTTTAAATTGCCTGTATTTCTCCGAATCAGACGGCTGAGTGGTGTATTTCTCACCAAATTACACAAAAATGACTCACTTTGGAAAAATTAAACATGAACTTATTTAAAGATCCGTCATTAAGGAACAGGTTTTGTTATAGAAAAAAAATTACCTTCAATATTTTAGAAGTGCAAAGACATCCCCCCAGAAAATTCACTTTTTCAATTTAAAAAAATCATGGACTTCCATGAACATGAGACCTACACCATTCTCTTAAGTGTCGCTATCCGAAGACAAAGTTTTATCAAGCAATTTGGTGCTGAAGGAGATGCCCCACGATAGTAGAAGCCATGAAGCGAGTACGTCGGCATACATGGTATTAGAGCAAGATTCAGATAATTGTTTCCTTTTTTAGGTGAATAAAAGGCAATATACAGTTACAAATTCCGTGATGGTTGCAGATATCTTGTGGTAATCCATAATTTGGTAAAGGAAATAATCTCCACAAAAGGTTTAATAATTTTTATTAATTATTATTCAGAGTTAACTTTCGGGGAAACACTTTTCCCAACCTCAGTGGGTCTTGCCCAAGCAACGTGGATCACCCAGAGAAAGCCTCTTCTTGGAATGGATGAAGAGGAAGCCTTCCTCTTCTTCCATTCCAAAAGATTTGCAGTTTTCATATTTTTTGACCAGCTTGTAAACATTCGTGGGTGATTCACTGATATTCTCTAATCATTTTGGCCGATGTCACGGTCTCTGGAACTTGAAACCAATATTTTAATTTTGGAGTATACTTTATATTATTCCCGTCGGACATTTTGAAGATATTCAAAAAAATTGCTCAAAAATTTGATTACATTTTTTTCCTGGATAGTGCGAAGGATGTTTAAGATATATGTGTATGTCTCATGTTCGTTTAAATCCCTAAATTTTTTAAAAGAGAAACAAACCACACATTTTTCGAAGTCTTCCTACCACTAAAATATTGAAGATAGATGTCCTAAAAAGTTGGAATCTTAAAGAGATCTTGAAACGAATTCATGTACAACGTTTCGAAAATATGAGTAGTTTTCGTGTAATTTTCTCCGAAATATGGGCAATTTTTTATTTTCTCAAAAACTATATCACAAAAACCATATTTTTTTCATTATATTTTCTCCACATATGTAATAAAGGGCGAAAAAATATATGGTGCTAGTCGTATTTTCGGGTATTGCCCATTTTTTCGAAACCGTTAGAAAAAAGGATTGTACATTTGTTTGAAAAAAAACAACAGTAGTTTTCGTGAAATTTCTGCTTGAAATTAATGAAATATATACAGGTATCCCACCAACTACGGTTCACCAGAAAAATTCTCGAGGCAGCGCGACAGGCAGCGCGACAGGCAGCGCGACAGGCAGCGCGACAGGCAGCGCGACAGGCAGCGCGACAGAAAGAAGCGCACCCATTTTACTGTCAATAAACTTTGCGGTATCGTGGACGCTCAAAACATGGAGTCTGGTGTGGATTCCACGTGTTATAGAATTTGTGTGCTTCTGTATTTAGTAACTGGCTTTATCTACTTTTTCGTTACAAAAAAAAACGGCAATAATATTTTTGTGTTGACATTGCGCACGATTACAATACTTTCTCTTCTTACGTTAGTAAGGGGAGAAAGTAAAGGATGAAGATAAAGAAATGGAAAAGAAAGAAATGAACAAGAACCAAAAGAAGCCAAAAACAACAATATTCACTTAACCTTAGGTTCATTTGGTCATTCAAATCTCTCGTTTTATGGAGAAATAAAGATGGACCTTGGTCTATATTACATATTTCTGTAATTACCTATCAATTTAATCAACAAACCGTGAGTAAAAAACATTTAAATGACAAACCATATTTAAAAAAATATCCATTAACCATAAAAGCTTTTGTCCAACATAAAACATTTAACCTTAAACTACATTTTAAAAACAATGTTCAAAATCAAAACAGAATGTTTCAGCAAATGAAATTCAATGAAGAGGTTTATTGGTATAGTGAGTAAACCTATACAAATTTACTTTTACAAACATTTATTTCTGTAGGTCTGGACATAGTAATAATAAATAATTGCTACTTTCTGCGTAAAATAGATTATAAATTAAATGGAGGCATTCTATTGATATAAAAATTGATATTTTGACATTAAGGGAGGTTATTTTGTTCATTGTAAATGATAATCTACTCATGATTGAGTATTGAATCTCTAAGGATATCTGCACCACTAACAGACTATGACCCTGAGAATTTATTTTCTTCTTTAACTTTAAAATTGTGAATTGTATGTATATAGTATATTTAGTATTATAGAAACACTCATGTCAATAATTTGAATAATTTTTTTTTTTTTGTATAAAATGTTAATCCTTAATATATTTATTTTTACAGCGTCTGATAGAGGAGACAAAATCCCTCTTACATCATGTTCAATAATTAATCAAATACAATCAATTAAAAGAAGGTGACAGTCAAAAATAAATTTTTGGACCTTATCTCTATGTTATGTACTAATGTTAAGTGTAATGTTTGCAAACTTATTTAGTAAAAGACTTCTTTTGAAAGAAATTATTCAAAATAGATTACTGAGAAAAGCGTATTGATTAAAATATTTAGTTTAAAGAAAAAATTTGTGCTGACATATGACCAGGCTGTTAATTTCTATTCCTGGAGATAACAGAAGTAAACTCTTCAAGAAACAAATTTGTAAGGTGAAAAGAGAATTAACAAATATGTTACCAATAAGTGCCCCTAACATAAATTCCAAGTCTACTCATAAGTTATACAACTTTCCAAATCATACTTCATACCAGGTATGATTTTCAAACTATAATTGCTATTGGAAATCAATACTACAACAAATATCTAGAAAATAGAAAGAAAACATTTTGAAGGTTTTTGAAAATATATGACTTCATGTTACATAATTATATTTTGTACTTCATCGCTTTCTGATAAAATATTTTTCGCAAGTAAGCTATTTTACTCAAATAATCTTTACCTCAAAAAAATTGTCCAACATTTTTATTGTAGCAATAATAAACATTCATATTCAATATAAGTATTATTGAATCCAAGAGCAAATAGGAAGATATACAATGAAAAATTAATCACCTCAATTTTGTTTAAATAAAATTTTCAAATACAAGAAAAAATTTTGCAAAATTATTGAAGTTTTTCTTATTGAGCAAATATTCTCATTAAAATGTATAAGGATTTATTAAATAATTTACAAAATAAAAGTTATGTATTACTATACAAAATCCCTCAGGTTAATGAAAATGATAAAATACAAATGTTTTTACCTTTTTAAATGATAAAAAGCCAATACAAGTTTTTAAAATCTTGGAAAAGGAGAGCAAAACAATGTTTTTTTCAGTTATATTTAATTGCTAATGGTTATTTTTAGGAAAATATACATATGGAATAAAAATATTAAAAAAACCCTTATTAATATATTATTAGTTTGGCCTTCAAAGAAAAGTCAATAATTTGGCAGGTCATACTTCAGTCATTGCTAAGAAGCAATGATTACATTAATAAATACAATATTCTACACCTCAGCATCATTATTTTTATTTCAAAGAGCTTATTTGACAGCATAAATGAAATTTTTGCAGAGAGGATTTTATATGACATTTTAAAACACAACAATTGCTAGTATCCTGCAATGCATTAACACTTTTTTTAAATACATGTCATAAACAAATGGAAACTAATATAATTATAAAAAACAAACATTTTATTCTAATTAAAATTTACACAATAATTTCAAAGCTTCTGTTTGGACTCTTCAGGTATATTGGTATATATCAATGAAATAATTATTGGCAAAGGTGATAGAATATCAGTTTTAAGAATAAACTTTTCTGATGTAAAATCTGAACAGTAGATCAGAAAAATTGAGTAAATTTTAAAAAGAATAAAGTGTCTTTTTAATAATTGGTTGAAATGTTTAAAGACAGAATACAATATAATATTATATTTACTCCCATTAATCTTCTATTAACAAAGATAAGAAGTTATTTTTCCCTATGCTACATTCCCATGTACTCATAATAAATTGTGCAATTTCTGTAGAAATACCGGTAAGTATGAAAATTGTTTAAATGAGTAAACCACATTCACTTATTCTCATTATCTTAAGTAATAATGAATGTTATTGACACCATTTTTAAAATCATATTTGAATATTCATAAATATGTATTTTTCTAAAATTATCATCCTATACAGCCTGAAGTTAACTGTTGTTTGTTTTCGTCTTATTATTTCTTTGTTTTATTTCAATGCAACTTGAATTTCATGTATTTTTCACCATATTTCATCATTTTCAATCTACAATTAAACTGAATCATGTTCACACATAGAATATTTTAAAAAGGTAAATATAACTTACATCATACGCTGCTGCAAATATCCTTATAGAATTTACCACCTCTTTCTAGGTGTCTGATGCTGTGGTGGTACTCGGGAGTAGCTTTGATGTCACTGAAACATACAGGATTACACAATAACTCCGCCCACAACCATTATTGGCAGGAAACTAAGGCGCACGAAAGCTGTCAAGCGCCGAATAAACAAAGGAATAACTGTTCGCAGGCCCGAAGGCACAGGAATGTCAGGCGGTGTGAAAACTGAAGCCGTTTTGACAACTTGATACCATGACCAGTTACGTCACACCTCCACGTTTACTCATTGCAACTTATCAAGTTTCTTCTCCGTTCTTGGAATAAGGATTGAAAACTGGAGGGGAAAATGTTAACTGCAAATGGTATGGGAGTTATATTAAGTGTTCTCCATAAACATCACGTCATGGATTACGTACGCGTGAATTGACCTAAAAATAATAAAGTACACTTGCATTCAAAACAAATATTTTGCATTCTTATTAGTTTATTAGACCTGTTATGTCTTCTGCGCGAAAAGAATATTGAGCACAACAAAAACGTCTATTTATTTAACGACATAAACTGTTAGGAACTGTCGCACTAAGGGGAGAAGGGCCCATCTGTGTTCGGTTTCTGGAGTTTTGAAATCTCAACTCAAATACATCTTTTTTAATAGAAGAAGACAATGTAAAAAGAGTTAGCCTGAGTAAAGGTAATTCATAGCGAGAAAGAAATGTTTTCTGTCGCAGCTGCTGAATGAACATAAGATGTATGAACATCTGTAATTTGTATAAGAAATAAATCATAATGTGTTTCTGAGTCCGTTGCGATCCTTAAAATGCGCCTGTTTCTTGGGTTAAGCTAAATAAGCGAAGAGAATGACAAAAGAGATAGTGAATGGAGTTAAAGATTCATTTGTGATGTCGGGAATCAAGAAACTCACACATCTTATGAGCAGTTCAGAAAAAGAGGTCAAATTCCAGGAGGTCAATTCACTGTATACACAATGTAACATGGAACTTTCGGGATTGGGACACAAGGTCGCATTAAAGCAAAATATTCTCGCAATTGAACGCTCGCAAGTGCAACACTTGCAAACGCTTTATCAGAGGCGTATCTACGTTATGGGAGACATGACACGTGCCATGCGCGCCACTCACGGGGGCACTATTCAGAGTAAACCGGCTAAAACAAATGAAAAATAACTTATTTGAAGCATCCTGACATGGAGACAAATCATTTGCTTGCCGTGGGCACCTGAGTACCTAGACTTGCCTCTGATCGCAAAGGTTACTGAAGAATCACCCCTGGAGGTTTCCGAACTATATTCCAGGGTAGAATAATGTCAGCAAAACACCCCTGAGTGTATTGTCACGGCTAAAGTTTATGTTAGAAGTAGCCAGTTAATTCGCCCATTAGCGTGTGTTCGTAAAGATCTAGGAATGACAAAAGGACAATTTGGACATTAAACGGCTGACACTAGCTAGATAGCTAGGTCAAATTGAGGCGCTGTCTGTAGGAGATTTCTAGCGGCCGGCTGATTTGATCAGTAGATTTTCGTTTTTTTCCCGATCAACACCAAGCGAATGCCGGAACAGTACCCTAACTAACGGGCCACGGACTTCGCACGATATGTTCTTTCTCTTTCTTGTCCTTTCTTCACCCCTTACATGCACACACTTACACCGATGCTTAGAGGCCATGGCAACGCGAACGCGAATGCTTCTCAGACGTCCTTCCATCATTTTTTTTATTCTAAGTGTCCTCCTAGCATTTTAATCCTGTTGCCATGGACCCTTGGCATCCAACGTCTGCCGGGTCAGGCAACGTCTGGGAGTAGGTTTAAGTAGGAACAAATGACAGAATTACTTAGGATAGGCACCAGGGGCTTCAGAGATACTCAGACAAGCCATTGGCACTTGGGGGAAGGGAAGGGTTGTATGACACGAAATGAACAATTTGGGTAAGGAATCGTTATTAATATATTAGTATTGTTATTAATATAAAGAGATGTCCTTACACACGGCCACCGTTACACAAAGGATTCATTAAATGTATATTTTGAATCAACAAACCCAACCTGAATAGAAAATGAATTCAAACACCATTAGTAATTTATTCATTGTCTTCAATAATTGACAAATTCATAAAATCAAGTTTCAACCAATGCCAGAAGAAGACAGAAAATTTCTACTTCCCTCAGCCGCCGTGTCGTGCACGTGCTATTTCACAACACATTTGTAATAAAAGAAATTAATTGCCTGTGATCGAGCACGTAATTTCGAGCAAAAACATGCCCACCGAAGGAAATATTTTATTAAATTAGTATCTGAAAGAGAAAAATTTTACAAAACTCGAGTTTTTGAATTCAAAATATTAATTAAGACTCGAAATGAATTCCCTACTCACCAGAATCAATGAATATTGTTGGTAATGTTTCCTTCCTGATCATTATCCAATGTTTCATGTGGTTGGCAATATTTTAAGGAAATTTGTATGTATTAATAGATAAATATGAGACTTTTCTTGAAATAAAATTAGTCGCTTTAAACCACGACGCATTTTATTGCTGAATATTTAATAATGGATTTTATTAAATGCTTTGTCAACTAATTACATACCATATTAAATTTAAAACAGTTTCACAATACGTTCAATTACATAATGGCTTTTGTTTTCAGTATATCATATCCCACAATACGTTTTTGTTTAAAATACAATTTGTAACACATCGTTGTTCCACATTACTTTCAAATCCACAGTACATTTCGTTTAGTTCCACAATACATTTATCCTAAATTTCAACTTGTTCCGTAGTACGTTTTGTTCGAGAATATGTTATGTTTTACAATGAATTGTATTTCAAAATAAGTTTTATTTCACACATTATTCTTGGATTTCATTTAATATTCGAATCCAAGTTGCTATTACTTTTCCCTTTACTTTACACGTATAAATGTTTTTACAGTGAAGGCTAAATTATACAAGTATTGCAGAAAAAAGTTATCAGCTTCCCGGTCATGTAGAGAAATCGAAAATAATCAGTTTATGTATGTGTACATGTAGTGCGAAATTTCATATAGGGGAGCTGCACATGTGATATTTCTCTCGGATACAACGTAGACAACTAGTATAGGCAACGCTCGGCAGGTCACGTTCTGTTGCAGTCAAGGGGATTTCATGTACCAGCCGATCAGTCGATTACTTGTAAACCTTGAAAAATTTCACAGGTGTAACTCCATTGAATGAAATAATACTCTTCATGGACATTGGCAGAAGGTGATCATATTCGACCCATCTGCACATCATGGACGTCTGCAACTTGCATATTGAGTCAGATGTGTAAAGAGGTTGTCGGGCGCATAATCAGCCAATCCTTGTGCTGCGTCCTCTACCAAGAGACGTCGAGTGGTGACTCTTCAGGCACAGCGGTGTGGAATGTCTGAGATGGCGCGGGCCCTCGGGGCCCTCGCGGCCCCTCGCGGCCCCCTCGGCGCCCCTCCCGGGCGCCCCTCGGCGGCCCCTCGCGGCCCTCGCGGCCCCTCGCGCCGCCCCCGCGCCCCTCCGGCCCTCGCGCGCCCTCGCGGGCCCCTCGCGGCCCCTCGCGCCCCTCGCGGCCCCTCGCGGCCCTCCGGCCCCTCGGCGGGCCCTCACAGTGGCCCCTTAGCCTGCTTCCTCAGTCAGCACTGCGCCAATCTCTCTCAGTTCCTCCCCGTTCGTACGCCGGCGAGCACTTTAAGTGTCTTCCTTTGTAGCTCACACGCCGCGGCTCAAGACCCCCATCCCAGCGCACCAGAAATATGTCCGACGACGAAGCACTGATGTGCCCCTTTGACACCACCCTCGCAATCAGGCAAATTCTGTTGGGAGTCCGCGCGCAAGTGCGCAAGTAGCAATGGTGCATTTAGACATCTGCCGTCCTGATAGCGAAAAAGACACTGCCCCTTGGATACGCTTCTTCCACGCCGTCTCCCAATCGTCGGAATTTCATTTAGTTGTAAATTACCCCTACATCATAGCCCGAGACTAACCCTCCAAATCTATTACTGAAAAATCTTATTATCATGTAGGCTTGCAGTCCCCGCGTGCATATCTCCCATGCCAGCAGCAATCCGCAAAAATACATTTTGTCCTCAAACAAGCGTTGGCTTCGCCAGCATAAAGCACGCCACTATTAGCATTTCTGAAAAATGTCATTTCATTCCAAGATTGCATTTTGAATAAGGCGGCCAAGAACATTTACTCCATAAGCCTCTCCATCAAAGATTTTATTACGTTTGAAATAAACAGAATGGACTTGCCGCTAACTGTACACCAAAACTCGTTATTGTCAAAAATTTCATTTCTCAAATACCCAAACAGTCCTCGCCTAGCCAAAAACTCCTCGGCTTTCCAGACCACCCCAAAATTTTGTTCTAAGAATACACTTTATTTACAGACTTTATAATCAGATTATAATTTGCGTTGTTAAAATTGTATTACCTTCAATAGACCACGTTCCATGCAAAATCGAAATACACTCCATCGTTTCCTGAATGTATCGGTTACGTCTAATAAAAGTCCAGCTACCGTTTCCAATCCACAATCCAATGTGCATTTGAAAAATTTCATTTTCCTCAACCATCACTTGCTTCGTTCCGATATAGATTCCCAACCGTCTGCCATGATGATCTTATTCTTTCGAATAATGGTTCGTTAATGACCTAATCCATAAAAAGCAGCGATTATTTCTTCCTCTTCAATTACACATTTCCGCCTCCAATTGCAAGCACACCCAACTGACTATCCCGATAGTATTACGCATGATCACTGGTTCACTACTCGTTAATATGCACAAGGCAGGGGATCTACTCAACGTAACAGGTTACCCCATAAAAAACCACAGCCCCCTGATTGATATAGAACGCCAGTACATTTGTTCAAGATAAAACTCGCTTATCTCGCACAGTAGCGAGTTGAACCTTTGTCACTACAAGAGCAGCCACCACGATTTGTATTACCTTTGACTTCCACAAATACACCCTTTGCTCGTCCAGCCAATTAGATTACCAATGTGATTATACATTACAGACAACATTCGGGCAAAAACGTGGTTTGCCATGTCTTTTACCAAATTCACCGTCAACGAGTGCGTAAATTTCATATTTCTACATCCCTCCGCATTCTTGTCAATACACAGACCAACGCTACCACATCCATATACAGCAATTTTTATTAGGGTTTGCTCCTCTACCGCAACTCGACACGCGACCAATATAAAAGGCGTTTTCGGATATGCAATCCACCCAGTCTACAGTAGGACTAAATCTTCCAATACTTCTATGGACCAATACAGTTATGTTCAAAATCGAATCTTTGCGGCGTTAAGCGTTAGTGTAAATGCCCCAACATATGTCTCAATTTGCACCCCTTTTAATTGTTAGAGTACTTGCACATTTGCCCTCTTAAGAACTTACAACGTAATTCCACTTCTTTCGCAGCAGCGCCAATAAGGGCCACATTGAAATCGATTAAGATCTCCTCCTGGTACGAACCAAGCATGTACCGAAATCAAGCATCGCACCAGACGCATGGTTCAGCAACGCGCTCTTCTGCGAAGGCCAGTGCCTCGAGATGGTTTCGAAATACTCACTTCTCGCCCAACGAAAGTTCCCTTCACTTCGAACGAGCGCACGTGGACCCGTGTACAAGCTGCCGAAGCTCTCCTTCCAGGGGTTTGCCGTCGCCGCCCTCCGGTCGTGAATTCGGAAGCGCAAGGCTGCCGGCGTGGAGGCAGCTGCGGTCGTATTTGAACCACTTGACATTCTCCGCCAGAGCAGCCTGGTTGTCCGACGTCCCGAAAACCCAGCACACTTGAGCCACGCGCACAGATCCTCTCCCAAGAGAAAAGCGAACATTGGACGCAGACTTTCTGGAAAGTTCTTCAAGCCTTTAAACCCATCCGTAAGGCTGGAGCGGCGCTGGGTGCGGGGCTGAGCGGGCTGGAGGCGGGCTGAGGCGGCTGAGGCGGGCTGAGGCGGGGCTGGAGGCGGGGCTGAAGGCGGCTGGAGGCGGGGCTGGAGGGGGCTGAGCGTGGAGGCGGGGCTGGAGGGGCTGGGAGGCGGAGGCTGGGGCGGGGCTGGAGGGGGGCTGGCGGCGAGGCGGGCTGGAGGCGGGCTGCTGTTCCTTCCGCAGGGTGCGCCCCGTCTCCGCGTGCATCGGCTCCAGTTGAACCCAGAAGCTTTGGGAGTCAGATTCATATAGGGAGGAAGTATAGTCGGTGCAGGAACGAATTTTGGTGAGCGGGGCAGAAATCGGACTGGAGCGGCCGTTTCGCTGGGATCAAGACGAAGCGGAAGGTGCGGCTGTAAATGAGGCTGAAAACAACGCTCAAGGCGAGGCTAAATACCGAGATGTAGGTCAGGCTGTACGCTAAACAAAATGTTAGGCCGAAAACCTGGCTGAAGGCGAGGCTAAAGGCGAGGGTAAACGCTAGACCAAAGGCAAGGCTAAACGTCAGCATGAAGGTGTGGATAGAGGTGGAGCTAAACGCGAGAATCGAGTCGATCCAAGATACTGTTTTGCTAGAGGAACTGAAGGCGCTGTGGGTGGGTGTTGGGCTGCGGTTGGCGCTGCGACCGTCATTGCTGGCGATAGAGTTGGAGGTCGAGGTGGAACCATCAGCGCCCCTGGGGAGAGCAGGGGCTGTAGCGTTGAGCGGACTGCGGGCGCAGCTGGAGGGCGGGTAACCCGCTTGGCCAGGGGCGGCGGCGTGGGCGGCGTGGGCGGCTGCCTGCTCGCCCCGCGTAGCCCCAATGCGCGCTTCCTTGGGAAGTGAGGCACCGCTGTCGCTGGGCACCGACGCCGCCCTCTTCATGACTGCTCGCGCTGCCGTCGCGAGCAGGATCTGCGCACCACACCACACGCTCCGTTACGCAACGTTCGCGTGAAACTTCGTTCCTGTCCCTGAGAACCGGGTACGCGTTGTGTACGTGATAGTTTTGTAATCGTTCTGAAGGGTGTTGGACGGTGGGCTGTATCGCTACACCTGCTGTTCAGCATGTCTCCGTTTGTGAGGGTATACTTTCTTACGGGGACAAACTCTCGCTTTGAGTTTGGGCCAAATTGGTCGCGTAGCCCGGAAAATTTGACTTCTGCTGCATTGGATCGTCGAGCAGTTAGCAGGCAGCATAACAAGTGTGTAAGTAGGATTGGGGGACGGAAGGCACAGGCCGTGTTAGCAAACTTGCCGCGTGAATTTGCGTTGCATTGTAATGCACTCGTCATATGTATACAGACGGCTTACAAATTTACGTCAGCGGACAACATTAAGTGGCTCATTTGGATAGTAAAAAAGTAACAATTTGGCTTTTACTTGAATGGACAGTAAGGAATGGCCTTAAGCCAAAGCCCTTAAAACCACAATCAATTATATTTGACCCCAGGCGGTCTCGTAAATCAGATCGATATCAAAATACTCCTTGTATAATACTTAACACTATTGTACCTCTCTGCTCTAAATCTAATCCTTTTTCTCTAATATCTCTCTAACTATCAATAAATTTCCAATCTGTGAACCCCATGCTCGGGACACTTGCCGTAATCTTTATAGCCCAATGTATTTAACCGTGCTTACCATGCTTACGATGGTGTAACGGTTAGCGTATCGGACTGATATACCGAAGTTGGCGGGCGATCGAAGCCGTGGATTTTTAAGAGCGAAAAAATCCTTCGTACGCCTTCGAAGGGGAAGTAAAGCCCGCTGTCCCATGTTAGTAGATTTACTTGAATGAAAAAGATCCTCAAGCCTAAATGACGCCTCCGAGCTATTTTCAAAAATCGCCTGTTTCTCGCCCAAGAAATACCTCCTTACTCTGCTAGTTGGTGAAACGAGCGTAGCGAAATTTGCGTGGTCAGACGGAAGAGCGGGCCTGATAGCCGGAGTCTCGCCTCGTAAAATAAGGCATAAATTCAATTCAATACAATAGTCTTCCATCCAAAAAAACTATTAGTAAAATCCTTCTTGCTCCCCCTTCTTGATCACGGAGATGTGGTATAAATGAATTGACCACGCGCTGATACTCTTCGATGAGCTCAAAATACGTATGTTAGGTTTCAATGAAGTATGAGAAGGTATTGTAGTGAATCGTCGTCATACATAATTTTGAAGAGATCACACATTGGTGCATTAAATTTTGCAGAGAATCAATTGATAAAATATATAGATTAGAGACATACACGCACGTGGCATGAATTACTGACATAATCAAATGGTTACCGACCAAGAGAACTCGGTAAGTAGGTAGCTCTTGGTGGTGTGATTCTGCAAAATTATAGTGGTGCTACATTACCAAGTAAACAAACATGATATGCATATTAATGCACATCGTCAAAGTGACGTGTGCTTAAAAATTCACATGCACACAAAAATATTATTTTTTCTAATTATAATATAGACGAACAAAACTCTAATTGCTCCGCCTTTTTAAACTCACAAGTCTTATTACAAGGGCGAGTTATGAATGGCCTGGTTCATTACCTTGACCGTTGGTTGCGAATTTTCAACTATTGCGAGCAAACCCTCCAGACGTATATGGTCCGAAGGAGGTGCCTGCAAGTTCTCAAGATTACGTGTCAGCGGCGGAAGTAACAGAGCTCACACGAGGTGTCAACCAGCTGCCAATGCCCAGTGACCGGATCACGCCCTCCGTTCTGTCGACTGCGTCGTCCAGTCAAATCGATTGTCATTCGTGATCGTAAGGCCCCCTTCACGAGATTAATGACTTGAGCTCATACGGGTGCCTCGAATACGCATATTGCAGCCGACATGCGCCTCCGACATGCGCCTCCGACATGCGCCTCCGACATGCGCCTCCGACATGCGCCTCCGACATACACTTGCGGCAAGAGCTGCAATGACACGGAGTTCTCGCAGCACATGACATGTTCGAAGTTCTCGCAGCACATGACATGTTCGGAGTTCTCGCAGCACATGACATGTTCGGAGTTCTCGCAGCACATGACATGTTCGGAGTTCTCGCAGCACATAACATGTTCGGAGTTCTCGCAGCACCCACGATTCAGGGAAATGCAAAAGTACCTAAAATTCGGGAATAGAGAATATAATTAGCCTACAATTAGCCTTAAATTTTGGATATGGATTGGTTGTGATTCGTTTGGGGCGCTGTTAGGGAGCTGCGTAGATAAATGTGGATTAAAGGTGGATCACCTTTCTATTCAACGGCATCCGCCTTCCTTATCTTAGATAGCTGTAGAAGGACGTGCTCGTTATGATGCAAACGTGCAATTGGTCATACGTAGGAAACTGTAGTCATTATTCAGGAGAATCAGAAGACAAAAGATTTTGGGATAAAGCAAACGAGCATAAAATGCAAACAATTTACAAAATAATACAGTTTTTTGTTTTAATTTCTGCGATAACTTAAAATTCTTAAGTGATTCCAGGACTCCGATAGTTAAAGTGGAAGAAACCTTTACCTAAAATTGAAGCATGTGCCATTTTTTGTAAAAATTATTAGTTAAGTAAAAAGTAATGAGAAATGTACGAAAAATTTCAACATTTATAAAAATAATTCCAAGGTACCAAACTACATTTTTACATCATAACGAAAACTCCTACATTCGCTGACACGACCTGTCGAATCGTCGAAAAGTGGACTAAAAAATATTCTGAATTAACAGGAATTACTTTTGGATACATAATATTAGAATACTGAAATGAAAGGAGGACGGAGAAATTGAAATGTAGAGTTCAGTACACTAAAGAATCCAGTATTGTTACAAGGGAATGCCGCGGTGTGAAATGTCGAATCGTCGAATTGCCCTCAAATTTTTTCATTGAGTTTACATGCCCTTGATAGCACGATATAAATGTGTCTGCCGATACATACTGCCAATTACTTTGCAAATTTCAAAATTTACGTGTAATTATACAACTGACCTGTGTCCCTCAGTAGATGCAGACAAGAGATCTGAAATTCGTGAGGAAAGAGCTCCAGGGGAGGTAGCTCATGTTCGATGAAGAGCGGTTGCGGCAAGGTTTATCACGACGAAATGTATTTCTTACAAATATGAACAACATAAAAATAAAGTTCGGAAAATATTCTGTTAGTAGTTTCGACTATGTGTAGTTAATATTAGTGTTATTAGTTTCATTATTTTCGTTGCTAGGAGGGGCAGCGGCCTCCCCGCCTTTGTGCTGTAATAGTTTATTTGCTTCAAAGCTGCCTCTTCGCCTGCCCCTCGCAGGAAACGACCTTGGAAGCAATGTCTGCCGCTTGCTGCTAGCAGTGGTGTTGAATCACAAGCGAGCGCGCTGGGTTACACCTGCTCTGCAGTGTTGGCCATTTTTACTTCGGTGACAGCATAGGGCCACAAAGGTTGATAGTGAGATTAAGACGGCATGTGCTTCCGATAAAAAGAAGGATTAGGACAGGTTTCGACATGATACATAGCGGCATTCCCTTGTGAGAATATAAAAATCAAGAAATTCTCTTATCTCTAAACAAAATAATGCAAGATAATTTTATTTGTGATATTACGGTGGGAAACTAAAGGTGTAAAGAAAAACACTGAAATGATATTCATTCTATTACTTTATTCTATTAACCTTAGAATTCACTTGTGATTTGTTTGTATTTGAGGATTTGTTAAAATTAAGCAATCATTTTCATTTCATTCTGTCAACAAAGTGGAAATTGGCAACAATGTTTGAACTTACTTTCAATACCAGATGCACATTCCTTGTTTCAACTTGTTCACAGTTCATTGACATGGTTGGCATATAACTGTGCCCGCAAACGATGCAGTAAATAAACTATCACAACTTTATTTTTTTGCCACAGGCAACAAAAGAAAATCGTAAAACTAATGCATATAATTTGTCCCAGTTATCAAACAAGTTTAAACTCATGAATCCTTTTTTAATATTTCAAGAGATCTTATACTTCGTCAGGCAAGTTCTTTTTAATTTCTGTGATAATTGAATTACGCAGATTGTTGAAGGGATCAGACGTAAACAGGAATGTATTAAAGATATCACAATTTTTTCTCTCAAGAATATTGACGCAAATTCTGACTTCGAAAATTCCTAACATCTTTGTTCTTGCCTCTGTGCTGCTTCAAAAGGCAATAAAAATTGAAATATAATGATAATTTTCTTTAAAACAATTGTGATTTATAAAATCTTTAATCTAGGTACATAGTCCAAATGTAGAAGTTTTAAAGGGTGTTTTAAGTGCTGAATTATTATCAGGTACGCTACAGACTAATTTAGATGTTGTATTCAGTAAAAATTACATGAAACAACAACTTTATTGAAATTAACTTGCAACTTATTCTGTTTGTTACGAAACCAAAAAACATTCTTTTTTCAAATTGGTAACGGTTTCTCGTGCATATTTACCAAATTTATTTTTCATCCTGATCTTGAAAAGTGTTAGTAGGTTTCAAAATTACCTCAAATCTAAATATACTTTTATTATTTCTTAAAATTGCCGCAGCTCTTTCAGTATCTTCGTGGAACCTTCTTGTTACTAACTTAGTTACTTTTAACCGAATCCAGCCTTTAGGGTATCCACAATTAATCCCATCTGACTCCAAAATTGTTTTGTTTTCTTCTTCCTTTCTTTGAAGTGAATTGCTCTTTTCTGGACCAAGACTGTGTCCCCTTAGCATGGCGATGTTCTACGAACACCACTCGGTATACCATTTTTTAAATATTATCAAAACATTAAATTCGCACATGTAAAAGTGAGAGCCCATATTTCTTACGTTGGAAGTTTGTAATATATGATTTGAATCTCTCATACGGGAGAAAGCTCACGTCTTTTGTGTGACAACCACAAATCTCGAAAAAAAAATCCATTGCATTCATTGATTTTGTATCAATCATTGTTAAAATTAGCTGATGTTTGTATTGTTAAAATTAGCAATAGGTTAATTTTTAATTTCTAATTTTTTGTAGAAATTTTGGTTTGTACGCGATTATGTTCACACCATATGGCTGAAGCAGTCTTCCTGTCATAAGCAATTCGTAATGAACAAAGTATCTGCGAAAAATATTAATATTTTGACATTTAAATATATTCCTAAATTACTACTTTGTAGAAGATGGAACTTTGTTTTCACGTACTGTGGAAATATTAGTTACATATACTAATCGCAAAGGTGCTAAAGTCGTAATGAGTACCGAAGCACCAGAAAAAGAACTTGCTTCAAATATTTGCTTATTAATCTCATGGCGGAAACATCCATGGAAATCCCGTTTGTAATTCATTATTAATTTGTCATGTTCAAACCTGGCTATCGTTTGTATAAGGCGTGTTACAGTGTGATTCACAAGACTTTGCAGCTTAATAACAAACTACATTTTCTTCCACAATTATGTTATCGGGATAACATTTCGTCTTTGCTTCCGACAATTTCTCATACCTAGGAAACTTGTTAAAATCTTATATAAAACAGAATGTCATGCACATTATTTTGAAATTTTATGAATCTTATACCTAGGTCTTTCGAATTAAGCCGCAAGTTTGTGTAATCATTCTTCGACAATTTACAATCCAGAGCAATTGCTAAAGGCGCTTCAAGACTTTTCTCTCCGGGTATTTTTGAACATTTGTTGTAAACATTCCAAATTTCAGCTGGAATATCCATATTTTCTAACATCATTTCAATTACTTTCGCAGTGCGTAATTTCCTTCTTTCTTAAAGGCAGGAGAAGCTACAAATAATAACGAAGTACTGTCTTCCTTCCTTAATTCTGATGTTTAGCAATTTTTTTTCGATCCTGATTAATCATCAAAAACCTTTCGCTTCAGTGAATTAACTGTATTCGGATCATTAATACGGGACCTCGCTTCGTACGAATTTTCATTTAAAAGGTTAGAAAAATGTGACTCAAATCGGCTGTCAGTTCGGTTACAATTTTCCCCAATATATTGTGGCTTAAAAAAAGAAACCATTTTGCTTTATTCGGTGGAAACCCATTGTTCTTTTTATCAAACATATCTACTTCCATTTCTATTTGACATTGTACCAGTATTAGTTTTTTAATAAAATGTTTACAAAAATACCTTTTTGCTGAAATAAAAAAAATGCATATTCGATTGATACTAAATTAATACTAAATTTAAGGAAAATTGTCAATGTAACTCAATTTAAAATATTTTTGCCCAAAAATTGTTTTCTATCTCACGTGACAACTAGATCATGAAATCACAATTTAATAAAATCGAAAGTTCAATAAGCATAGACCACACAATTTATAACGTTATTAGCAATATATTATATGCAACCAAATGGAATTCCTGAACCCGTGACAGAAGCAGCATGGGTGCTTTGTTGCCGAAGCGAACACAAAATGATATGATCTACGAACCAGGAACGTCAGAGACCAGGCAGACTCCCAAGCTGCCTAGGTCACAGTTATTTGCATGATGGCATTTGAGCTTTATTTTTAGCAAAGACCGTTATGATTGTGCCAGAGGTAATTTCACGTACTGGTCCATTTCACCTTACGCGCAACCGCTCGAATGACATTAGGCCCTCACGCATCGAATCATCCACTCACTGAGTGCACGTCAGATATCTAGAGCACATTCAAATCAGGATTATTTTACAGGGAGTGTTAAAATCTACACGTGCATTTAATAAGAAACAATTATTAAATTACCTCTTTAATTAACTAAAACTATACAGCTGCGTCACGAGTGCATTCATATATGTATGAATGTATGTACACTAGAAGAACTACTCAAATAGTATTCTAGAAAAAATTTTACAATATTAAATAAAATAAAACCTACACTCATTGCTATTACCAACATTACTCAAAATTATTATCCAAAGTAATTGACTACCCATTATATTTCTAATAATGTTGAAGGATACGAATAGCAAGTATAAAGATAGAAATTCTATTTGTTGCGGAAGAAATATTGATTGCATTGAGAATATTTTTTCTACTGTACTAGGATAGAAGATGAAAATAATTAACATTTAATTTATTTAATTTTGAATAAAATCATTTTTAGATAACATTTTCTCTAACAAATCTTCATAAAGAAATTTAAGTAAACACTTCATGTTCCTTTGTTCACAACACTTCATGTTATTTTGTCAAAATCGATATCCGCCCGGATATCCACTTCCTCTATCTCATACTAATTATTAATTCTGCTGTGGAAGAAATTCAGACTATTTCCCTTTATTTTTAAAAGCATTTCAGCCCTTCATCAGCAAAACATCATATTTGACGAAGTCCTGCGTATTGTTTAGCGTGCGATTCGCGAACTATACACCGTAAACCGAGGTAAAATCCATTGAACAAACTACTGTGTAATGAATCGAGCAGTGTAATTCGCAAATCGCAAACGACCCGGCCTTGTAAACAACATTTTCGTTTAGTTTCCGAATTATATGTACTCATCGATTTTCTCGAACTACATGGAATTGAGAATACGGGGATAGAAACGAATCCATTAACAAGAATGGCTAATAAAGTATTGGAAAGTATAAAGTATCTGCTCTAAAAAGAGGAAACGCCATGCAAAAAAAGTGATTGATAGATTTACCGCAGTAACCAACCAAGCTTTAATTACCGCATTATATGAATAAAAAACGAGAAGAACAATAAGTTATGAAAACATTGCGCGAATTTCTTTAAGTTCTAATATAGCTTCCTAATAACGTAAGCAAATTGCGCCTGTGCGTGCAATATTAATCGAACATTGCTCTTTACTCTCATACAGTTTTATACGGCCGTAAGTACACATTAATGAAATGTATAACAAATATGAGAGAACACATCGGCGATTATTGTAGTTTGCAGTATAGGATCAGAGAGAGAGAGAGAGAGAGAGGTGTTCACTACTCTTGTTTCTTTCACTGGTGTTGTAACGGAGGAATATTGACGGTGATGTATTCAAGAGCAAAGAACAGCAGTGGAAAGGTCTATTATTATAAAATACCCAAGTGTAAATGCGATGGACGCAATTGCAAATTTTCGAAATCCGTACCCTCAACCCAGGTTAGAGGACTAGTTTACGCTGGACTTACCGCAAGATGGTCGTGCGCAGCCCGTCTCCCCTGCTGAACCCCGTTAGACAGGGGCTTCTCCACTGCCAGTCCCGGCGGAAGGAGGGAGGGCGGAATTGAGATGGGAGGGGGAGGGGAAGTAAATTCTCCAAAGAGTAGCATTACGTTTGTGGCTGCCGTGGCAAGTTGAGGTAGAGTAAATCCGCTGTGTTACCACCCACAGGAACGAAAAAGTCTCCTCCATTTTCATTGAAAAGGGCGTATCAAGACGACAATAAAATGAGTGTTTCCGTAAGGGAACAACCTTATTCAATCACAATCCTTAAGTGATATCTTATGAGAAAGGCAGCTTGCTCCCGTAAGTGTCCCTTATGTTCGTCGAGTCAAAATAGTAACAAAAAATGTTGATATTACATTAAAACAAGTATAAGTGAAAAATATGTAGTAAGTACCTGATATAGAGACTGTAGAGACCATATCAAAACATGCAAAATTAATAATTTTTTGAAAACAATATAGAACATTATAGAAAATGAAAAAGGATGAATCCAAACACTAAATAAAGGAATGAATACCCATTTTAAATCCATCCACCTTCGCTTTAAGGAGAAGGAAGCAAGTATGAGCAGAGAGGAAACAGATTAACACAAAACTACCTTCTCTTTATCAGTTAATGAGATTCTATCCTTGATATTTCTTACCATATTGTGTTTAAGGGGCCATTTATTCCTATTTTTATGTAAAATTTTAAATTAGATAGCTTTTTATGAAGGAAATTATTTAATCTAGGAACATATGGTAAAGTTATTGTGTTTCATTGACTGATATATGTTTCAATTGACGATTAAAATGACGCATTAATATTTATATTTTTCTTATTGTTTGTGATAATGTTTACGTATTTAGTGAGTTAATTTTGAATAAAAAGAAAAGGATAGTTGTTTAAAGTGAAGATACGGCGTACAATTTTGAAAGTAGTGTCATGTAGTTGGAATGGGAAAAAAACTATTACTCCAATACCAAACTTATAGATACTGCAATTTTTTGATAAAGAAGCTTAGTTGAAAAATAAAGTTACTTGTGCGAACAGAGGCACAAACCTTTTGAAACCAGTTGGTTTATATTCTAATAATATTTAACATTACAGAAATATCTAAATAATTTAGCAGGCCATTGGCCGATCGCTCTAACGTGAACTGAATGGATTTATTGTAAGTTTCTAGAAAATTTGAAACATTTACTACTATATACAACCTGTTGTATATAGTACTGTATAAATACACAAGAACTTTCTTCATTGTCCCCTTGCCTTTGAACTTGAAATAAAGCTTCATCAATGAGGAGTTATACAAAAATGGAGTAAATCTCATCAAGGATTACTAGTGCAGTATGGATGTTTTCTTACACAATATTTTAAATATGAGTAAATTTCATATTGTTGTGTGTTACTTACACAATATTTTAAATATGAGTAAATTTCATATTGTTGTGTGTTATATATTTGTTTGTGGTGGATCAGGCAGATATTTGTATTGACTTTAATACTTTTTTAGCTCAAGAGATGGTATCATTCTATTGATATTGCCCTATGCCAATGTAATAATACAATACTTCATATTGTTAATTTAATCTTCCAGCTTGCAACACATCCTGTGCTATGAGATTGGTTCACGCAACATGGACTTGGATTTTAGGCATATGGAAATAGTCAGTTTTTACTTTTTATAAATTAATGACACTTCGTGATGTTGAAGTCCTTCTTTACTTTATGTGGTAACCATTAAATTTGAAATTGAACCTATATCTGCCTAAGGATTGGCTTGATAGTACAGATAACTTGAATATTGGCCTGAGAATACAGTGAAACTGAATTTTGTCTTGGTCTTCTACTTCGTGTGTTTTTTTAGGTAAAACCTCAGGAGGTTTTCTTCCTGTTCCCACTGTTCCCACCAGTGTCTAATTGCTGTTTTGACAAATACAATCTTGTGCAGTAATTATTGTCACGTTTCTGTTGGTCTTTCGTACATGCGAAACTAGTCTTATAATAATATCATCCGGTTAATTTGACACTCGATAAAGCCCCCCATCCAACGCCCAAGTGCCACGCGTGAGTTTCAAGGTCACACTGACTCACTGGAACGAGTGCAACGGCCAGCGCAGGCTGAGACAAAGGCGCCAGGGAAATGTTAACATGATTATGACAGAAATCATTCCATCACCATTTGATGACTGACACTCTGTTGTTGGAATATTTCCCGAAGTCATCTCCGAAATTTTCCGTTAAAATACATGAGGCAAAAACGTATGCATGTCGCACTCCGTGCAACAGCGCACCCGCTCGTGGGTTAACTGTATTAGTCTGCATTTACAAAGAAGAGTTTTCATTACCAAGAATTCATCTAGAACAACTGTCTCCATTATTATAACTTCCACATGTTTAGTGTCATTTTCCGGCATTAAAATGGACTGTATCACACATAGCTGCCTAGACCTTACAAATGAATACTCGTCATTAAATTTTTTTTTCAGAGTATTCTTCGCAGCCAAAGCACATTCCATTCCTAATACGTTTTGACAACTTTTATTTTCCATTCACTGAGAATTAAGCAGTTGTCAGCGCCCTTCTTTCTTCCTGGCTTTCTTGGTCAGGCAAACCCCAATCACGAAACACAGACCTTAAAAATAATTGAATCATTTTTGGGGGAGTGTCGCGTTGCAACATCTTGGTCATATAACGATCATTGTGATTTTTAAATTGTAGAGGGAACTATACTGAAAACACGTAAGGACACAAACACACTCACATCCATGTTCCGGGCGGGATATGAACCCGCGACTCATCGAGCCGAGGGAGCTACGGCCCTTCAACCTTAACGACCTCGACAATCCAGGCAAATTTTAATAAATTTTCCCAATTAAAATTTTAACAATTCAGAGGTGTTTTTGTTGAACTGTATTTACTGAAGTGCGCCATACATCAAATACATTCGAGTTTGCTGGTAGGCTAGCTGAGCAGAAATGGTGTGCATTTTGACCAAACGAAAATTCTTCTCTTCATATTCCAATTCACTGTGACAAAGTGGTCCCCAGTCGATAACAGATTTTACGATGTGTTGAAGAGAACATAATATACCATGGCAGTTTTCACAAAATGTTCTTATAGGAGTTTCATTCATCTCTTGAAAAGTGTAATGTGACAACAAAGTGTAAAACGCTGCTGATAATAGCGCATGGTGAGACATACTATTACACTTATAATTATCCACTTAAAAACCTATGGAATAAAAATTGCAATGATCATCTTGATTTACTTTCCAATTTTTAATCTCCCAAAGTTTTCGACGCGTTCTCGAGATAGAACTTGGAGGTCCACTGAAAGTGATTCTATTATTTCATTTTGAAATAATGGTTGGGCAACCAAGACTTTTCCCTACAGAGTTCAAAAGCAGGGAAAAACAAGAACGTGCTTTGGGAAGCAAGTCAGAATGCATATAATCTACAACAAAAGACGAACAAAATTTAAGACATAAAACTGTAATTAAAGGAGGCGGACCCTCGGTACCTGTTACCACTTTCGTCTTCGTCTTCTTTTTTTCATTACTAATATTTTCAGTTGCTAAGGTCATGTCAGATAAAATTTTACTCATGACTCGTGAGTTCTAAAAGGAGCAGTTTCTGGTGGGATAGGGTAACGTAGACCTCTGTGTTTTCAGCTCTTTGATAATAAAATTAAGAACTAAAGTACCGGTGATACAAGTTGGGGTTCATTAACTTGTAACGTGCAGCTGAGGATGTAATAATACACGTTGGGATAATTTTTCTCGTCATCGCTCCACCCTCATGGCTTGATCGCTGAATGCCTTACTTGCTTAATTTATTTACTTGATCAGCAAATGAAGGTAAAAATAGACGCATGTTGTGATATTTTTTTACCTACCCACATATCTGGAAAAATCATGTATTTCTTTGTTTTCTGGTTAAAATTAATTAAGGTGTATAAAAATAGGCCAAACATCTACTCTCGACTTCGTGATCTGGAAACAATAGGGTTTGAAAGAATAATTAAATTGGCAGAATCTGACAAAATATTACCATGGTAGCAGGATCTTATAAGCGTGGCCATCGTATGTCTTCATAAGCATTGTTTCTTACTTTTGTCTTTGAAATCTATAAATCATTAACGCCTTTGCAATCTCTGTATTCTCTAAGAGTCATCTAATATGATGTTCAACGTTCACAGAAATATAAAATTGTGGATTATCTCCCCACTTATGCTCACATCGAGACATATTCTTTTTTGCAACACGGTTCCTTTTAACCAAATATTTTTCACAGGATTGACAGACGGTGTGAAAGTTCATTTCATCCTTTCTTATGCCTAGTACTTGAACAAAATGCACTTACTACATTTGCTCCAAGACATGCATTTATCATTTTGAGTATGTCAACCACTGCTAGACATGAGAAGTTGTGCCACATAGCCAAAGCAATGCACGTATCAAAATATCCCCTTTAGTTGTTGTTGTGCAAGGACATAATGGAGTGGCCAGTTTCGGGTCAGCCTGCTTAGGAATGGCATCAAAACAATTTCCGATATATCATTGGATTCTCTTAGGGATGGAATATGCATATTGCCATATGTAACATAACAAAACTTTCGAGAAATTAAGAGTTTTAAAGACGCACGCCGACAGCTGGTTTCCGTAATCTGAACGAGAAATGTCGGGTGATATGCGGCGAGGCCATTCCCTTCCGTTGCGTCGGCCGAGTAAAGTGGGAAAACTGCAGATGCCTCGAAGTGACGTAAGAAGGGTAGGTAGAATAAAAGGGCGGTGGAGAATGGAAATGAAGTCAGAACTAAACGGGAACACTCCAGATTGAGATGAAATTTGTAAACGCAGTGAAATAGCGTAGATACATCCGGGAAGATGTATACGAACAAGGAGAAGTTGGACCTAATTCTGGTGAACGGTGAATGTGGCAGAAATGCAAAGAAAAGTGCATTACTGTAGGCTGAAATATATCCTGATCGACGGCGGCCTTCGCACATGACTATAACGACAATCTGCAAAAGCCTTGTGCAGAGAGGCGACTGGAACGCAAACACTCGTTTGCGGAGCATAATGGCAACGAATGAGGAAGCACACGCCGCCGTTTTTGCAACAATTCCCATATCAGCTATCGAGACATTGCCAGAGATTACGGCATTAGTTGTTCGAGTGCCCTCCGCATCTTGAAGAGTAACAAGTTTCACCCCTACCACATTTCGTTGCACCAGAATCATTATGATGGTGATTACCAGAAACGCGTTCAGTTTTGTCGTTTTGCTCTGGAACACGTGCGAGATGATCCTGACTTTTTTAAGAAGATTATGTTCACCGATGAGGCAACATTTACGAATCACGGTCAGGTGAATCTACGCAACATGCACTACTGGGCAGTGGACAACCTTCGCTGGCTTCGTGAAGTTGAGAACCAAAAGCAATGGAGGATTAATGTCTGGTGCGGTATTCGTAACGACACAACCATAGGTCCTTATTTCATGGATGGGCATTTAACAGGAAACAAATACGCAAGGTTTCTTCGTGAAACATTGCCCCTGCTTCTGGAGGAAATTCCCCTGGATATGATAATTTGTATGTGGGTGTAACATGACGGATGTCCAGTCCAGAACGCGCTTGTGGCTAGGAATGAACTGAATGAGAAGTTCCCCGGCCAATGGATTGGGCGTGGTGCTGTAGTAAACTGGCCGGCACGGTCACCTGATCTTACACACTTGAAATATTTTCTATGGAGAACGTAAAGAACGAAGTTTACTCACAAGTACCAACAACATCTGATGATCTCAGGCGCCGCATTACCACATCTCGTCATGCCATTTCGCGAGGAACTCTGAATTCTGTTCGAAGGTCTCTTTACAAGCGTCTTTAAATGAGTACATATCCGTTGATGGTGCACATATTGAGTACATGTTATAAATCAAGCTATAAGAATGGTTAACTAACCTTGTGTTTCTGTATTTTAAAGTATTTTGATTACTTATATTTACAATATGTTTTTGTACCGGCTGAGGTTTTCAGTCTTTCAAAGAGTAAACGTTTTGTTTCTGGCAGCACACGCATTTTTAATTCAGAACACGTTCTCTCTTCAATCTTCCCTTGCTTTCTTTGCGGTTAATAATTCAAATATTTTCTCAAATATTCTAGTATTTAATTAATTAAAAAATAGTACCACGTGGCATACAGATTTGCTCAGAACATGGCTATGGGTAAACACATTGTCTCCAGGGCTGAAAGGGTGTAGTCTTAAGGAGCAAATCGCGGTTTTTCGTGAGCTCCTTTGCATATTGCATCATACATTTACCGGGGTGCGACGCAACGGAAGGGAATGGCCTCGCCGCACATCACCTGGAACTTCTCATTCCGATCACTGAAACCAGCAGTCAGCGTGCGTCTTCAAAACTCTTAATTTCTCGAAAATTTTGTTATGTAACATATGGCGATATGCATATTTATGAACTCGTCTCTTCAGGCATGTTACGATGAGCTAAATATATATGGTTCCATTTAAAAAAGGAATCAATATTTCTGCAATAAAAATTCAATAGAATAATATTATGCATGACCATGTGTCCCATGTTACATATAGTAGTTTTAGTGAGAACTGCATCTCAGTATACGCAACGATTCAGGAGAAAATTGAAGTGAACATCTTAGGTGGGCCACACGTCATATTTGCTACCTGGAAATGGTAAATTGTATACCTAAATTAATAAAAAGAGGTATAATATTTTAATTTATATTTGGTCTATTTTCAGGCTCCTGGCACCACGAATATCCTTCAGGGTAGTGCCAATTTGTTTCAGGATAGCTCACAATAAAATTAAGGAAGTGGTTTATGAAACTTGCGAGGTTACGTGGGAAGTACCATTACCTGTCTCTTCATATATTATCACCACCCAGGGCGGGGATATATTTTCAGCAAACGCCGTTTTCTATAACAACAACACTCGACGAAGTAATCACATTCATCAGGTAACTGTTCCAACAGCTCACTACACAAAATTCACATATAATACATGTACATTATTTTACAACACCTTGCCAGATGACATTAAACGATTAAATTCGATACAAAAGTTCAAGTCCCAAGTAAAATCTTTTCTGCTGCAAAACTGTTTCTATACAATTAGAGACTATACCGAGCATCCAAAAGGAAAGTAATATTAATTTTAACAATGAAATTTAATGTATAATATACCATTTGGATTGTGTAATTGTAAAGAACTTGTAACAAGTATTGTACTTCAGCTTCTTTGTCAATGACCCCATCTCGATCGGGTTTTCGTCCAGTTTCCCTCATCCTCGAGCAAAGTCTGAGATGGCCCCTTGTTTGGCTTCTGGACATAATATAACTTCAAATTAACGTCTCCCCATCTTACTCGCGTCCGTGGTCTACCACGTGTCCCCAGGGTAACGCTAAATGAGCAACAGTGATTCGCCACCTACGTGGTGGATCATTGTAGCTTGCGGATCCCTACAAGCAGAGGGGACAGTCTATACTGGACAGCGCCTAACCAAATGGCTAACATGCTAAGGGTGGGCGTTGGCTAACAACAACAACAATAACAGATGTCCGTCACACACAGTTTCTGTTTTTGACGTAAATAAATAAATTTAAAAAAATATTTGTGAAGAAACATGCCGTATCCAATTATAGAAATGCATGAAAGGGCAGCAGACGAATCAAAGAAAAAGGGATTTCCCAAATTGTGTAGGCTGTTTGGGATGGAAACGAATAAGAATTAAATGTCCTCCCCATTCATGGTCGATGCTTTTTAACAACAAATTTTTTCTCTCGATCCATCTGCAAGCAATTGTTGATGCAAGTAAAAAATTTAGTAATGACGTTGAAAAGTTGTACAGTTGTAATAGACACTGGAGCTTAATGATGGTTCAGTGATAGTGGGGCATTTTTTCCTCAATTGTGGGGGAAATGTGGAAAGAAGCGAGGAGTGCTTCAACAAGCCATACCCGAAGCCTCTAGACCCCGGGGTTGAGTGGATGCCCCATGTAATACTTGCTGACTGGGGCTATCAACTGACGAAATATTTGATGAGGCCATATCTTGGCCTCATATAAGAAGTCTGAAACGTGGAGTAGGACCGCATGGACGATGGAGCATTCAGTGATGATGCTGTGTGGTAGACTGCTGCAGGAGACGATCAGTCCTGATGCCACGATGCACCAGATGGCCCTGCTAGCAGCAGGTAGCGCATTTGATTTATTCGATGTAGCTTCACTATGCGTAGTTTTGTTGAACACTTTTGCTTGTAATGGTAAGAGTAGAGGTAAGGGCGAGTTGCTGTTTTGTTAGCAATACAGAAAAATCATACTTGCAATTCATGTACCGATGCAAATAAGTTTCCTATAACTCAGAAACAAAAAGGGCTATTTTTCAAATATTGCTAATCTTGCGATTTTTAAAACTTATTTTTAAAATTTATTTATATTTATATAAGTTAAACTTTTACTCATCTTTCAACTATTTATAGTTGAAAAGACGGGAAGGGATTCTGGATCTCAAGAAAGCGCTCGCAGATAATCTTTTCCCCCCTACGTCACATACAGTTTTGTAATGTTTTTTTGACTGAATTAATCAAACAAATCAATCTTGAGAGCAATAGGACTCTGGGACAGAAGGTCTTCAATTACAGATAGAGCTGAGCCCGTCGGACAGTCGAGTGTGCTTTCGACATTCTTGTGGCCAAGTGGCGCTGCCTAAAAACTGAATTGCAGCTTGAACCAAAACACGTAGACACAGTTGTGAAACAAGTATGTGTGACACAACATTGTGATAAATGAGGAAGGGATTGATGAAGGGCGAGTAGCCAATACAATAATGCTACATGTAAAGCCTATGCAGTAATAGGGCAGTTCAAGAATTTTTTCAATGGAGAAGATGCTGCATGTGTTCAATATATTTATTCAATTTAAAATTCTCCTTGATATTATAACCTACTTTTCCCCTTTTTTACCTTAAAAGTCATTGACCCCATAATCCTCTACCTTCAAAGTCACCTAAGACATCATCATCATTTTGATATATTAGATGTATCCGTGATGAGGGTTTTAATAATGTTATTTAAATAAAAAAATATAATGTATTATAATTTAAAAAATAATGCTTAATCATTTTAAGGTGATAAAGAAAGAATTACTAATCATAATATTTAAAGTATTTTTAAGAAAGAATGAACTATAATAGCTTTTACAAATTATTTTATTCTTTATGAAGGAACACTATTTTGCTGCTTTTTTGTTCCAAATGGATTGCGTATTTTGACTGGACATGTTCACCAGTGGAAAAATCTTCTTCCATTAATTTCTTTTTCTGTTAATTTTTATGGCTTGCGCACTTTTTATCACTATTGGCACAAGTTCATAAAGTCTGGATCTAAAAGTGATTCAGTAAAAAAACTGCAATTAAAATTTTTGTTATTAGTTCTATATCAACATCATAGTTAGATTTTAAATATTCAAATGCTTGTAATCGTTCCTTTAAAGCATGTGTTCCAAGAGAATATTTCTGCGTTAATAAGTAACTTACAAAATTACTATTAGTTACTGTTTGCCCCTAATGTACATTTAAAAAATTTATTTGCAAATTTCACACGCCAGACATTATGATTCATACTTGTATTACATCGCCAATTGTACAGTAATTTTCTTAAACTTTGTCTAGTGCAATTAAAATTGGTTTCAAAATAGCTACAGACTCTTCTGCACTCCTTTTAATCATAATTCAGACCATTTTTATGTCATTATAAATTTTACTAAACCATGGTTTGAGTTACTTCATAAAAATTGTAGTAAAACGCTCATCTCAGAACTTTCATGCGGGATAGCTCCTTGCTCTACTAAGCCCATCAATTTGTTTTCTTTTTTTAATTTCTGAATTTTTTATCAAATTTGAATATTTAAATTTAAATTAGATTGAAATGAAAACCATATTTTTTGTAACCCTGTCCTCAAAACTAACGTTATAGTAGATACTGTAAACACTTACTTTAAACTTTTGAACACCTATGCTTTAAAGATACAAACTAATTTATTTTATTGCACACAATGTATTTTCTTAACAAAAATCAAAACAAATGGTCAACTCAAGTGAAGAAGCTATTTTCTTCCCCTACACACCCTCTTCTCAGTAATTTAATTGATTTCACCTAAATTTACATAAGACCACTTCAGCTCCAAGTGAGGCAAGTGTAAGTACAAAATATTTTGAACTTAATAAAATTAATGAAATGAAAAATTACAAGCTACTGCCATGGCATGCAAGAAGCAAAGATATCTGCATGTACAATTATGCATCCATTGATAATAACCATAAATATTTTAATATATGAAAATTAGAGAAATAAAACTTGTTCTTTATTGAGGATTGAAATCTTTTATTGCATGCATGAAGATTTGGTCAATCTTTAGCCTGACATCTAACTTTTTGAAGTCAAGCAAAAACTTCAACGTAGATTAAAACCTTAAAAGAAAATAAATCTCGGAATTAATACTTCATCTCTTATTGCTGCCATTTTTTGCCTTTCTAAATTAAACAGCTCGCATACAGCGGCATTTCCTCTTCCCTTTATATGATTGGAGAGGAGACCGAGGAGTGGAGGTTACTATGCTGTGGGAAGACTATCCCACTTCAAGGGAAATTATTTCCGCATTATTTCCAAGCATTTCCATCTGATATGAAAGGAAGAACGCTACTGACGGGGTTCGGCGATGTGCCGAGGGGCCCGCTGCAGACTCCTGTGGCTCAACATTTGTAGGTCTCCCAAGGCAGGAGAACATCCTGGAGGATGTCCATCACAGTAGGAGACGTTGGCTCTTTCTGTAACACCCGAGACGTCACAGTGACGCCACACTCGATTCTGGAACGACGTTACGTCGTGACGTCACGGCCGTCGCAGAATCGGGTGTGACGTCAATGTGACGTCACGAATGTTCCAGAAAGGGCCGTCAGCAGACCAGGTAGTGACCTTGTGTCGAAGGAAAGGAGGCCTGCTCGACTGGAGTGCGAACCCGCGTCGGGCTGTACTTGAGTTACGCTAGCCCCTGCTCCACGGGAGCCGGCGCGAGTGAGAAGGCTGGCGAGTAAATGAGAAAGCGCGACAGTGGCGCGTACGAGAATCAAGCGGCGCGACGGTGGCGCGAACTGGTAGCGGAAGGAGGCGGCGCGATGATAGCGCGACCTGTCAGCGAGGAAAGGAGGCGAAGCGAAGGTGGTGCGTCCTGGTGGAGGTGGAGGGGAACGGGGAATCAAATAGAGGGTTGGGTGACACAAGAGAAATGAAAACACGGAACGGGAAGACTACAATATGTATTTATAAATATGTTAAAAACTTATAGATACAAAATATTTAATAAATATAAAATAGAAAACAATAAAAAATCAGAGAGAGGCAGGACCGGAAAGGCCAAGGGAAGAGCACAGTGTCGCCGGTGCTAGTGGAGATGCAAGGAGCGCGCATCGTCCAAAACTCCCCGCATACACCGCAGCGCCTGCCAACACAGCCGGTGTCGACGGAGAAAGGGCATAGCGCGCCGAAGTTCTTCCACAAAGGCGTCACACAGCTCTTCAACGTAGGCTTCATCATCAGGCTCGAAAGACAGAGGAGTGGGGTCGCTCTCGTAGGGTACAGGAGCCGCGGCGATGGGAGTCGGGAGGATGGAGGAGGATGGTGGGGTATCCCACTGAGAGGGCAGGGCCGAAGGGTGGGCAGGGGGGACCAGTTGGCCGTTGGGTACAGGGACGTACGTGGATGCGGCGGGCGAAAAGGAATGGGTGGTGGAGGAGGTAGGGAAGACGGTGGACGGAACGGGGAGAGCGAGGGGAGTCGGAGGGGTCAACGAGTGGGAGGAGACGGGAGGGAAGCAGGTGGGAGGATCGCCGTGAGCGAGGGCAGGCAGAGCGGGCAGAGAGGGGGGAGGCGGCGGAGGAAGGAAGTCTGGGAACGTGGCTCCGTGGGAGGTGGAGGGGCGAGTCGTTGGTGGGCGGACCGGAGACATGGAGTCGGAGGGGGTTGAAAGATCTTCGACGCCAGGGAGGGCGGGAGGGACGGTGGTGCCCCGCACCGTGGAGGAGACGCCTTCTCCCTCCTCCGCAGCGGCAGCAGAAGCCTGAGGCGAAGGGCTGTGGAGCTGGCGTCGGCGCGGGCCCAGCGCAGTTTGCGCGATCGAGAACGGGCCGCGACCGCGCCCTCGCCCGCGCCGGCGCATCCGTCGCCCGTCGCTACTGCTTTCACCGCGGGATGTCCGTGAGCTCGGTGTGAATGAGGGCCTGCAGCAGCCGAAGCAAAAGTATGTCATGTGAAAATCAAAGTGAAACAACAAGCACAATGAAAAGCGAAAGAGAAAAAAACAAATAAGAAAATACAAACACAATATGTGACTTGTGACCCAATGTGCACATGGGGAGAAATGAACAACGTATATGTCGCCCCTGCTGTACCCACGCGGCAAGCACGACTCGAAACGTAACACACACACTGGCTATGCAGTTTGTCTCAGAAAGCAAAGAACGATATTGCAGTGTGGGAAAAGCATAGTTGATAGGTGGAATTTTTCCCTTTTTGCATTTTGCCACCGTACGTGAAGCCTATATTGTGGATCGATTGCGTTGAAGCGTTCCAGTAATAAGACAGACGTATCATAATTCAATGTTCGAATAATACATTGGCCATCTTTGACGGAAACAGTCTTTGCACCCGTGATTGTATAAAGTGTGCCTGTCGTCAAACACCGTAAGAACACCGTAAGAACACCGTGTCGGTGAGATCTATATTGCCTACAGACAAGGTATTCAAGGAGTTGAGGTTAGGATTTGAAGCAACACTGCAAGGAAGAGGTGAGGAAATCGAAAAATATAAAAATGCCAAAAAATGAAAAAAGGAGGCGGTACACGCACGACGACAGACCTCGGAGTGGGACAAGGAAACTTACTCGAATAACTCTAAAACTAACTCGAATAACATAAAACTTACTCGAATTCCACCGTTGCATCAGAATGGCTCATGGTAGGTGGAATAAAAACACGTTCTGGAAAGAGAAGACATCAGTATATACAATGCTACTACATATAAATAGTAAAAGTGTTATGCAGAATTCAATAGTACATGCACTAGTGGTAGTCACACGTCTAAGAGAGAGGTGTAATGGATGAGTTACCTGTGGCAAAGAGAGAGACGCGGCCGACACGTGGTTGGAAAAGGAGAGCGGAGTAGTCGAGAAGATGGCGAGTGTCGAAGACAGACTGACGACTCATAGGCGATCGCCTCCTTCAATATTCGAGCGCTGCGTCACCGCGCACGTGACGGTTGCGCCGCGGTAAACAAGACGAAAGGAAGGGCGGTTGCGCAGGTCTAGATGACTCATTGAACAAACTGGAATGTGGCAAGTGCGGTGCGGTATCGTTATTCTTATGCAACACGCAACGCTGTGCGAGCGGGTCACCTTGTTACCTAACACGTGGCATGGTCGGTAGATGCACTAATCTAGTATAAACAGGACGTGTAGGAAACAATAGTGTAGGAAATGACTGTTATCCTAGACGCCTCCTGGTGAGACGCGGAGGCACTTGCGGTTGAGCACACCCAGATGACTCATAGACCAAACAAGGACATCGAGGCTGCAGTTGCGCTGTGGTATCGTGTTCCGTATGCCACGCGCTTCGCCATGCGAGCGGGTAACCTTGTTACTACGCACGTCCACAACCATGGCCGTCGCCGGTCCATCGCATGTCCTACAGGAAGGGACCACCCCATCGTGGATGACACTACGCTCCCGCCTACCGGATCGTCATAGAAGTATACATCATTCCTCACCATTCGTCACCATTCGCGCAGTGACTGTGCGTATGTGGTTGTGATGCTGTGGAGAAAAAACGTTGCATGCTCCAGCCGTTTCTTCCCTTTTCCTATTGAATGAAAATACAGTTTTTTATCCAAAATTCTTTTTTTCTTATTGGTTGTTTGTTTGTTTGTTGCAATAGGTGTTTGTTTGTTGTCATAGGTCATTAAATTTGAATCACACAGTTTGTATGGTCTTATTTGTGGGTCGTGTGGTCTACTCTCTCTCTCTCTCCCTCTCTCACGTTGCTTAGACAGGAACCTTCCGCCCCGTGCCTGTAACAGGGATGTACTCAAAGTAGCGTTTGTACAAAATAAGCACGTACGTCGTGTTGGCAGGAATGTAACTCTTTATGGTAAAATGTATGCATGGGTCCAACGCTTTTCCTAGCGTTGGCAACTCGTGTTTTGTGCGGTCGAACACGAATAGCGGATACTTCTCCTTAAACTCGATGCGACCCACTGCCGATGCCGATTCTGCTGCTTTCTGGTAGCACCCGTGGAACGCTCGGAACCTAGCATTCGCCGATACATCCAGCAACCATGTCGATATCGAGGCCGTGTTACGGATATACTTTGTTGTTGATCACGACCTTGGCGTTAATCACGCTGAGGTAATCACAGGCGGACGTGTTCCCCCTGAGACGATTGCTTCGGTTCGTTTGCTGTGCGCGTATGACGTACAGCGGACTTTCCACGATCGACGACATCTTCACGGGCCATGCCCCACTTTGCATGGACATGTGTTGGTCCCACGCCATATATTCTATCGGAAGGGCAACTTGGTTGAGGATAAGGTTCTGGATGCGAACGTGGTTTTCTGCCTTCATGCGCATGAGCGACAACCGTGGTCTGCGTTTCCCACTCCTCATCTTCGCAAGTGGAAAACGCGTTGTCGTGGCTGGTAATTCCACTTCCACACCTGTCACGATGGGCCGAGGGTCCTCCATGACGCGAGTATGCTACCCAACGGAATACGAGCAGTGAACGCGCCTGTGGACGTGTTATTAACAAGGGGATGCCGCGGTGTCATATGTAAAACATGCCCAAATTTGTTTTTCATTGAATTTCCATGCCCTTCTGATACCATTGTAATTTTGATGTAAATTTTCCCTGCCGATACATATTGCCGATTACTTTAGAACATTACAATTTCGCCAACATTTTGGTTCCATTTTTCGTTTCTACAGAGAACTTGGACAGCCCTCGCATGCCGAGCAGGCGCCGAGGTTGGCCTTGAGGAGGGATAAGGTCAAATGACATAGGGGCAGCAGACCATACTCAATACACTCGTAAAGAAGATATTTAAAAGTTGTTTTTTAAACAAATTCACATGTCATGGCTTCATGTCGGTTTAATGTTCGCGAAAATTACCGTTATTTAATTTGTTCCTATTTGCATCGATAAATCAATTTTCTCACACGAAAACAAAGCACTACAACTTTACCGCACATTTCAGTTTGCACCGACTTGCGGAAATACGGGAGATTTCTTTTGCGTATTACGTCATTTCGCGATGCGTGAGAACACCCCGTAACAAGTGACAACTTTAGATCTGATTTTCTCTTCTCCCCGTGTTGCCTACGCGTCAACGCGGACGGTGTCCTTTGCCCTTTATCACCTTGTGTCGCACCGCTTCATCCAGCATCCAGCACGAGCTGATCGCACGTAGTGCAATGTGAGAAGTCTACTCGTTTTACAACGGGAAAGACGCGCCGGCTCTGGCAACACTTACGCCGTGTCCGGACTCCTCAAAAACCGATCAAAAATTAGTCATCATGGGGTGGGTCTACATTGCACCCTGCTGCGATCGTTCTGCACGCTTGTGCGCTACCCTCCTGAATGTACTCTCCTCACGTCACGGCCCTCGTTTATATCTTCTTCTTCTTCTCCTCCTCCTCCTAAAACGCCACCAGCACTCCATACGGTACTCAAAGGAAACAAATGGGAATTGTTTACCCGTCCCGTCGGCGACGCCTCCCGTAGGCGAAACGCGACCGTATGTCCCTTCCTCACACGAAATGGCGTGTCCGTCTCGAGTTTCTACAGTGAGAGGAGCTTGTCATAATCGACCACTCCCACTTACACCGCCAGCTGAATGAGTAGAGGCACAGCGCTGCGCACTGTAAGCGTGCCGGCGCACGGTATCGAAAATGTGGTACGACCCGTCCGAAACATCGTTGTCGCGAGAGTATGTTTCAGATACGACACGAGTACAGCGTCTTGCGCGTCGACCGGTTGGGCCAAATTGTTGAGACGTCGGTTATACACTTCAACGGTCTCAGGATGCTGCAAGGCGTCTACCTTCAAAATTTTCGTCTGGAAATATTCGTCAACGTACTTGTTGATACACGTACTGCGATACGCCTTTCCTCATTTTTATCACGTTTTTCTCTGACATATCGATAGGGCTGTGCTCCGTCATCATGCAGTCCACGTACGCTTTAGTGCACGACTCTTGCGCCACTTGGGAGTTCGCCAAGTCCGTGAGTCGTCACGACGTACTCCCAACACTCCCGCGATTTCCGATTTCCGATACCGTGTAGTCCAGAGGTATAATGTCCGCCTACGCTTTGTTCACAGCATCTTGTGGAGCCACAGTGTGCACGTGCGTGCCTTTCATGTCCACTTTATTCTCTTGTTTGACGGGTACGCGTGTCGAGAATAAGCGAGACCGCATCTGAGGTTTTGACAACGCCCCGACATTCGTGATCCGTTGTTTCTTCGCGTCGGAGACGTTTTCATTGAGGGAAAGGGCGGTTTCGATGTATGCACTTTGCACTTGCTCAGCAAGTCGCCAGTTCTCTTGATGACGTACGCCTCTCTCTCGCCTTCTTTCTCTCGCCTCGCCTTCTCTCTCTCGCCTCTTCCCGTCGTGCCTCGCCCCTTCACGTGTCCATTGCGGCCGGTACGTGTGTTATATAGATGCGCCGGCAGTTCGCGACGACCCTTGTTAGCATCCCGGACTATGTACGCGCCTTCCTCATAGGTCCATCGGACTGCAGAAAAACTTTCGACGTTTACGCTCCTCACCATGCCTAACGCTCTCAAATTCGAACACATTTACCTGTACGCGAAAACCGTCGATCAACCACTCTACAGGTTTAACGCTTAAATTCACCACGTGTACGTGCTTCAATTCCCCGAAAACATTACCACCACGACGCAAACCACCCCACGCTGGGCTTGTGTGGGGTGGTTTGCGTGGGCTACTGGGAAACATCATACATCGAGCCGTTGATGCTCTACCGTTCGACGGGCTACCAGTTGTTCAGGTCCGGCACACGATTGCAATCCTGTCTGGCGTGCGGAGAGCGAAACGTCGACGGTATAGATGCAGCATGTCGGGGGAACGACATCGCCTCTCATGTGCACAAGGACACGCCGGCGCGTCAAACGGCGGAGAACTCGCCGATTGAGCGTTTCCCGGAGCACCTGAACGTACGGTGGCCCTCGGTGTAAGTACGCCATGTCGTTACCTACGCTTTCACACCGGACAGCTAGTTCTATCTCCATGAATTTCAACGGACGCGTTTCCCTAACGACTATTTGGTGGAGCGCGTCTTGCGCAAGAAGGGCTTTTTTGCACTAGGTCAAATATCTTGGCTTCGACGCGCGGCACAACTCTTGAATTCCCACCACAGACGTGTAGGCGGCGCGGAGGCGGCGCGGAGGCGGCGCGGAGGCGGCGCGGAGGCGGCGCGGAGGCGGCGCGGAGGCGGCGCGGCTCTACTTTGTGCAGCTGTTTTGGCCCATCTCCTTGTGATGGGAGGAGTGGAACAAAATCCTAGTCCCGGTGTACAGGACGCGGAGGCGACGTGCTACAAATGTGACAGGAACGAGCGAAGAATTAGAAGGCTGGAAGCGGATTTGGCTGAGACCCACAATCATATTGGAGAACTGACTTAAGAATCAGGGATTTAGAAGACGTAACCAAAGAAAAGGAAGAGCAAAATGTCCGCGTCCCACATGCAAAAGAGAAGAGTAACGAGCGAACATATATGAGTGAGTCCCTTCAGCCAGGTGCTCCATATAGTAAGGTGAAGGTTCTAGTCGTCTCGATGCTGCGGTACAGCGGCGGCGTATTGAACAAAAAGGTGCCGACGTATTTTTTCCCGGAGTAGATATTGCGCGGATGACTGCGGTTGTGAATAAATCCGAACCAAATGAACAGACAAGTGGTTCTAGTTCACGTGGGAACCAATACGCGGAAAGGGCAACCTGTTTACGACACAATTAAACGATGTCGCACTAGGGCATTCTATCCGATCTAAATTTAAAAATGCGAGAGTCATTGTTTCCGGAGTTATGCGCCGGAATGATGTCCACATTAGTAAAACGCGGGACGTGAATTGTGGATTACTATGGGCTTGCGATAAATTTGATGGGCTGTTCGTTGATCCAAATCACTGGCTTGGGCACGAAGACCTAGGCCGGGACGGCCTTCATCTCAACTCACGAGGTGCGTGGAAGCTGGGATGTCTTCACGACCGTATACGATCGTTTTTACTTGGAACGTGACGACTGGAGGAAGAGGCAATAATGGCGCCATGAGCTGTAATGGTTGCGAGAAAGGGAGCGACGCGTTTGGTGACTGCTGCGGAGGAGGTGACGGAGGCGACGCGGGAGACGACCGCGGCGGGGGAGGAGATGGCAGTGACCGCGGCACATGAACCTAGAATGGACGCACGGGTCCCGAACACTGCCTCTCTGGTGAGCAAACGCTTCGCTAGATTGTTGCAGGTGAACCGTCGTAGTATCATGAATAAAGAAACCGAATTTTGGAATTTAATTGAAGCATGTGATCCTGATGTCATAATAGAAGCAGAGTCTTGGCTTTCAGACGCGGTAGCAAACCCCGAAATTCTTCATTCATACAACATTGATAAGGAATTTGAAATGACAGGTATAGAAATTTTCTGTTCAGGAAGCATCTTAGAGATTTTTGCTTGCTATCGTCCACCGGGCAACAGTTATGAAATCATAGGCGTCCTCTGAGAAAGAACAAAAAATATAAATAACCGCCATGTAGTTATTGTTGGAGACTTATATCTCCCAGACGCAAATTGGAAGAGGATTGTATTCGAAGGGAAAGTCCAACAACTAATCAGAGCGTAGGCTTCCGCGGCCGGAGTCAGTATTTACAAGGCTGTCCGGGTGACGCCACGTCCATGGCGAAGGTGGCGACGTTTCGGTCGCCATTCTGCGACCTTCTTCAGGGCGTAATGCGTTACGCCCTGAGGAAGGCATTACGCCCTGAGGAAGGTCGCAGAATGGCGACCGAAACGTCGGCACCTTCGCCATGGATGCGGCATCACCCGAACAGCCTAGTAAATAATTCCAACAACTAATCAACCGACTTGTCTCGGACAGCGGATTAGAGCATGTAGTAGACCGGCCGACCCGGCAGGATGCGATTCTGGATATTTGTCAAATTAGACCGAAAGATATATTCTTGTCGTGCGACGTTTTGGAAGGTGTAAGTGACCATAAAGCCGATTTCGTCGATTTACAGTTAAGTATTTCAAGGAAAAGTATTACCACCGGTATTCTAGTGGAGGAATACATGAAAGCGAATGTACAAGGGTTTCAAAATGACTTAAGAGAACGATATGACGAGTTCCTTAGATTAGGAGGAGGAATGGAAGAAATATGGGGAGCGTTTAAAAATATTTTAGTAAATGCTATGCAGGCTTTTGTTCCAAGTAAATTGTTAAAAAATAACTGCGATCCGCAATATTATAATGCAAAGATTAGGCGATGGAAAAGAAAAACCAGAGAAGCATTTAATAACAAACACCGTAGTGAAAATCATATGACCTTATTTTCGAAATTATTCAAAAGCATTAAGGAAGGAAAAGAAAATAGAGGAACGTCATTTGAAACGTATTCTCGATGCGGAGGGCAGTAATAATTGGTCGGTATTTTTTAAATACGTTCGTAGAAGGAAAGGAAGTTAAGACGAGATTCGAGTCGTTTGTGTTAATTATTCGCCAATAACGGACGACGTGTTTTGGCGCAGCAATCTTAGTGATAATGCCAGGAAGTAAATAAATGCCTCCTAAATAAGTCTATGTAAGTTGCATTGATTAAACCCCACTACTCTAGTTATTTTTAGTCCACGACATCATAATATTCTCCCATGGGAATGGCAACATTAATTGTTTACAAACGAGCAATTTCAAATAAAAATCGAACGGCAAAATTTGAGTTCGTAATATTCATATTGCTTGTGTATTTTTTATAATAAATTTTAAATTACCTTGAAATTAAATTTCAAGAACTAATTAATACTGAAGAATATCTTTCTTAAGTGTACAAAGATGGATTTTCAATTTAGTCTAACAACTTATCCTTATTCATGTTAACACATGTTAGTAACCTTTTAATGATTATATGTATTTGCCTTCAGAAAATAAATCAGTCTGAGTTTGTGGTGTTTTAAAATCTTAAATAATTAGAGCACAAAAATATGGCAGTGTTAAGCAACCCAGGAGAATCAAGTATAGTTGTAGAAGATTTTGAAGCGAAAACTTCCTCTTAATTTTATTTGAGACACTTTCGGTAACTTGGAAACACATCTGAAACAATCCATCTCTGGGCAGTGATTTGACAAACTGCTTTACAAGATGTTTAGGCTTCAGCGGCTCGAGTAATTTGATTCTTGACTGTCCTGAATGAGCCGCGTCTCAGACCATCGAGCTGACTTTTCGGCCGTCATGTTGTGACCTTGAGAGCTGCAGTGCATTCAGCGTAAAGCAGCATAAAGCAGCATAAAGCAGCATAAAGCAGCATAAAGCAGCATAAAGCAGCATAAAGCAGAAGGCAGCCACAAGATGATGGCCAGAACGTCAGCTCGATGAGCTGAGACGCGGCACATCATGGACAGCTAAGAAATTAACTGCTTTATAAGCCCCAATTTAATATGATGTGGTAATAATAATTTTCTAGAGGAACCAACGTCTTATTGATGACATTTTTCTTGTGTATTTGTGGGGGGGTTAAACTGTCTCGACGAGGCCAATCCCTTTTCGTCCAGCGTATATGTGTGGCTCAACTATTGCATAAAAAAAAAAAATCAAGGATATTTTGTGTAAGCCTGCTGAGCCAACAAGGTTATTTTGAAATATCTACGAACTATCCATTGATACTCTTGATATTTGATTTTCTCAAGAATCGTAGCAAAGTCATTATAGTTTTCTTTCTTATGAACTGATAGTCCTGTAAGAAGAGATGCAAATTCATTTACATTATGCAGCAAGACGTCTTTGAAGCTAGACGAAGACGAATCAATGAATATGCGCTATTCAGATGAATCAATTTCTATTTCAAAGCAATTCATGAAACTCAAAATAATAAACCAGATTTCCCCTCTTCCGAGAAAAACAGTATTTTTCATCAATGCTGTTCTAATATTTGAAATAGAGTTCGTGATGATTGTCCTTGATGTAACGAAAAAGTATACAAAGCAAGATAAAACGCGGTGAGCAAATATTCCCCTTGTTTATTCCAATTTTCGTAAATAAATATAACCAAAATCAGACTAATTTTCTGTCAAGAAAAGAGGTGGTGCTCTTACGAATGAGACTAAACTTAGTCTTTTTGCGGGTGAAGGTGATCCTGGCTTTCGATTTTGAGTTCAAAAAATTGTTCTTGTAAAAAAAAAGCAAGGAATGAGTGTTCACACTGATCTATCCAGTCAATAATTTCTTAGAAGTCGCCAAATTTTGAAGTTCTCAAAATGAATATTTTTGGGTACAAAATGAAGAAATAAGTTAGACTTGCGGGCTAAATGAATAGAAAAGTTCAGACCACTTTATTGCCTTATTCTTTGATTGTAGAATATTTTCATAGAATAAAAAAGATTCTATAATTTAATCTCTAACTAGGCGAGGGTAAGTAATTTGGGGCTCAAGAAAATATCCAGTACAATATTTTTTGGAGGATGCAAATTGGCCTACGGTCCACTGAAGCTAAGGCCCAGTCATGTTTTTCCTCGGGGTATGCATGTGAATTTATTAGGGGGATCAGTATTTCTGCTGAGTCCCCTTTTACACCCCAGGGTTGTTAGCCCTGTGGATCAGGTATGGAAAGGATATGGACAATGAAACATACAGAGACACACAAAACAACCATGCCCGAGGCGGGATTCGAACCAGCGATATTCTGGTCCGAGACAACTAAGGCACTTACTGCCTTAGAGATCTTTGCCATTGGATCGGCCAAGTATAATATTATTGCTCCAAAAACTATAAATTTTTAACTAAACTTATTTAATTGAGAGCCAAGTATTATAATGAAAGAACAGTTTATTATCCAAATTAACTCAAGTGCAAACTTTTGCAACAGGATAACAACGTTTACATGCTATTGAATCTGCGTTTTCACATACAAGATTTCTTGTTATGGATTTCGTAGACCCGGGCAAGTCTCCCAAGCCTGATTTCATGGTGATAAAGTGATTATACAGAACTTAAGCATGACGTGCAACAATGCTGACAAAAAAGTTGGTATTTTTTAAAGAAACTATCGGGTAAAATTACAATTTTAAATTGCAGACAATTACTATAAAATATATGTATTTATGTTATATGTATTTATGTTATATTTTTAACATAATGCAACTTGTAAGTTCTGATTTTACAATAAATCATTAAACTAATCATGTTGTGCAAGTTAATATAACGTTGCAATGTTTAAGAAGGTAAAACCCAACCTTCTTATGACAGCAAATACAACTATTCACAACATACAGACCCTTGCAGATATTTAGTAAATTTGTACAGAAAAGTCAAATAGTTGAAGCATGTTACCATAACATCACATGCATTCTTAATTTCATATAGCATTGCCACAAATGTACAATTCTGATTCATACAATCGTTTCCCAATTTTTCAATAATGGTAATATTGGAGTAGATACAAAATGTAGTTTAACTCCCACCCTTAGCATACAAACTTAATAACATATCTTGTATTACAATAATTAATGTAAGAGCTAATCTAACATTGTTTTGGTTGTTATTATAGCATTTCTTTGAATATTTTTACCAATTCTATTAGCTGTCATTACCATTTCCAGACCAAAATTTAAATGCATCGTTAGTTCAAGGGGATCAATTATTAATTGAAATTCCAAATTTACAAAAAGAGGTTCACTCCACAAGATGCAATCTTAAATATTACTGCAATATATTATAATCTTTATACAAAAGTGAAAAATAGGGGTAAGATATTACTGACAACAATGACCCATCAAGAAGAAGTGGAACAAATTTTCCAGTATCGTTCTTCATTCTGTTTCTTTAACACTTTCAACTGAGTCAACAAAACTAGGCGTTGCGATTCCGAGTTGGTCAAATTATCGGTCTCGGGTTCGCAGCGGAGCCATTTCTCCGAAAGGGCCATTGTTTGCAGTTGAATGGATGGGTGAAGGGCTGGGGGCAGGGCTAAAGTGGTTAGAAGTCCTTCAAATGCACTATTGACCCCTATCACAGCATCTGGACACAGTTTCACATCTGAGTTTTGCTTCTCTGCGTAAATGTAGCTTCACTATGCGCACGTTTTGTTAAATTCTGCTTGTAATGGTAAGAGTAGAGGTAAGGACGAGTTGCTATTTTGTTAGCAATGCAGAAAAATCATACTTTCAATTCGTGCACAAATGCAAATACGTTTTATAAAACTCAAACAAAAATAACTATTTTTCAAATATTGTTATCTTGCGATTTTTTAAATTTATTTTTATTCATTTATATTAAACTTTTACTCATCTTTCAACTGTTTATAGTTGAAATGACGGGAAGGGATTATGGAACTCGAAAACGTGCGCAGATAATCTTTATCCCCTTTACGTCACACAGTTTTTACAGTTTTTTGTCTAAATAAATCTAATTTAATCATCTTGCTTCCACTTCAGCGCCACAGCACCTATATACATAAATATAAATGTTTCTTAAACGTTCCGCAAAAAAATAAAACTCCTTCATTTGAAACCTAATACAAAGTTTTTCTTACCTTCAATTCTAATTATTGATGGATTATTCGTCGATTAATAGAAAAAACAATTTATTACCAAAAAATGGGTAATTATCTCAAAGCTCTTTTGTCCGTTTCGTGCTTTACACATTGCTTCATGTTCATTGTTTTTAAAAAAGTTTTACACTGCCACCGCTAGAGGCCATCTCGCTTTGCAAGGTCAGCATTGCGTCGCTTTTGGCATTCACAATGTAGAAGTTTTTGCTTTACAAAACAAAACGTTTTTAATAAAACTTCAAGGACTCCTGACTTTCCTTAATCCATATTTATCAACAGTCAACACGCACAACTCCCCAAACCTAGAACAAAAAAAAATGCACGCCAGTTCACTGCTCACAACAAATTAGACATCCAAGATGGTGTCGTTAATCTAATATCCCAAAGAATTGTCCCCGTGTTAACACGTGCAAGGCACTATCTGTACAGGGCGCTAATTACATGCTAGACACATTTAACAACATTCAGAGAACATTTAACAAGTTTTGGTATATTACGGGAGGCACAATTAGAAACATTTAGAGCATAATTGGATTTAAGGAATACTTGGCAAGTGCGGGAAGATTGATTGGCTAGACGAGTGACGCTTAATTGGAAAGTCGCGCTGCGCAACCTGGCCGAAGCACAGACAGCATGCTAGGCAGACTGCTTTCATTGCAAAACGCGGTCCCGCATGATACGCAAAGGGTGACGCGCTTTCCTGGCAAGGCAGAGACATACGCTTGGAAGAGAAAGGCGCCTGCTTGGCTATGCATGCAGCACATGCTTAGGAAAGTACAAGCGGCATTCATGGCAAGGCACAGTATGCTTGCTGGGCAAAACGCGGGGCGCAGGGAAACGCTTAGCAAGTCTCGGGGCGCTCGCTCAGCGAGGCGCGTGCCGTTTGATTCGAAAGCATCCGGGTGCTTCCACGTCAAGGGGCAGAGCTCGTGCGTGGCAAACCGCGGGAGGCGAGCTTGGCGCAGGCGCTTGCTTGGGAGGCTTCCATCTCTTTGTCCACATGGCACAGACTCTGCTTGGGAAGCATCCGAGATGTTGCTTGCATGGTAGAGCGTGGGGCGCTTGCATGGCGGAGCGTTTGCATGGCAGAGCGCGAGTCGCTTGCACGGCAGGGCGCGGGGCTCTTGCATTGCAAAGCGCGAGCCGCTTGCGTTGCAAA